>CM037008.1:34548656-34956928 GCA_020826895.1 Aquilegia kansuensis | reverse complement strand
TCTCTCTCTCTCTCTCTCTCTCTCTCTCTCTCTCTCTCTCTCTCTCTCGCCTGATTCTTCTTTCTTTTGCAGGAGACAAATTCTGTTGGTTGAAGGATGAGGAGTTTTCTCGTCAAACACTTGCTGGTGTCAACCCATACAGCATTCAGTTGATCAAAGTATGTTCTAACCATAATCAGGCATGCATAAGTAGTAAATGATGTTTTATATTTCATTAAGTGCATATTGATTGTTTCAGGAATGGCCATTGAAAAGTAAACTTGATCCTAAAATTTATGGTCCATGTGAGTGTTCAATCACAAAAGAACTTCTGGAGCGAGAGATCAAAGGAATCATGACAGTAGACGAGGTACTACTACAAAATACACACAGGGAATAGATAAAGAACTTACAAGAAATGAATGACTACATATCTTAACATGTCTGAGTCCATGTTTTCAGGCCTTGGAACAAAAGAAACTCTTTATCTTAGACTACCATGATTTGCTATTACCTTTTGTGAAGAAAGTCAGAGCCTTAGAAGACACCACCATGTATGGGTCGAGAACGATATTCTTTCTCACACCAGATAGCACATTAAGACTCATAGCCATTGAGCTGACTCGGCCACCAATGGGTGATAAAGCTAATCCGTGGAAGAAAGTTTTCACTCCTGGTTATGATGCTACCACTTACTGGCTATGGAAGTTTGCTAAAGTTCATGTTGGTGCTCACGATTCCAGTTACCATGAACTTGTCAGTCATTGGTAAGAATTAAGAAATGCTAACAACCTCAATACTATTTCCATCTATTAAATGCACCAGGCTCTGTTGTGGAGCTAAACTTTGTTGAGTTGAGCTGAAACTGGCAACTGACTTGAGTTAGTGTTGCTTTTGCACATTAAGTTCATGACCGGAAATTTAATCTGTTCATTTTCTGATGTCATGATTAAGGTCAGGTACGACCTGACTGGTCTCTATATTCTTATGGCTGACTCATTTTAAATAGCTTTCAAGTAAGGTTTGCAGTTTGAGCTACTGGTTACCTAAAATAGCAGCATACCAAAATGGCCTGAACTGAAGTTGTATTGTATCTTCTGTGTAGGCTAAGAACTCACTGTTGTCTGGAGCCCTACATAATTGCAACACATCGGCAACTTAGCGCTATGCATCCAATCTACAGATTATTGCATCCTCATCTTCGCTACACAATGAAGATAAATGTCCGTGCACGATTGAACCTTATCAATGCAGATGGTATCATCGAGAAATGCTTCTCACCAGGCAAGTATTCAATGGAGCTTAGCTCTGCAGCCTATGACCAGATATGGCGGTTTGACATGGAGGCCTTGCCAGCAGACTTAATTCGGAGGTAACATTATTTGATCATATTTACTAGTTACTACCTTTAGAGTTTGATATTGTTTATGGTAGGCGCATCTTTGACCACACAATCCTGACTTTGAAAAATCGACATTGAAATGTTTGGGAGGAACAATCGAGTTTAGCTACCAACATCCTGTAAATCATTTGTTTGCACTGCAATGGTAGCTGCTTTCTTGCAAGTGAATGCTACAAATTGAGCTATCTGATAATCACTTTCATCTTTAATTGCTTCTCAGGGGCATGGCAGTTGAGGATCCAACATCACCCCATGGTCTAAAACTGACAATCCCGGACTACCCTTTTGCCAATGATGGTCTCCTTGTTTGGGATGCCATTAAGAGTTGGATTAGTGACTATGTCAGCCACTACTATGCAATGGCCAGCCACATTGAGACTGATTCAGAGCTTCAGGCATGGTGGACAGAAATCCGAACTAAGGGTCATGAGGACAAGAAAAACGAATTATGGTGGCCGAAACTGAAAAACCAAGATGATCTTATCCAAATCTTGACAACAATTGCTTGGGTAGCATCATGCCACCATGCTGCTGTCAACTTTGGTCAGTACACATATGGGGGCTATTTTCCAAACAGACCTTCCATTGCCAGAACTAACATGCCCACTGAAGATATATCCACAGAAGACCATAAGATATTTATGGAAAAGCCTGAATCTGTTCTCATGAAATGCTTCCCTTCTCAAATTCAGGCTACAATGGTGATGGCTGTTCTTAGGTTGCTGTCAACCCACTCAACGGATGAGGAATATTTGAGTGGTAGTATAGAACCATCCTGGGATGAAAATCCACAAATAAAGAAAGCGTTTGAACGTTTCAAGAAAAAGTTGATAGAAGTGAGTGGAATAATAGATGAAAGGAATGAAGACCCAAAATTGTTAAACAGAACAGGAGCTGGTGTAGTCCCATATAAGCTCTTGAAGCCATTCTCTGAGGCTGGGATGACAGGGATGGGAGTGCCTAACAGCACCTCCATTTAGTCTTGAAGCCACTCTATCCTAAGGAGCTCAACACTATGATGAATGTACAGAGCTCGACCTGGTGGTTACCACATGTTTTAACCTGCAAGTGTTTAGGCTTGTATAAAAACATCTGAATCCTGCAGTTGTTTTGTGTATTTTTTTTTTTTTTTGCTGATCATGGGGTTGTAAGTCAATGTAAAATGGAGGCCTGTCTCCATGAGTTCTTTGCTCTGACAGTACTATTGGTACTTGCTCAGGGGTGTTTTGTTGGATTTGAATTATGAATATATTATTACATTTTATCAAAAAAAAAAAAAAAAAAAAAAGCTTGGCGACCACGAGGTTTGTTCCAATTAAATAAGTAAACTGCTGTCTTCTTAATCAACAAAAAAAAAAACGAAAAAAAAAATGTTGTTAATATTATCATACTGTTGTTTGTCACTATTGAATGTGAACCTATATTATTTTGTGTTCCTCTTTTGACTAATCTCTACTATATATAAAGGCTGAGCGGATTAGAGCCCTCTGAGCCTATCCACGTGTCCCTCAGTACAAACTGCGCTGAGAGTTTCCTGCAATTCTAAGCTATGTCAATTTTGTCATTTCCTATTTAGATTTAAAGGTGAAATGGTCATTTTACTGAAAATTCTTTGTTGTTAGTGAAACCGACTCTAAACACAGTCAACTACTAGCCCAGTCCGGGCGTAGCCCGGGCCTTACCTGCTAGTATTATCGAAGGGGTAAAATTTTATGGAGCAGTAGGAATTAGTAAATGAGCAGTTGAGCACAACCAGCCCTTATACAGTAATACAGTATTGCTTCTACCATCACTAACTATTTTACAGTTAGGACTTACTTCATTACAGTAAAACCTCGATAAATGAATATTCGATAAAGTAATAACCTCGCTTAGATAATAATTTCTTCCGGTCCCAACTGGGGCATGTGTACTAAAGTAATAACTTCGTTAAATGCATTAAGTAATAAAAAAATTGAATTCTTAAAGGCCCAACAAAAATATAAATTAATAATTACTAAATTCTATACAAAAATTTATGTATATAATCTACATACTCTTGAACTTTTATTTATAAATTTATTTTTTTCTGAAAATATGCATGTAAAGTTGTTTGTTTTTTCTTTTCTACTCAAACCAAATTCAACCCCAGCCTTAACCTTTTGTAGAGCATACACAACTTCCGGAATATTTTGGTTTATACCAAACCCGTAGCAAATAGTTATATAATGTGTTTATTATTGCTTGAAATATTTTTTTGTCGAAATATTTGGTATAACCGAACTATCATCTGGATCATGATCATGTTCATCATCATTTCGGTATGACCACATACTTGTTGACTTTTGATTTTTTTTTCTTTGACCACATACCACATACTGTACCTAGATTGAAAATCTCTCTTTAAAATAATAAATATTAATTTATCAATAAATTAATATATTATTCATTTATCGATAAATAATCTTCCTTAAATAATATATTTTTTCGGTCCCAAGGGTATGCATTTATTAGTGTTATATTCAGGTGGGGAATGAAAGATATGCTTGAAGCTTTAAACAAATGATTGCAACTTTGCAATGGGGTACTAGCTACAATTAAGCATTTAGATGGACTGCATTGGGAGATACTGCTTGTGTATGGTTGTATGGACGTGATGAAACTATGTATTGCACCCCGGGAAAGACCCTGGATTCCTGGTTAACATAGGTCTTTTCCAACATTTCAACTAGGATGATGAGATAGCAACCTTCATTGCGCATGAGGTGCCACATGTTGTAGCTCGTCATCCGGAATAGAATTCACCAAGACTGTGGTATCACATTATGGAGTTTATTAGTTGGTTCTCTTTTCAAGATCTTTTCATTTTTGGTTCCTATGTCAGATGTTGTAAACAAAATATCACTCGTTCATCAAGAACTTCTTCGATACCGACAAAGGCAAGAAATTGAACTAATGTTGGTTGCTTCGGCTGGAATCTGGATATGATCCTAGGGTTGCACCATAAGTGTACAAAAAGTTAAGATCTTTTTTGCAGTATGATGATGATGAAGCATCCAAAAATTGTCTTACTGTTCATCCTTCTTGTACGAAAAGAGCACAGTTGCTGAGTAAGGACATGGACGAAGCACTCGCCATATACGAACATGTGAAGGCAGGGCATTCTATCCAGCAGCTTGGAAGGAGGGGGAGGGGGGGATTGATTCTCACCCCTAAACTAGTTGTACATAAAGGCAATGTTGAAGACTAAATTTCAACATTCACAACAATCTTATGGCCATTCAAAATCTCCAAATCTGTGGTACTGTCAAAATTATGTTTCTCTTTAATTTGTCTAATTGAACTATATTACTTGCCAATTCAAAACCAACTTGAGGACATTTCAATTAACTATGTAGTTTGCTTCCCAAGTTTTCATCTACTCCATTGACAAGTGCATCGACATACAAAGGCATTGATATGAAGCATCGATGTATGGTGTTCATATAGATGTATGTGTTAAGTAGTTGTATTCCATACCTGCTGGAGATTAGTGACACAAGTCTTTTGTTAGCTTGACATGCTTCTAAGCATCAGAGATTCAGAGGACCAATAAGCAATACAGAATGAACAAATTACACAACACAGAAAATAGAAATACTACTACTAGACCCATTAATAAGTGTTGTTTGAAGTGTTAACATATCTGTGTTGGGAGGGGGAAGAATTCATGAAAAGTTATTTGGGAGCAAAGAGAAAGGGCATAGCATTACATTATGGGATGGCTAAATTGGGTCATTAAAAGATGCACGAATACAACTAATTTGGATAAATTGGGCAATAAACTTAAGATTTCAACCTAAAACATTTTCAAAAATGCAAAATTTACTCTATTAAACTATTACTAATAGTTAGAAGAAATTGCTTCTAATTGACTACAAGTTTTACACAAAAGGATATATATATAGAGAGAGAGAGAGAGACCTGTTTGAGAGAAAGGAAGAGAGTCGAGAAGAAAGACCTTCTGACAGCATTAAAGTAAAACATCCGCACGCAGAGGCGGAGAAGAAGAAGGGAGGAGAGGAGAGGAGACGAGGGTTTTAGTTTAGGGTTTAAGTTTTCAAAGTGAGTGCCGCCAATTTTTTCTTTCTTTCGGCCTTTTTCTTTTGTATCGGTGAGAGTTTGAGAGTAGGTGAAAAAATTGCAAACTATCGTGAATATTCGGCGGATATTTCCGTTTTTTCAGGGATCGGATCTCGAATCTCAAACTATATAAAAACCTCACCATTTCGATCCGGTTTATGAGATATTCGTCTAAAATCTAACGATATTTTCCGACTCAAGCGAAATTTATAGTAGAAAATAATAGAAGGGTAAAAAAGTAAATATCGTAAGAGACATGTATTGGATAAAAGCACGAGAATTGTACTGATATGAATTATGAATGAAATTAATTAGCTTTCCTCTACCTCATGTTCTTCCTTTTTTCTCTAATTCTTAATTAGCTTTCCTCTACCTCATGTTCTTCCTTTTTTCTCTAATTCTTCTTAATCTCTTCTTAATTTCTATCAAATCAAGTAAATCAGGATTCAAGATCCTGACAATTGGTATCGAAGCATTGATCCTTCTTCAATTTCTTTTCTTCTTCTCTTCAATTTCTTTAGCCTTATTCTTCTCAAATTCTTTTTCTTAAACCCTAATTTTACAAATTTCTACTCCAATCTCTACTTCTTCTTTCTATTTTACAAATCTCTACTTCAATTTCTACTACTACTTCTTCTCTGCTACTTCTTTTATTAAATTCCAATCAAAACCCTAATAACCAAAACAATGATTTTACAGCTCACCATTCAATCCATGGCAGAAGGTATTCAAATTCAAAATATAGAAGCAAATCAGAAGTATCGCGAAGTAAACAAACATGTGTTGATGCAGTCAAATCTAAAGGAGATCAAAGACACAATGAAAGGTATGATAGATCAGTTAGATTTGATCTCTAAAGGAGTGAAAACTTTGTTAAGGATGAAAGGAATTGAATCTGAAATTGGAGAAATCGCCAATGGTTCTAATCACTTGAAACAACAAACTGCTCCAATAATAGGTTCTGTTTCTAGTGGTGAAATCTTTGGACCACCACCAAGTGGAACTGTGCAGAATGGTGTTGTTGCTTTTAATGTATTGCAGCAACAATCTTCTGTGGCTGAGTATCAGGATAAATTTGAGGAGTTAAAGTCTTTGTTATTGATGAAGAACAATCACTTGTCAGAGGAGTATTTTGTAGACAACTTCTTAAGTGGGTTGAGAGATGAAATCAAACATAAGGTGCAGAGGTTCAAACCAAGGCAGCTGAAGGATGTTATTGTTTTAGCTCGTTTAACGGAAGCAGCCTTATAATCATTTACCAAAAAAAATGGATCAGGTTCATCTAGCTCTAATGGTGGTATTGATCGAGTTGTTGAAATTCCTGAAATCAATCATAGTCTTGTTGTTTTTCCATCAAAATTAGTCCAAACTTCCCCTGTTTCTGCATATCAAGAAAGGCACCCCCAAGGTAGATAATAGATCTCTCACACCACCTTTAGGTCAATCACCATTCTCTCGTACTAATGCTCGCTCAGTGAGTAGTAGCAGTAGGGGCATGGTTTCAGTTGGGTTTACTTGGTCTACCATTGTGACGAGAACTAACAACAACGTTGCTTTTTATAATTCCATGAAACATCTTTGTTGTCCCTTGCTCATTACTTCCAGATTATGGGGGATGGTAGTTGATAGAGGAAAATTCCTATTTGGTGGTGCTTGTTCAGATTCTGCAGTCATGGTGTTATACGATTTAGTGTTGGGTGTGCAATATTTGAAAGAGATACGTCCTGTCACTATAGACTTCCAATTGTTGCAGACGAGTTTCCGAGTGGCTGGTATCACTTTTTTAATGCAAGTAATTCAGAATGCAGAAAAATTGGGATTGGGAGTCCAATGGCTTAATGGCGATGGACTTGTTACAATGGTTTGCAACCTGTTACGAATGTTCTTCAAGGTAAATGCTATTGTACTGTTATTAGAGGGTACTTACATAAATGTTAAGGTGAAGTTTAATGTGGCGTCGACAGTACAAAATTTGTCTAAGACACCCTCATGAGGTGGCTGAACTGAAGGGTATAGGAGTTACTTCAACTCAAAGGTATTTGAACTCTTATGGCGCAAGGTTTTATTCTACTTCCGAGTCCAAATGCACATTTGCTCAATCTGCATTGGAGTATTTTGCGCATATTATTTCTAAACAGGAAATGACAAAACCTTGGCCGCAGATTTTGCTCTCAAATTTATTTGGTTATGATGGTGACAATATTTCAGTTCAGAATTTGCGGAGTGGTTATTACAAGAGCAATTGTTGTCGTGTCTCTTAGTTACAACTTCCAAATTATGGGGGTACGTAGTGGATAAGGGAAAAAATTTCATTGTTGGACCTTGCTCAAAGCTTCAATGGGCAATTCATGGGCAATGTTCTGAAATAGTAGTGTTGTCTCTGAGTACGGGAGTTTCGGATGATCTTGTAAAGGTTGAGGGTATGGAGGTGTGGTCAGTCCCAAAAACTGAGAAAGCATTAAGGGAATTCATAAAAGGGAATTCGTAAAACTAACTGGTCGTTATTATCGACGGTCTGTCAAGACCTATGGTGTAATTCCTATGTTGGGTTCCTCGTCTTCTAAGGAGTTATGGTCAATTACTTTTTTCCATAACAAGTGGAGGTTTTACTTATACTACATTGATCTTCAAAGTCTGACATTCTTATTAGAGCAGAAAATGACAACACCTTGGCAGCAAAATTGGGTCTTAAAATTACTTAGTAGTGATGCTGAAATAAGCTACAAGAAGGGGATTGCCAGTGCAGTTGCAATTCGCTTATCTAAAGCTCATAAGGACCCGTTGACTTGTCATGTCTTATATGTTGTCAAAATGATAATCCCTAATGATAGTCCAACTATAATAGAATAATGACAGTCCAGCTATATGTGGGTAGTGGAAGTGTGTTAAGACACAAGATTGTGCTGGGTATGATTCACTAGTATGGCGGGAATTCAGAATTGCGTGCAACATTCAAATTTGTGGAATTATATTTTCCTTGGTATGGTATGTTTCAAAGACATTGAAAGCTGGCTGCAATACTTGCCAAAGAAGCCAAGCCAAGCCAGAACTCGTCTCTTCATACAATGGTCTCCTACAGACTCTGCTGGTACAATATGGAAAAACAATTTGTCTGTGCTTTAATGTTTTCTGAATTTGTCCTTGAGGACAAGGACATTTTGAAGAGGGAAGGAATGTCAGGATATTGTAATTAGAGTGAATATTAGTAGGAAATAATAGAAGGGTAGAAAAGTAAATGTCGTAAGGGACATGTGTTGGATAAAAGCATGAGAGTTGTACTGATGTGAATTATGAATGAAATGAATTAGCTTTCCTCTATCTTATGTTCTTCCTTTTTTCTCTAATTCTTCTTAATCTCTTCTTAATTTCTATCAAATCAAGTAAATCAGGATTCAAGATCCTGACATGTTAATGAAGACAAAAGAAGAATAAAAAAAAGTTGAGAATGGAGACCAGCAATATTTGTGATGAAGATTGATTGAATAAATTAATTTCTATGAATTTATGAACACGAAATCAATTATAAAGAGATAGATTATCAGATCTATTTACAGTTGAGAAAGAGAGAGATTATACAAAGAGTTATGACTTCACTTTCTTGCTTTTCTGTTTTTAACTGCTTAATTAGTTTTCCTAAAATGGCCTGATTAGCTTGATTTTTATGATTAATATAATACGGAGTATATCTCTTTGCTTCAACTATTTAGCTAACTAGCAACTGGTTCTATCTTAATATTTTTTAGAAAGCTCACCAAATCCGACAAAGAGAGCCAGATATTCTCGAATTATTTCGTTTTCTCATAAATAATTGAGACACATTCAGCATTTTAGCGAACGATTCACCCACCCACAGTAAGTTTATTGCGTGAGTGAGGAGTCAGTCACACATACTGACATACAATTGTTGTTGAGCTACTGCGCAACATAAACCACTCCAGCTATCAGCTATCAGCTATGTGTTTTGCATCCCTCTATTATGCAAACCCCAAATAAGTTGCATACACTTTAGTCTTAGACACCTTAACTTAGTCATTTTGAAACTTTGAAACATATCTTACTATTTAATTATAACTTTCATACGGTTATGCGATGAAAATTTTTAATTGACAAAACTAAATAACATGTATTACAAACTTAAAACCCGATTCTCTTAAATACATACATATAAATTTTTATTTATTCGTTTGAGAATTGAGATGTTTCATTCAACTCATTAGTTCATAATCCTTTAATTATCTATTTATCTGTCTTTATGTGATTTTTAAATATTTTGAGAAATTTGTGATATTTATTTATGATCGTACCTTTTATTTTTAGTATGTTTTTTTTTCTCAATTGGAATATCCCATATCCACTCTTGGAGTCTTAGACTCCTAAGTTGCAAGTTGGAAGATATACGTTAGTGTAGAATATGTGTTATTGCGATGCACGCAAACAATACCAAGTGCCGTTAAGATGTACAACAACAAAGCCATAGCCAATAGGCCATAGCAAAGCAACATGATTTTTTTAAAAGAAAAGATTTTGACAGCTTTATGACTAGAGAGTCTCTTTTATTAACGGAACTCGATGTTCATCCAACTGTGCTGCTCGTCCCAATTGCAAAACTTTTTATTCTTTTCTTCTCTCTCTCTCTCTCTCTCTCTCTCTCTCTCTCTCTCTCTCTCTCTCTCTCTCTCTCTCTCTCTCTCTCTTGTCTCTTTCAACTATCGCACATTTGAGGTACAGATCCAATTTTGATTACTTTTTCTCTCTTCATATATACATAGCTTTCTTTCTTTTTTTGTTTCAAAAAAGACCTAGATTTATTTCTGATAATTTAATTTCTTTTGTTAACGATAACCAATTTGTTTTGAATATTAAATGCTTTAACTTGCTTGCTAGTTGCTACACTATAAAAACTGGTATGATATGAGTGAGTACAATTTAGATATAATAACAATTGTAGAGATATTGGAGTCGCAGAATATTAGATCACTTACAGCAGGGTTAAAAATGTCTATTTCTTGATGCGCACAGTTCAAATCACCAGTCAGAATGACAGGCTTTGACTTTTCCAGTTCCTACAAAGAGCAATGTACAAACAATTACACCCAAAAACGAAGCATTAATTATGACTGAATTTGGGTTTGGCAAAAGGTGATAGTATTAAGATTCTTTCTTCTTATCCTTTCTCCTGGCATATTGATGTTTTAACTTCTTATTACGCTTTTTTTCCCAGAGGGGTGAAGGGGGTGAACTCCTGTGGAATTTACTGCTAATGCTTGCTGATTGTGGCTCAAGTGTCCTTTCAAGGGTTTGTGTCTATCTGGGGGAAGGAGGGTAGGGATTGTTGCGTTGAAGGAGTTCTATGCAACTTTATTTTCTTTTTTATTCATCATAAAAACAATGTGATGTTACAAAGCACAAAGGGGTGGACTCTAATGAGCCTAAAACAAGGGTTAAGGGGTTAGCACCAAAGCTTAATTTCCATCAAAGAAACTCTTGTGCAAACTAGCAAGCCTATATCAGGGGTAACAATTTGCTTGGGGTGTGACATACAATGATGGAAGACACATTGCACCAAGAAAACTTGCCACCAGTCCAATACATAAAAGCTGAAAAACAGAATAGACAATTATATAGAGTGAACTTTCACTTACTTTCATGTAATTGGCAAGAGAGGGATCCCATTGTGTAACCCTGTACGTCTAGTATCAGTACAAGATAGTTAGGCTACTTATCTTCTGCTATATCCATAAACTTTTTATAAGAAGTAAGAACAATAACTTAACGTAGAAGGGGAGTTCGGAGATTAGTACCAGTCTTTTTAATCCGTCTCCAGAATTGGGGACATAGCCACTTATCAAATAAAACGTGTCAAACTCCAGTGTCACAAGCCGTCCTTCACTATCATGGTCCAGTATGCCTAGCCCATATCTGACTGAGATTGGCTTTACCTGTCAGATATGTGCATTGAATTTTAGCAGAGAAGAGACAGACCGGCTTAATCTACAACTTTAAGAATCACATAATAGTGTAATATAAAACCAAATTCCAAGTCACCATCACAAAACAAGATAATCAAACAAGATTAATTTCACAAAAAAAATAAATCCCAAGTGATAGCGGAAATGAAGTATGGATATAACAGACATCATCGCTGAATACAGACTCTCTTCATGGTCAATATGCAATAACGAAAATCAAAACTAATATGTTAGTCATCTTGGACATATTAACAAAGTTACAAAACAGATGTCTTCAGTGTCTTAGACATGAGCAGCTCTGTGATGATTAGTAGTGTTGTTTTCTATATACTATACTAGAACCTTATTCCTTTTTAGTAATCTACTTAGGCCCTGAGAGTTAGTTGAACAGGATGCAATTGTATTCATTCAGCAATAACTAAATATAAGATGCAGAAAATCAAACCACACAAAATGGATTAACATGTACTTTTTCTCTTCTTTTCAGAAATATATTAGGCTTTACCCGTGAGATAATTGCAGTTCCAGAATAACCAAGCTTTGAAACACTACAAGTCCAGAAGCTATTGTCATAGCCATCTAGAAGACGCTCCTTTATTTTCTCCACGTCCTTCTCCTGTTGTTAAAAAGAATTTACTCAATGTCAGATATTGGAGTTGGAAGCACATTGGAAGTTGGGGCATAGGACATAATGCAAAATCGAACAATTTAATCAAACTAGAATTTGATTCCATAAAGCTTAAGTACATTAAACCTTACAATACACGCAGACATTGCAAACAAACTTGAGAAACAATGACATGTTAATGCATGCTATTGAAACCTTAAACCTTAAGTATATAACATCTTATATAGTGGAGATTCCAATCAAAGTTTCGCAATGACAACACACTTAGTTGCATACTTGCATGCTTCTGAAGCATCAAACCTTAACTATATTACACCTTACAGTACGCAACAAAGGACATTCCAGTCGAACTTTAGAAATAACAAACATATGCATGCTTTTGAAAGCCTGAAACATTTTATGTTTTTAACTATATTCTGAAAATATGAAAACATTCAAATTAACATATTCCTATGCAAGATATGAAATTATCGAAATGTTTAAGTTAATGGAAGTAAGAGTTACACCATGATCATGATATACTTGCCTGCAACTTGGTCTCTTGCAAGCACAAAATATCAAAGTCCTCCCTTTGTGCAAATGCTGAGAAGCTGTCCAATTTCAGTAGAGCTCTCAACCCATTAACATTCCAAGATATTAACTTCACAAACTTTGTACCATCATCGAGGGGTGGCGGCCTCATAGTTTTGGGATTATATGGAATCCACCCTTGTTGAGGCTTCTTGTGGGCAAGTATCGTCCAAGGTTCACTACTGCTCTGAAAGAACCCAACTCTCTCAGTAGAAGCACCATCTTCTTTTTCAAGTTGGGATGATCCTTTTCTTTTGGTTGGGGAGGGCTTTGTGGCTGGCATCATTAACAATAGCATGATAACAATATAGTATTAAATCAGTTGAATTTCAACATAATGTGTTGAATGATTGAAGACAGTTTGTTTGCAAATTGAAAGAAAGAGACCTTCAAGGAAAGTTGAAAGAAAATAGAAAATACCTGTTTTGAGATTTTCAGAATCAACTACAGAATTGGCATTATCATCTGTAGGTGGTTTTCCTCTAGTTTTTCTCTGTTGAACGGTTAAAACTTCTGCAACAAGGTTTAAATTTTGTGCTTATTCTCCACTGATTAACTGCTTAGCCTTCTTACCTACATTAACTTCTTTCATCAGGCCACATTCTTAGTCAAATTTTAGCTCAGGAATAACGATTAAATTGGATTACTTAATAATTAAAACTTAAAAGTGTGGGACCACAAGATTGTAATCAATCAAAAGGTCAAAACAATATACGGCTTTGAGATGATTTTTACCAGAAGATTTTACAGCATCACTGGTGGATGTAGTATTTTTCAGATCATCCGTTCCCATCTCCGAGGTTATAGGTATATTTTGACCTGACATGTTTCAAATCATTAGTGAATGTTGCATATTATAAATGTGATGCAAACTTAAAACTTGTTTTGAGTACCGTAAACTATCTACTGTACCATCTTTCTCATTGTCCAGGAAACACTTCAATGTTGACACAAGTTCATGCTTAGAACCTCTAGCCGAGATCTCAACCTGCCTGAAAAATTTACACATACGGCCATTACTTAGTATCCATGAAGTGGAGTGATCACGTAAAGTTCACTCACTCACAACTTATAATCAGAAACGAAATTGTTTTTGTACTAGTTTTTTGTAAAACACGTAAACATCTAATTCCAAGTATCCTATTTTTAATTCCAATTTACCTGTGTCTGTTCTGTTGTTCCGAAACAACAGCGTATTAAGATCAGCTTATACACAACTTTTCCAATTGCACCAGAATTAAATTACTGTGACTACCCCCCCCCCCCCCTCAACTTCTTAAAACCCTTCCTTTTAAAATTACTGTATAACAAACTAATTGATGAATAAAACTAACTAAAGAGATATGTAACAAGAGAGTATCCCAATGTACCACACTTTGAAAAGCAAATCTAGGATGAGAACATAAGTATGCAATTTGAGTCGCGCATTTCTTTTAAAAAATCAACTCTACTTTACTCGGACCTCCTCCAAATATACAACATTGTTTTAACTCAAAACACAATCACCCTCAAATCACGCGAAATACAATAATAAACAAATTTGGACATACTTGGACATAGTTCGAAGTTGTTGTACAGTCATTGCTTGAAGATCCCCACAAGTTTCAATTTTAATAACTTGAGATGATTCAACTTCATCGTTTTCCTACAAACCACATCAAACCAAATCAATTATATTCATTTCTGCATACATAATGTTCAACAAAATACCCAAGGAAAAAACTTTCTGATAATTACCTCAAATACCCTTTTCTTATTAGAAGACAGAAGACGCGCAGAACCCACCATGATACTTGCTTTTAGTCTCAAATTCCTTGGTGCTAATGCTACTACAGCAATTCGACTACCTAATTATGTAGACAAGTTAGATGTTTTGATAAAACTAAAACCCCTAGGGTTTAAGAATAAAAATTCCAACAATTTATAAACAAAAACATTGAGAAAAACAAAGATTCAGAAGAAGGGAAGAAAGTACTTACGTTAAACAGAACAATGAGGAACGATGAAGCGGCAACAAATTCATCAGATGACTCGCGCTTGAGAGAGAGAAAAATAGAGAGAACGAGGGAAATACTGTACATATAATCAAGTGTCTTGTCGAGTTGCGTCAAAACAACGCGAAGCACGGACGCGGTTAGTTAGCGGTAAATTTACGATACGCGGTCCAAGAAAACGCGGGTCTTTAATATTGGGTTTCTAAAACTACCCCATCTGGATAAATAAATGGGCTCATATGGGTAGAAATTGACCCATATCTTTTATCCATTTAGTCTCCTTCCATCAACCTTTTTATTATCCAGAAGCAATATTTCAACGGTCGTTAGTTACTCGTTTGCCGCCAATGGCGAGTTTCATAACTACGATCAACAATCCAATTTCTTCTTCTTCTTCTTCCCTTCTCTTTTCAACTAATAGTAACACAATTAGAATCCAAACCCACATTAGAATTAGAAGCAGAGCAATTAACTCATCTATCCAACCTTCGCTGCTTACATCTTCTTCTTCTTCTTCTTCTTCTTCTTCTTCTTCTTCTTCTTCTTCTTCTTCTTCTTCTTCTTCTTCTTCTTCTTTTCTTTCTCCTGCTTCAAATGGGTTTGACCGTTTGAGAAAGGAAAGAAGAAGAGAAGGTTGGAGGTAGTTACACGTGCAGGTCTTAGTTCTACCAATCTTATCTTTGCTTTCGTAATGCCAATTACACTTGTACTTGTTACTGTCTTTACTTCAATTAAAATTGCTGACAAGCTCGACGAGGATTTCATGGAAGAGGTTCCTAATTGAGCAATTTTTAGATTATATCTCAATAATTAGAATACACATTTTATGATTTTTTGTTGCTGATTGATCTCTAACTATTTGTGAGTAAAACTGGGTTCTAGATCGATTGATAGATGGCTAGAGGCAATTGTGCATAAAGTGTTTGATGAAATTAAATGATAGACCCATTGTCTTATTTGATAATTGATGTAGTACACTGTAAACTAGAGTTCAACTGACTGCAACCATATTTGTTGTATTTCCATTTCAAACTCAAATATCGTATTATATAAGTCAGGTATATCAGCCTGTTGCTCAATCTCATAGCCACCAAAGGGTATGCTTTGGGGTAACAGAGACTACACCTGGAGACGAATAATATAACCATTCATCTATTGCTGTTGTAGACTGATCAAGTGTTCAGTGTGGAGGGGCACAAGTCAATATTCATACATTATCGAATTTCATCAGTTAAATAAATATCTATCCTACAATATTTCACTTGCTTTCCTATTGCTTACAATCTCTCTCTATTTATGAACGTGACTGAAGCTAAAAAATACACAAACTTTAAACTAATAAGAAGACAACTATGGATAATAGGTCAAAGGCCATAAAGAATTGCACCAGAAGAATATCCTGCACTCCTGCCAACATGACATCCCAGATTGTGCTGGAGATATCCGACAAATAACAAGAAAATCTCATCCAAACATCCAACCCATCTTTCGCCATGGCAGATATTAAGCAACGGTTGTTCATGTAAACCCTCTGAAGATTACAAAGTGATTGGAGCCTTTTCATACATTCCAGATCTCAAGTTGGAATTTTTTGATTGCTAATTTGATCTTAGAATACTCCAGCTTAGTAAGAGAACATTCTGCCTTGAAGACACCATAACTGAATATTTATTCCAAGTGATAGAAGACACCATCACTGGAGATTTAACAATAAACACGAATGGATTCTTTCTTCATTTGGAGGATAACTTATGAGTATCTTTTGTCAAACAACTGGCTTCTTAAAATTTATACAACAGTTTCTCGAATTTCATGATATTCTGCGAGATACCTTTCAGCTTCATACTTATCTT
Organism: Aquilegia kansuensis; assembly: GCA_020826895.1. Classification (NCBI taxonomy): domain Eukaryota; kingdom Viridiplantae; phylum Streptophyta; class Magnoliopsida; order Ranunculales; family Ranunculaceae; genus Aquilegia; species Aquilegia kansuensis. The sequence continues at coordinate 34,940,432 of CM037008.1, read as the reverse complement.
TGAGAACCTCTCCTTCTACACAGTAACCACTTTCTCGTTTTGAGATGACTCCTTGTTGACAAGCCATCTCTAATACCTCTGCTTCATAGGCAAATCCCCGTCCATAGATAATCTCCAGATCAGCGTTTGTCATTGCAGGTGCCAGTTTATTTTTCACAATTTGTACACAAACTGAAAGACCAGCAATCTGGATAAAACCAACAAAGTAAAATTCAAAAATCAAGATCAGGACCTTTAAGTGACCAAAGAAGATGGGTTACTAATCATAAATATAGATCAACTTATGTCAATGAGACATAGAATGTAATAGGGAAAGACAACAAAAATTGGACATAGCATCTGACCATCCAGGAAGATCATCCTACCTGAACAGTCTCATGCTGCACCACCTTTCAACACAGTAGTTCACTACATGTCAGCATGAAGCACTGAAAGACAGGACTCGATGATATACCTGTGCGTCTGTGTCTTATGATATACCAACGTGTCTGTCTTATGATATACTACATACAAACTGACATTTTAAAAAGCAACAGAATTCTTTTTCTTTTGCCTTTGTATCAGGTTTAAAGGTACAAATTTGTCATTGGGTGCCATGTAAACTAGCAAGCCGTGCATTTACATCTATCAGTGAGGTACGAGTACAAATTTTTGGCATCAGGTACAAATTTGTAATAGGGTACCATGTAACAGAATTTGGCTAGCAAGCCGTGCTTTTACATCTATCAGTGAAGTACAAGTACAACACTGGATATTTCTTGTAGGTGGCCATGACGATGGTAGAGAAAACAAAATTCAAAAGTGAGCTAAAAACATAGTTTGAAGAATCTGACTAGGTGACTATGGTTTAAACCGTTGGCATTCAAGCCCATTTAATGAGCACCAAACAATGTACATACAACAACAAAATTTCAATTACTAAATCTGTAGAAGATCTACCTCATCCTCTTTTTGGATCAATCCCTTTCTTGCGATTTTCATACGAACTGCTGAATAGAATTCCAAGGCATTTCCACCACAAGTGATCTCCGTTCCACGCCCAAAACCTTTAGGGGGTCTTGTTCTGACCTGAACAGAGATAATCCCTGTCATACAGAAGCTAGTTGCATACTTAGGTCACAAAAAAGAGGTATTTTACCTGGTTTAGAAATACAAGAAGTGTTTTGGACTGGCACAATGTGGAAGAAATCTTTCTAAGTGCTTGGGTCATTAATCGAGATTGTACTTCTCGACAGTGGCCATCTATACCAACATCAAGTTCACGTTGAGAAGCAAGAGCTGCTACCTGTCATGTGGAACAATTGAGGTTTTAGAACATACTTGCAACCTGCAACATATACAACTCTTTGCAATGAATCATATTAAAAAAATCACTGCTATTTTCTCCATGTAAGGTAAGGGTCGCCAATTAACACCTAGGAAAGTACACTCATTGAATCCTTCATGACACCTAAACTCAGCGCATGTGAAAATATTAAGAGCAATTCAGACAACAAGGCGGTAAACTCAGAAATATACAAGCACATTTTAGACGTGATACAGTAGTTTATTTACCTTTATTTTTTTAAGGGTGGAAAGGGAAAGAAAATGCAAATGTATTAATTACGTACATATGTCATATGTGCTACTGCTACCAAAGCTTCAAAAAAATAACTTTTATTGGTAACATAAATTATTCACTTTAGTGGAAAAGAAACCACTTACACTATCAACAACGATAACTTCTACAGCACCACTTCTAGCGAGTGTATGAGCTATGCTCAACAAATTTTCAGCTGAATTTGGGCGTGCAATAAGAAGATTGTCTGTGTTTACTCCTATAGACTCAGCAAGTAACGGATCCAATGCATTCTCTGCATCAAGAAATGCACAATAACCTGCAAAAGGGGTAACACTATGAAATAACGATACACTAAGGAGAAAAAAGTAACTCCAAACTCTACAAAATAAAACCGCATCTAACGAAAACAGAACATGTTGCATTGAATTGATTTCAACAAAAGAATGGGGATAGCTGCAAAAAGTTAGCTACCGCCAAGAACAAAAGCTAGCCATCTCCATTTTTCCCTTGAAATCAATTCAATGCAAGTAAGCGATATTTCATGATGTACTTGGAATGTAAAGTACAAGTAATTAGACCTCCATTCTTTTGAGCTTCCTTAATAATATGAAGAGCAAGAGTTGTTTTTCCTGATGACTCTGGACCATAAATTTCAACAATTCGTCCCTACAAAACAGATATTTCCCATGAGTTTCATTGCTATTGTAATCAATCACTGGCATAAAACAGGACATGATTTACCTTTGGTAATCCTCCAACTCCAAGAGCCAAATCAAGCTTCAAAGAGCCTGTAGATACAATTGGAGTATATCGCAACCCAAAAAAACGTTGCAATGAGAGCATGGACTCTTTGCCAAACTCACTTGCAACCTGAGAATTAGCAAAACGAAGTGCAGCATCTTTTTCCATTGCTTTCTCATTGTCATGGGGTTTATCACATTGATATTCTGATATTATGTCAACTGACAACAAACAAACAAACATCCAGGCCAATGAGCTACCGATTACCACTATCAGCAATATTATCTTCCATGTAATTCAATATTATAGAGAAAGCTGTTAAATTGGGAGAAAAAAAAAGGAATGTGTTGTCATTTCAAACAATAGAAGGAAAAATAAAAAGTCGTTAATAGTTTTTACCTACAGAAGAAAGTGGTCGAGAGTATATGTGCTTGGAATTAATCGCATCAGTTTTACCATACTGTAAAATCAAAATACAGAATGAACAAATTACACAACACAGAAAATAGAAATACTACTAGTAGACCCATTAATAAGTGTTGTTTGAAGTGTTAACATATCTGTGTTGGGAGGGGGAAGAATTCATGAAAAGTTATTTGGGAGCAAAGAGAAAGGGCATAGCATTACATCATGGGATGGCTAAATTGGGTCATTAAAAGATGCACGAATACAACTAATTTGGATAAATTGGGCAATAAACTTAAGATTTCAACCTAAAACATTTTCAAAAATGCAAAATTTACTCTATTAAACTATTACTAATAGTTAGAAGAAATTGCTTCTAATTGACGTTAAGTCTAAAATAGCAATCGAGGGCATTTTGAGAAGTTACAAACAAAATTGACGTTAAATTTGATAGAAGTAGACGGAGAGGGGGTAAAGTCCAAACTTGGACAAATAGGGGTAGGGGTTTACTCAAATCGTGACCATAAAAAGGGGGGGTTAAGTCTAAAAATCCCTGTAAACAATGATGGCGTGGTTTACTAAGTACTAACTGCGACTAAGCACTTAGATGGATTGCAGTAGGAGAATTTACTTGTATCTAATAAACCTGAAATTTGTATGTACGCATTCCCTGTAAAGAATGTGTTCTGAATGCTTAAGTGGATTTGCATCGTCTCTTCTGGTCTTCGGTTAGATCTGGGATGCTTAAGTGGATTTGATCTAATCTATGGTACTGGTTGTTAGTAATTTTACGTAGAGTTCATCTTTAACATAGGTCAACATTTCATATACTTCTTAAATTCTTCAAATTCAGAGTTAACTGGAACTTTGGTCGAATTTCTGCAAATTTGGGTGTTTAAAATACAAATCTAAGTATCTAACACCCTATCATCAACCTATATCTGGGGATTTCTACAAAAGATAGTTGCATCCATATGAAAGGCGGCAACTTCGGTGTCATGATCTGGTTTCTTTCTTAATTACTCACTAACAAATCCACTGCAGAAATCATGTCTATATTATGTTGGAATTGTAGGGTTTTGGACAATTTTATGCTATCAATCAATTCAAGCCTTCCTTTTGTTTCTTGGCTGAAACCTAGTTAAATATGAATCAATCCTTGAACTTAAACCAATTTAGAAACGACTGCAAGTTTTTCATAGTTCCCACTATTGGTTTAAGTGGTGGTTTATGTTTTATGTGGAGATATGATCGGAAAGTAGAAATTGTGTATTCTGATGGATGGATTATTCATGTCAAGATCTATGAACAAGATGATTACTATATGGCAGTGTGAAATCCCATATCAGATATAAGCAATGGCAAAATTTAATTGATAACCAACCAGCATCTACAGTTCCTTGGATCTGCATAGGAGATTTCAATGATGTATCTAACCAGCATGAGAAAATTGGTCGAAATCCAGTCCCCAATCAGAATTAAAACATAGAAAAGAAAGTCATCTGCAGAGAACAGATCATCTTTGATCTTTGAGGATAATTCAGAGACACACCTATTTTATAGCATGGAAATTGAATTTCCAGATCATCTGCTTGGATATTCCTCTGTTAGACCTAACCTCGTGACCTGCAGTTAATCGAACTCACAGTAGATTTCCCTCATACATAAACAATCAAACTTTCTCTGTTCTCAAGTCTGTACTTGCTGAATACTACTACAGTTCCAAGTTCTTGGATCTGGCCGATGGTAGTGGGATACTGGGTTGGGACCAGTTAACAGTATCGTATGTGTGCTTCGGAGACTACTAATTATTTTTAGCATAAACAAATCACGATAATTATTTCAAACCTACTTGCCTAATCATGGTATCTTCATTCCTCGGAGCATGTAGGTTCCCAGTGGGGTTTATATAAACTCATGCCTTCATCAATTTTAAGAAGAAATACATCATTTCTAGGTGAAACACAAAAAGTGGTAATTCAACACTATCGTCGTTGATCAGCATCACTAACCAAGGAATTTGATGCCAATGGAGGTTTGAGCTGCCTTTATTTCATCTCATCACTCTTTTTAAATAGAAAGATTGAATTTTAGTAGCGTTTTGTTGGCAATTTAATCATGGAGAAATAAATGAGTACATAACTTTCTGTTGCAGCTATTAATCTCCTATTAGTTTCTATTTTGCGACACTAACAATTATCATTCACTTTTCATTCCATCATTCCATCATTTACTATTGTAATTGATAAAATTGTCTTTTCTTTTGTATATTTTGTATATTGAAGAATGCAGAGAACAATAAGAAATTGGAGGAAAGCTATGCAAACTCACAAATATGTCATTAAGGAGGAATCACTATACTTGAAGTACAGAGTCAAATTGTTCTTTAAAATGTTTGTATTATGATTGGTTTTGGGAAGTTATTTGTCTAAATCTTTTGGTTCTTTTGGTTCTGAAATATTGAGATAATAATTGTAATACAAAGGTTACAATATATAATAAAAAGCATTTTTAATAGAAATATTACATCAAATTTGTACTACATCTAAACATAATACCTAAAAATAACCAATATAAAAAAGTTTAAGTTACAGGATTATTTGCCTGAACAGCAGCAGTAACCTTAAGAGAATGTCTGGTTTCTTTAAGCTTTTGTGCAATCTCGTTCTCAGTATAACCTTGTTCAATCAATTGATCTTCTAACATAACAAGTTTCAATTGAATCTGCCTCTTTCTTTGGTGCTCAAATATTTTTTTATTACAGTAAAACTTCGATAAATGAATGTTCGATAAAGTAATAACCTTGCTTAGATAATAATTTCTTCCGGTCCCGACTTGGGTATGTGTACTAAAGTAATAACCTCGCTAAATGCATTAAGTAATAAAAAAAATTGATTCCTTAAAGGCCCGATGAAAATATAAATTAATAATTACTAAAATCCATACAAAAATTTATGTATATAATCTACATAATCTTGAACTTTTATTTATAAATTCATTTTTTCTGAAAATATGCATCTAAAGTTGTTTATTTTATTTTATTTTATTTTTGTTTGTACCCAAACCAAAATCAACCCCATCCTTAACTTTTTGTATAGTATACTCAACTTCCAAAACATTTTGATTATATTGTAGCAAATAGTTATATAATGTGATTATTCCTTGAAATACTATTTTTTGACGAAATATTTGGTATAATCGAACTATCATCTGGATCAGGATCATGTTCATCATCATTTGGTGTATGACCGCATACTTGTTGTCTTTTGATTTTTTTTCTTTGGCCACATACATAGATTAAAAATCTCCCTCTAAAATAATAAATATTATTTTATCGATAAATTAATATATTATTCATTTATCGATAAATAAATAATTTCGCTAAAGTAATATATATTTTTGGTCCCAAGGGCATGCATTTATAGAGGTTTTACTGTAGCTTCTTTCTTAACAAAACCACCAACAATACCATCATCATCTTGCAATCTTCTTGTTTCCATGATTCTTGGCTTCTGAACAAAGAATTTGTTAGTTTGAGTATATCCATTCGTTCCTGAACCCCTTGGAGTATGTAATCCATTGCCGTTATACATTTTCTCACAGATTTGAAAAGAGGGATTTGGGGAAGAAAAACAAATCTTCTGAGAAATCAAAACTCCTTTAAATAACCCGATTGAATCCAATTCGGATTCGGTTTTGGGTTTGTCCAAGTCCAACTTTCAAGGTATCAATTTGGGCCTTAAGGCCCGGTCCATTGGGATTCTAGTTGGGCCCTCAATCCTCATTCAACTCACAACACTTCTTTTAATTACATTATTAGAGATACTAATCATTAATCAATAAAAAAGATTAGTTGTTTTTTCCTTTTTTCTGAGTGATAATGAAAGATGATTACTATATGTGAATGAATTATTTATACATCTTTTTTGTAGTTTGTACACTCAAAACACCACTTGATTTTATTTTAAGGTTTTGTCCTTAAAAAGTCTTGACATTCTAAATGGTGGGTCTCATAATAATACACACTAACAGCAATTAGAAGTTAAACTATGTTTTGATCTGAATATGCCCAACAACACAAACATGGTTAAAGCCAAATGGTGGGTCTAAATTCCATAAAGCTATTCAATATTTATTGGTTTAAAAGAACACCATCAATTACCAAAGCATAGAAAAATGCATGGTGCTTTTTGATTGGGTTTCTTTTTTTATATAATGATTCTTTGTTAAGATGTAAACAAACTCAGCTATTCAATCCAAACAAGGATCTTCTTGTAGGCTTCCTTGATATATATATATATATATTCCATTTCTGCAAATCATGTTTTTCTAAAAAAAACATTATGGAAATATTGTTGTTTTTTGTTTTTGGTTATAATCTGCAGACACAATTAAATGAAGCTTCAATCACAAACAAAAGTATATATGTTCTACAAAGAAATGGAGCTAAGAATGAACCTTTACATTTCAATACCACTTAGTACTTGTATTACAACAAAAAGAAGGGAAGGGGTGGGGAGAAACAGAAAGAACAATATAGGCCTACAATTGGTTGAAAACACGCCTTAACACCTAGGATGCCGTGGTTTAAAATGGTATGCATGAACTTAAGAGTCTGAGTTCGATCATTCTGATTTGCGAAAAGAATATTTACATAGTAAGATGTTGTACAAAGAATGTGAACTGTCTTCCTAGGAAATGAAAATAATTTTGTTTCATAAGTTGGTGACTTGAACCATGAGTCAAAACTCAAAAGGATGGACTTGAAACTGAGAAAGTTAAAGGTAGTTTTGGAGAGGGAAAAAATCGTCGAAAGGATTAAAACCATCCCACGAGAGTAATGAATCTACACTAGGAATGCAATGAGAATCTTCTTGTAGAGAGGAACTTTCACCCATGGAGGGATTGAAAGAATCTGTAATAGAAAGGGAAGTAGAAGTACTACTGCTATTGGAAGTAGTAGTTTCTGATGACTGCACAGCTGATTCCAGATGAAAGCTATCCCATAGCATTTCGTAACTATTGAAAAGATTGATTGTATCATCTGAGCCTACTTCAAATTTTTCTTGCATCTTCTCTCCCACTGCATATGACTCTAACGCGTGATTACTGAGCGGTTTAATCTGTGGCTCCGTATCTTCATTTGAATGAGATGTTTGTTCACTTTCTGTAGCATCTTGTACACTTTGTTGAAGAGGCATGTGTGTCAAAGGGTCTAATCCAAGGAGCTTCAACCTCTTCTTAATTCTAGTATTCCAATGGTTCTTTATTTCATTATCTGTTCTCCCTGGAAAATGTGCGGCAATTTTAGACCACCTACACATCATCCAAATAGCATTTCATTAGCGAAAAATTCCTCAAAAGAGTTGTAAGAAACTCCCTGAACATATATGAGTGATTAAGTACCTGTTACCGAGTCGAGCATGGAGTTGAATAATCTGATTCTCTTCAAATTCTGATAGTGTGCCTCTCTTAAGATCAGGTCGCAGATAATTAATCCATCTTAGTCGACAACTTTTTCCACATCTCAATAAACCTGCATCCATCACCAACCCCCAAAAAAACATTAGCTTACATATATTTAGCTATAAATTGAACTGAACACAGATATACATAGTTGATGAAGAGTTGGCTTAATTACCTGCATGCTTGGGAATCATTCTCCAACAGTGTATCCCATTGTTAATGATGAAGCTCATAAGTTTGTGATCTTCTTCAATAGTCCATGGACCTCTCTTTAGTCCAATTTTCTCACAACAAGGCTGTCTCCCCATTGCGCTAACTGTGACTTGAGAGATTGAGAAGGACAGGTTTAGTTAGACAGGAGATAGTATTTATACATATATTATGATATGGAAATTAAAGAAAATTCGCGGTCGGGGGATAGAGGGGTTGCACCCAAAGGATCATAATTCAACTAAAGATGCTGCCAGTTCATATTGCTATATTTTAAACAATGTTGTTTTAGAAGAACTTTGGATTGGTTTTGAATAAATCAAGTTTGATGTATGTGGAGATTGTCATTATAGATCAATTAAGTAGTCATTAGTGTAAAAGAAGAAGAGTGGAAGTGCTTTTTAGTGAACATTCAATTCAAATTAGAGGGAAAACGTGTGTTTTATTGGTTGACAAATCAAAAGTCTTCTCTAATTGAACTTTTTTAAAACTATAGATGAATTACAATATTATTTGATTCCCATTGTTCTTCAAAGTTGTCATTGTTTGTCGTTGGGGGCAACTTATGGACTTTTTCACTTTTTCCCTTATCTAGTTCAATAGACTAATGTACTTGCTCTAAGATAGTTGTAAGTCAGAATCCATGGAAAATTATGGCACAGTCTGTCACCAAAATTGTTCGAGAAGGTTTCGACCATGGCTTCAACAAGCAATGTCCTGCAGGTGGACCAAGCCGAATGCTTGAGCATAACTAATTAGTGTAACTCATGCATTTCAAATGTCCTTAATTTATTTTTTCTGAAAATTCTCTCATTAACATGAAGGTCATTCTCGCAAACAATCAACTCAGCTGAATGTGTCTAACTAACTGCAACTATATATAAAAATGGCGTCATTTCAAATTTTAATAATACTATCCATCAAGTCATTTTGATCGCTATGGCCCTAATTGCAATTAGTATTGCAAAGAGTGTATCAGACGACTGTTTGATAGTGACCGGCCACCGTGAAAGGATCCTGATAGCTGACATAGTGACTATTAATATTCCTGTATATTCATGTACATTATAGTAACTATGTGAATGTGCACGTGTAATCAAATAAAAAATAATAGACTTATTTATGCCCAATAAAAAAAAATTGTTTAAATGTTTATTTGGGTTTATAACTATTTTATAAAAAATATATATTTTTTTTCTTCTGCAAGGTTTTTTTTTTTTTAACAAAACTCTGTAGGTTTTTTATATTTATAAATTACAGTAGGTTCTATTTGGTTTTGAAATTATCTTATATAAATTATAGTAGGTTCCACTTTTTTTTTGAAATTATTTTTTTTACCCTTTACATTGTAGTATACAAACCTTAATACATTAGGGGTAAAATCGAAACTGTGGAAATAAACACGCTATCTTATATAAATTATAATAGGTCCCACTTTTTTTAAAATTATATTTTTACCCTTTTCATTGTAGTATACAACTCTTAATACATTAGGGATAAAATCAGAAATGTAGAAATAAAATTAGAACTTATGGGTAAAATCGGAATTGTAGAAATAAAATCGGAACTTAGGGTTAAAATTGGAATTGTGAAAATAAAATCAAAATTTAAGGATAAAATCGGAACTGTTTATAAGAGATATGGGTATAATCAGAACTGTCTATAAGAGACATATCAAGCCTTATGAACGACGCCTCGGGAAGGAGGCGCCATACAAAAGTAGTACAAAAGTTTAGATCTTCACAATTTGCTTTTTGGCTAAGTTATCAAAAGCAGCATTATAGTTAACTATGTGAATGTGCACGCGTAATGTGTGCGAACAAAAAATAATAGACTTATTTATGCCCAATAAAAAAAAAAAAAAAACTGTTTAAATGTTTATTTGGGTTTATAACTATTTTATAAAAAATATATATATTTTTTCTTCTGCAAGTTTTTTTTTTTTTTAACAAAACTCTGAAGGTTTTTTATATTTATAAATTACAGTAGGTTCCATATTTTTTAAAATTATCTTATATAAATTATAGTAGGTTCCACTTTTTTTTGAAATTATTTTTTTACTCTTTACATTGTAGTATACAAACCTTAATACATTAGGGGTAAAATCGAAACTGTGGAAATAAACACGCTATCTTATATAAATTATAATAGGTCCCACTTTTTTTGAAATTATTTTTTTACCCTTTTCATTGTAGTATACAACTCTTAATACATTAGGGATAAAATCGAAAATGTGGAAATAAAATTAGAACTTAGGGGTAAAATCGGAACTTAGGGGTAAAATTGGAACTGTGGAAATAAAATCAAAATTTAGGGATAAAATCGAAGTTGTTTATAAGAGATAGGGGTATAATCGAAACTGTTTATAAGAGATAGGGGTATAATCAGAACTGTCTATAAGAGACATATCAGGCCTCATGAACGACGCCTCGGGAAGGAGGCGCCATATAAAAGTAGTACAAAAGTTTAGATCTTCACAATTTGTTTTTTGGCTAAGTTATCAGAAGGGCATTATAGTTAACTATGTGAATGTGCACGCGTAATGCGTGCGAACAAAAAATAATAGACTTATTTATTCCCAATAAAATAAAGAAAAAAAAACTGTTTAAATGTTTATTTGGTTTATAACTATTTTATAAAAAATATATATATTTTTTCTTCTGTAAGTTTTTTTTTTTTTTTACAAAACTCTGTAGGTTTTTTATATTTATAAATTACAGTAGGTTCCATTTTTTTTTTGAAATTATCTTATATAAATTATAGTAGGTTCCACTTTTTTTGAAATTATTTTTTTACCCTTTACATTGTAGTATACAAACCTTACATTAGGGGTAAAATCGATACTGTGGAAATAAACACGCTATTTTATATAAATTATAGTAGGTCCCACTTTTTCTGAACTCTTAATACATTAGGGATAAAATCGGAAATGTGGAAATAAAATTAGAACTTAGGGGTAAAATCAGAATTGTGAAAATAAAATCGAAACTTAGGGGTAAAATTGGAACTGTGGAAATAAAATCAAAATTTAGAGATAAAATCGGAACTGTTATAAGAGATAGGAGTATAATCGAAACTTTTATAAGAGATAGGGGTATAATCGGAACTGTTTATAAGAGATAGGGGTATAATCGGAACGGTCTATAAGAGACACGTCAGGCCTCATGAACGACGTCTCGGGAAGGAGGCGCCATATAAAAGTAGTACAGATGGGACTACATCATGAATAAACAGAGGATTTAGGGTGATTAATGAAATATAAAGAGAGTTGATGTCTTCTCGAAGACGAAGATGTTGCGATAGATATGTTGTACCATATTGTGTGTTATAAACAATAAAGCAAACCTGTATGGTACATCCTCGAAGGTGCCATTGCTTACCGCAAGTTTAAAATTTGGCCATGTGCCCATCTAATAAGTTTTGTTCAGAAACATATATAATGTGTATATGATTCTTTAGTGATACCAACATAATTTCTTATCTGAAGAATATAAGAAAAGAACTAATCATTTAGATTGACAATTAAATTATGTCTAATGAAGACAACATACAAAGGATATGGGAAAGGAAGGAACAAACATAACAGAAGGTCAATTGAGTTTATGCATGGTTCATGCACACAATCTTTTTAGCATCTAACCATAATGATCTTATAGATAATTTAATTCAGATGATAGATGCTCATTCATCTAACAAACATGAAACTTGTATGAAATTCTTGTTGTAAGGTTGTTACTTGTTAGGATTTTGTGCACTTCGTGTACTAGTTTACATCACCAATTTTGGTTTGAGTTTTGTTTCAGTTGAAGGGGACTTGCATAGCTGTATTTATCTGTATTTAGTACTACACTGTTGGTTCATACACATTACTATATCATTTAGACTTCTGACCATTTTAATACGAAAGGTCTTTTTTCATAAAAATATTCCAATTGAAATTTCGATATAGGTGACAGATCATTCAGGATCGAGATGTCAGAACTACCTATGCAACCAATACAAATCCTGAAGTCTGAAGATGTTATGTAAGTTATTATTCTTGTGCATATTTATCTCTTTCGAACTGTCAAAAATGATCGATAAAGGTTCCATAAGTTGGCAAAGCACGATACCCCAATATGATCTTTTTAGCATCAGACTCATGATCATGTATAACCCAAATATGAGGGCATGCAGGGCACTAGGGAAGTACAACTTATCTATGACGGTGTAGACCCTCTATGTTGTATATTCATTTTCCTTATTTCTTGCTTAGTTTCGCCAAATGCCATCTTCTTGTTAACATGTGCGAGGTGTGAACATAAACACTGTCAGTCTGGGATCATATGGCGTGATACATACCTGCGGTGTGAACTGGTGATAATCTTTATATAGGGAACCCTTATTAGTTTTGCCATTCCAAGTAATAATGTAGCTTCAATCTTCATTTTGAATTCCAGGAAACCCTCGTTAGTTTTCCCCATCACGTGTTTGCTTTTATTTAGGCCATTTTGCAGGTTTTGTTTGTAATCTGGATTTAGTACTCAAAATGATGTTACATCAATATCAATGAAGCTCCAAATGCTATATTGTGAGAATGTCCTTATGTCCACAAGTGCCTTAATGTGAGTTTGCGAGTAACAAACATTACTGAGCCTGTGGAACAACATTTCGGTGTTCATGGGAATTCAGTATTTGCAAACATAACTTTGTATTCAAGAACCACTTTGATCCTGCAGGCTGCATCTCAGCTTTCCCATTTTGGCAAGCTTAATATAACTTATCATATAAAGTTAATACTGCATTAAATCGTTAACCTCTCGCTATCGCTTTATGTATGGCCAGGACTTGAAAAGATGAAACCATTTACCAAGTGTTTACATGGAAAACCGGCCAATTCATTTATTTGAACGCAACGTGTGTAAATGGATGCAGCAAAAGAGGAGGTATATATCTTGAAATGCAATGATCTGAGGTCACTGCATTACACCAAACAAGAGGACACACTTGAGTTGAGTGGTATAAACCTACAAGTGTTTTTACAAACTTAGTAAAATATATGGTGACAGTGAACAGATTAATTCCTATTTAATCAAAAAGGACTTCTTCAGTTCTTCTGTTCATCTTTCTCGTTTCCATACTCCAGAGTTGATGTTTGAGCAAGAAACTCTCTTAATTCGTTTCTCCCTTCTCGTTTCTTGAGTTGGTACAGGACTTGGACCATGGCAGATTGGCAGGCAAGGTTTAAAACCATGTGAACAAATCTCCTTGAGGTCTAAAACCATCCCATAAGAGGAATGAATCGACACTATGAATCCAATTTTGGGAAGCTTCATGCATAAAAGAGTTTTCGCATATGGCATGACTATTAGAATCTCCAGTAGAAAAGGAAGGACTGTTGTTGTTCGAAGAAGAGGTTTCTGAATGTACTTTTGAATCCATACTAAGGTTTTCCCATAGCATTTCATAACTCTGAAAAAGGTTGACTGTGTCATTTGTGTCTAATGCAATTTCTTCGTGATTCTTCTCTGCCACTGGATATAGCTCTGATTCAACCTGTGGTTCTTTATCATCTCCATTTGAATAAGAAGTTTGTTCACTTTTTGTGGCATGTTCTGCACTTTGTTCAAGAGGTTTGTGTGTAAATGGGTCTAAACCAAGGAGCGTCAACCTCCTTTTAATTCTAGTATTCCAATGGTTCTTGATTTCATTATCTGTTCGCCCTGGAAAATGCGCGGCAATCTTAGACCACCTGAAATCATTTCGAGTTACATTTCATTAGTGAAAAGACCCAGAGACTTGAAAGAAATTCTAAGTCATTAGAAATAACATGAGGATTTAAGTACCTGTTACCAAGTCGAGCATGGAGCTGAATGATCTGATCTTCTTCGACTTCTGATAATGGCCCTCTCTTAAGATCAGGTCGCAAATAATTAATCCATCTTAGCCTACAGCTCTTTCCACATCTCAATAAACCTGCATCAGCAGCCCAAGAACATATTAACAAACAGTTTAGTGTTATCAGTCGATCAAATGGAACAAAGCAACATGCCTGCATTGATGAGAAGTTGCCTTACCTGCATGCTTGGGAACCATTCTCCAACATTGTGTCCCATTGTTGATGATGAAGTTCATGAGTTTGTAATCTTCTTCAATACTCCATGGGCCTCTTTTCAATCCAATCTTCTCACAACAAGGTTGTCTTCCCATTCTGAAACTGTGGCTCTAGAAATTGACAACGATTTAGAGCAATAGGACACCGTATTTATATATAGATGAGGTACAGTAATATATGCAAACTTTGCGATATTCAACTAAAGATGACGATGCCAGTTCATATTCCTATAAAAAAATTTGTCGTTTATTGGACTGAATGAATCAAAGTTTGGAAATGTGGAGATTTTGTTATTATAAATAAACTTAACAAAGTAGTCATTAGTTCTTTGCTTCTTTAAGAACAAGTGGGAAATGGTGTTAGTGACGTTGAAGATGAAATTAAACCAGAAGCGCGTGTTTAAGTGTTTTTTACTTGGTTGACAAAATAAAGTCTACTCTTAAAAAGCCATTCCCAGTGTTCTTCATAGTTGCATTTCTTCTCATTGAACTGTTGCAAGCGGCAACTCGTTCTTGTAATTGAAAAAGTCTGTAGCTGGACTTTCCATGAGCTGAAAGGTAAAGTAACATTTGCAGTAACATCACATATTCTGATCAACCAAAACATCTACCATGGTGAGAAATGTTCAATCATTGGGATTGACCTTTTAATATATAAACTGGAAGACAACATCCAAAGAATATGGGGGAGAGGGGAGCACAAAGTACAGAAGGTCAATTGAGTTTTATGATGATGGTTCATGAACACAATCTTTATAGAATCTAAAACAATGATCATGTAGATTTTAAATTAAGATGCTCATTTAGCCGACAAACTTCGTGGGTTATTGATGATGATGAAGCTTATGTGTATGTTTTGTTTAATATTTGGTACTCCTCGTGTACTAATTCAGATCACTAATTTTTTGTTTTGTTCTCTAGGGAACTTGCATTGCTGGTTTATTCTGTGGTCTGTACTTAGCACTGCATAGTTTGCTAAGACAGACACTGAGCATCTGAGACTATGGTTTTCTTTTACTATTATAGCTAACAAAAAAAGGATAGCACTTCTACTGTATCTTTTCAATCAGCATTTGTACTCTGTGAATGTTTCTAAGAAATACTATATATTAATAGAATTCAACAGTGTGCAGGTCAGACTCTGGATGCAGTTTTGTCAGCAACGCGTAAATATGCAAGTTATTATAATTTATAAGAGCATATCACCATACGATTGCAGGTCAGTTTTGAGAAGCATTTGCAATAGCTCCAAACAATGACATAGTCAGGCATTACACATAACAAGTGGACACAATTGATGGATTCTATTAGCTTGGAAATTCGACTCAGTGGACAGATTCATTCCCATGTCATAAAAGCAGGGTTTCAACCTTTATGTTCCAGTTTAGTTCAAATTTTATGGTGGTTTTCAAAACAAAAGAAAAAAAAATCTGCAAATAGATCATCCCATAAAAGAAATGAATACTCAGAGAGTCCAGACTAGTCCATTTACGAGAATCAGTATTCAGCATAATGTAACTCCCTTATTCAGAATTCCTTAACCAGTTAAGCTGCAATTCTTTACGTTCACCACAGTTCTGGTTGGACTTTGTTCAACCCTTGTGTGTCATTGGGTCTAAACAAGTGAGCTACAATTTTCTTTTATTCAAGGCCATGAAAGGTACTCAACAATTCACATTAAACATTAGTTCTCCTAACCAAAATTTGTGAATAATGCTGAAGATTCTCTTTAGAATCTATAGAGTGATTGGAGATGATACACAGTTTCGTAGGAGATTGACTGACTTGTTACCCTAAAAATGAAACCAGCATAATGTATAGAGTTTTACTTGAACAATGGAAATGTAAGGCTATGTACTTCCACGTAAACTCACTTGGATGGCTTCTAGGGTGTATCTAATATACTCCTATGTCTCTACTTGAAAGTCACGTGCACCATGATTTCTATTTTGTCTGTATGAATTTAACAATCAGGGAGCCATATTACTATATCAGAGCTTCATTTTGATTATCATAAGCCAGGTGCAGCTTCCATTTGTCTACTGACAATTACCCATGAAGCAACATCCACATATTCCAAGTGTAGTCCTTACTCCTTACATCTATCACTATAAATAATTTATATAAACAATGATGCCTACATGTCAGATTAGGCGTAGGTTTTGCTGAGAGGTCAGTAATACATTTCCACAAGGGTATACAGAAGTGTGAGATGAAAATATTGCTCAATCACCAATTCACACATAATTTTATCCCTATTCCCTCAATGAATATGAATACATGATATAACAAAACCTGCAAATTTTGTTTAAACAAATCAAGACTATAGACAAAACCTTACCCCATTGACTTGTTTTATACACAATAATTCTCCTTTGTGCCGCTTCTGACAACCAAAAGAGTTGCAAGTTCAACGGACCAATCAAGCGCCAAACATTCTGTAAAATAGTCCTCCATCTTCAACCTTTCACCCTACACATAGATAGCCTTTTTTATGAATGGGATTGGACTATGACCAAGAAGAGAAGACACATGAATACATGATCTTATCAAGTGACTGGAAGTATGTATGTGAAACTCACTTCGATTTTTCATTGGTTTCTTCTTTGCCCTCCTCACTTGTAGTTTCCAACATTGTCAGCTTCCCAAATGATTCTTTCGCATCCCCAAAGAAGTCTTTTACTTTGTCAAGCACGGTTTTGAGTTTGTCTTTTGTTGGAAGCTGAAAATAAAATTCTAAGATAAGTCAATTTCAGCATATTCCAAGATTGTGAATACTAGATAAAAAGGAAAGCACTTGCACTTTATAAGATGACAAATCACATCAAGGGTGAACAACGTGAAAGACACCATTAGAATTAACCAGAAAATATGCAGTTTCATAGCACCTTTGATTCAGGGCATCATAACAAGGGTAGCTCTCAAACTTCAAACTAACCATAGAGTTAATAGTTTATCATACTCTGGCAAGGTATCATGTCCTCTTGAAGAATACAATATTTGACTCTCAAGCAAATGAAATTTAGTTTCTAAAAAAAAGCTCAATTTCCTAAAACACTGCTGCATATAAAATACGTAATTTGCTGACAATACTAAAATTTACCAAATTAAACACAAAAGAAAATTTTGAGGATTTGGCTTCCCAATTATGGGGCTAACTACAAAGTAGTTAGTCATGTAGATTTCATCGAAAGTCTACTAAATTCCATTGTGGAGAAATTTGTTCCTTGTATCGTGATTTATGTCCACAAGTGATGTACTCCATCCAAATCTCCATCCAAATCCCATCTCCATTTTCTTAAAGAAGCAAATCAGAGAATATGATCTACCATTTGGGATTTCAATATCAGGAGATAAACCACGACATTGTATGGTGATACCGTTATAAGCCGAAGTTAAAATTCTATTGACCAATTATTAGTTAAGATCTACTTCACTGGTGTCACCTGACAGAGAGGATCAGATCTCAATTTTCCTCTGCTTCCAAGTGGGAAATAGACGATTGCAGTCTGTATTCATACTTCCTCCAAGATTTTTTAAGGAACAACTCGCCCCTTCACCAAATGCGGAGAATGCAGACACACTGATCTCTAACCTTCTTTCCTTTATAAGTGCAGAATGTTTCTTCTTGCTTAATTCAGCACTCACAAAAAATAATTGAACTGAAGGCAAGTAGCCTACAATCTTCTAGCCATGACATTTTCTATCTCCCTTTTTTAACGAAGTATGGATATTGTAAGCTGCAAGAGGTTCAACTAACTTTGTCGAAGGTCAGAGGCATACGGGAATTCACTAATTTAGCAAACCAATTGCTTTTATAACCAATTTTAGTTTCTGATGTTGTGTATATGTGAAGAAGTTTGGTGAAGAAGCTAGTCTTATTATTACTCAGTGTGTAGAAACAAGTCTTAGTGTTATTCACTGAAAAGTCACAATTTCTTATGTGCAGACATACTTAACAGGTGAAAATATTCTAGTCTGCATTGCTTTTGAATTTTAAAGGGACTGGTGATATTCTGAATCAATAAACGCTTGTAAGAACAAATTATCATGACCCCAGATTATTTGACGAATTTTAATCTTATCACAACTCACAAGTGCCCCTTCCAATATATTGATGTAATACTATCGGCGGAAGCAAACAATAATAAGAACACCAATTAAATAAATGGTTTAAACACCCAAAAACTAGGGTTCTTCACAAAAACGAATTTAATGTCTCAAGACATAAACAAATCTTCAATCTAACCTACTCAATAGGGTTTACAATCCCCTATTTATAATAACCTAAACCTAATCCTAACTACACTAGAAAGCTAAGTAAATAGAAACTACTACTAGGGATGTTCTAATCCATATAGGAATCTGCAGGAACTATGAGGCATGTGCCTTGCACATGCTATCTTTATGCATATGCATCAAATCCCCCCAACTTGAAAAAAACTCGTCCTCGAGTTTGTGTACTAACATCCTCCAAAGTTCAAAACGACTCTTGTACATCAACCTCAACCTTACGTTGGTGCAGAAAATCCGGCCATGAATCTTCCCCAGATAGTTGCTCGCAGAAAGAATGATGGACATTAATGTCATAGGTGCATCATTAGGACAACCCAATTGATTGGAACAATATAGCCGCATGTCAAAAAATAAGAATTGAAGGTGTTTGTCCGTCCATGGAGAAAATCCATTCTCATCTTGGAATAGATAAGGATCAACATAACCACCAAACAAATTACCAATTACTTTTATGGGACGGAATTTGTGGGGATGATAAAAATCATCAATTTGTCGGTCGGAATCAATGGAATTCATCGATTCATGGGAGTGATGAGCGAAATTTCGAGAACGTTCATCCTCTTTACCATTGTCATGGACAACAACCAGGTTTCCTTGTTTGGGCAACAAATAGAACTTCTTATGTATCTCCCTTGCAGATTTTTCCATCAAATCTTCTACTTGATCCACACATGCAACTTCTAACTCAAGAGACACAAAACTAGATGTATCATCACTATCATCACCAAAAACGGAAAAGAAATCAACAAGATTGTAACTTTGTAAACCACCAATTCGAGTACGAGTGACGTATTTTTCTTCTTCAAACATGTTGAGTAAAAAATTAATCTCCGCTTCTTTGTCAAGTCGTTTCTCTTCTTCAACAAATTCTTCCTTAAAAGACGCAAATTGACTTTTTAATTTAGTAAAGCAATTTAAAAGTTCCTTCAAATCTTTTTGTATGCTTGGTGACGTCATGGAGGCATCGCTCTTAGAATCGATTTCAGATTCAATATAGTGTGGGTATTCTCCGTACGGAGTAACCTTAGAATTGCGACTACGAAGACCATCGTGATCATAAGTCTTTGGACGGTTTCCATGGGAATATTTAGCACCATAAGCAACATATTGTTGCTGAAAACCACATCGAGGAGGGTGCGTGTCCTGCTGGTGGTGGGAATAATATCCATTGTCATAATAACTATGACGTCGCCTGCGTGGGGGAGAAGGGGAACGAGAGGAAGAGGGAGGTTCATACCTTCTAGAAAGAGGAAAGCGGCGGCTAGGATCAAAGTTGGGAGCTTTATATTCAGAATCGGTATAACGCTTCGATTCATGTAAACTCCAGCGATCCGGCGGCGACGAAAATTCTCTTTGACCTCTTCTACGATAACCCATCTTCAAATCACCAACATGAACGCGGCTCTTGTAAAAAAAATCAGGTTTTTATCTTCTAAACCCAGAAAAAACAAGCTCTTGATACCAATTTTGATGTAATACTATCGGCGGAAGCAAACAATAATAAGAACACCAATTAAATAAATGGTTTAAACACCCAAAAACTAGGGTTCTTCACAAAAACGAATTTATTGTCTCAAGACATAAACAAATCTTCAATCTAACCTACTCAATAGGGTTTACAATCCCCTATTTATAATAACCTAAACCTAATCCTAACTACACTAGAAAGCTAAGTAAACAGAAACTACTACTAGGGATGTTCTAATCCATATAGGAATCTGCAGGAACTATGAGGCATGTGCCTTGCACATGCTATCTTTATGCATATGCATCATATATCATGTAAAGTATGCACTTGGAGTTGCCTATTGAAGTGCAAACAAAGAAGTTGAATGCTTACCTCAATAACATCTGAAGTTGAAAGTGCCGCTCTCAAGTTGCTATTTTCCTGCAAATTCAATTAGAAACCATATAGCTTATCACTAATTTTCCTTGTAACTGCTGTGGATCCTATGAAATAGAAACCAAAGCTAATGAAACGTAATGTAGTTTGATGAAGAGACATTACAACAAGTTTGTAGCCATATCTGAACTCCTTGCATGTACGCAACACACGATGCACCCGAAATGCGGTCTTTTGTATCGCTGTCTCATCCTGTTAAATATTATAGAGTTATAGACCAAGTAAATGTAACTATTACATGAACATAATTATTCTACAAGACCCTAGCCAAGCCAAGGAATGTTGCTTCTGTCATTCAACTCTATAAGATAAGGTGGAAGTACAAGGGAAGAAAAAAAGATCCCTAAAAAAGTCGTACTTGGTAAATAACAGCTGCAAGATTCCTCGCCATTGTATCCTTGTAAATATATTTTCCAATAAAGGTATCTTTGGCTGCAACCATAACCTTGGCAGTGGTCCCACCTGTAATAACACTAAGCGGGTACCAAAGATAAACCTGTTTGAAACATAATATTTATCAGTAAATTACAGTCAATGAGGTACTCAACAATGACAAGATCCTAAGACACTGTGATCGTGACAAAGAATATGCTCTAAACATCATCTCTACTTGATACTAAACACAAAATGTACAAAATTAAACTGATAATGTGTGTTTAAACTTCAGCTATACCAAAAAAATCAAAAATGGCTTACACAGAATGTTTTAGAAATGACCTTTCTTCCACAAATTACTGGAATAAGTCAATTGTGGGCATAATTTCAACTCCAACATGGTACATTCTTCTTATATGAAATTATCAAAATTAAACAGGAATAAGTAAAGACAGGCAACAATGCTTGAATTCCGGACAGTTTTTGGACAATATTTTAATCGTGGCACAAACAAAACTATATGGAAATGAAGAAAAGTGCCTCTACAACAACGAGAACAAGATATACTAATTCATGTGGTACATAGTTAAGATACTTCATTATATGCCCATAATCGTATAGTTGATAAATGATAAGTATAACATTGTAACAAAAGTAACGCAGTTTGCTCAACACAAACATTCATCAATGGTTGCATCCCAATTACCAAAATAATCGCAGAATCCAAATACCAAATTTGATCCAAAACAGACATAAAAGTAGAATATTGCAAATACACATCATCATAAATCAATAGTAGATGAAGTAAATTAAAGAGAAGAAGAACTAACATTAGCCATACGGATAAAAATGACAAATTTTGGGTTTCCATCTTCTTCAAGTTTAGGCAAAGCAGGCATTTGAGATTTCTGAAACTTCCGAGCTTCCATTCCTCTCTTCCCTTTAGCTTGAACAACCAAAAGATGTTGTTTTTGTTGCTGTCTTTTCCAAGTTCGAGTAGATGAAAGAGAATGTTTAACTAAACAATCTCCTCCATTAATTCTTCTTGAACTTGATAATGGAAGTTGAACTAAAGCATTTAAAGACATACCCACTTCCATAAATCCACCAAAATTAACAAAAATGTAAACTTTTTCTCTGTCTGAAGCTTCTGTCTAGCTTTCTGGTTTGCTCTGTTTTTCTCTCTCTCTACTTCATGCTAGGTGGGTGAGAAGACAAATCATCAAACTCTTTCTGATTCTTCTTATCCATAATATCTATGGATGGATTTTGTACTAAATAGCCCAGCCCAAAATATAAGCATATTAAAGCCCAGTATTATATAAGAAAGAAACCCAATTGTATAATGGGCCTAAGCATTAGCTACATGGGCTTTTGAGTTCTGAATCTTGAGTTGAATGTTCTCTCTTTCTGTCAATCTCTTTCAGAAAAAAACTACCAGCCAGGTTTGAGTTGGAAACTTGGAAATGTACCCTTTTGAGGCTTTGAGCAAAGCATAAAGAACCAAATAAGAAAAACCAAAGGACCATGTGAAGCAAAAGGAACAAATCACATGGCTTTATGAACTAAATACACCAACAAAGTTTGGTACTTCCACCTTGTGTTGTGAATATACAAGTAGCAACAATACAAGTAGAAAAAGAAAAGAATGAATTAAAGCTTAGAAAAGATAATAGTAATACTACTGGATAAATAAGAAAAGATGTTGGTTGAGTTGAGGGAGACAAGAATAATCCCTTTGAAGAAAGCCATTATCTTTATTCTTTAATAATACTGAAAGAGAAATCAACCTTTCATAGTGCCCAAAACAGTATTATACTTAAATAGCTATAGCCTAACTAAGATAAATCATACAGATTGAGATTGATGATGAATTGATGATCAATGTTTATCATCAAGTATGATATATTATCATTGACTCTATCTTGATATAGTTAGACAAAGTGACCATACACACATGAACAAATGTCTTAAGGAACATTTTCTAGTTGTGTGTGTCACAAACCCAAATGATTTCAATTTAAATTGGTAAACCATTTGAATTGAATGAGACTCGAACCACATGTCAACATTACCACATATCGTAGTACAGTAGTAGGCTAGTAGCTTGCAAGCTGCTTGGCTAGTTCGGTTAAGTACACCCATGACCATGACCCATTTACACACGAAATCAATAGTTTGAGTAACCACCACATAAACACCGACATAACCGGTCCAATACTTGTTCTTTCTTCTACTAACCCGTCTCTTTCTCCATTCTCTCTCTCTCTCTCTCTGTTCCTCTGTTTCAAAGAAGAAACTGATTGCTTATTGATAGAAAAGAGTGAAAGAGAAACCGTACTCTGCTCTGTTTTATCAAACACATGAAGAGTGATCCATGAAAGACCGTAGGAGACGTGAGGTGGTATCAATATCATGGAGCAGATTCTTCTGTTTCACTATCTTTGTCGTCTTTTCTTGTGTTCTCTTCACTGGCTTCACCTTCTCTTCTTTTCGTCTCTTTGGAGGTAAACATTACTAAAACACCCCATGCTTTCCCAAGCTTCTAATTGCTGTATTTTGGTTAAATTTTCTTGCACAAACAGCTTTATCAGTATCTATAGACAAATTAAATACATGGGTTTTCTTCAAAATCTAATCTTTAATAATGGGTTCTTCTCAATCTTAGCTAAATTGCTACATTTACATCTTATCTTTATAGTTGGTTTCTTTTAATATTGCTAATTTTTTCTATAAATTCCCCTCTACTATTGAAAACATCTTATATTGATTTTGTTTGAATGCAAAACAGAGACATTTCGTCCAGTTCTGATATCTTCATGGAGAAACTCAGCCATGGAAGCCATATCTGATGATTCAACTGTTTCCCCTAGCATTGAGATCAGAGAAACGGTCATATTTCCAGATCAATTTGTCCTTTTCCTATACTACCCTTCATCATTTCCCTTATTTACAAAAGATGATCTTCACTGTTCTTACTTCCACCCTAATTCAACTCAACCTGAACTAAAACTTCCACCTGTATGGATTGATATTCAAAATCCCAATCACCAAATCATACGATGTCCGGTTAGTTCAACTGGAGTCGTTACATCTCTTTCCTTAAAATCCAAAGGTCGCCTTCCTTCAACGCCTACCCCTGCCAGTTGGGATTTTCTTGTGTATGAAGCAGTGCTAGACCGGGACAACACCACCATCGTATTTGTTAAAGGTCTTAATCTAAGGCCAGATAGACTTGCTGATTCGTCGAGATACGAATGTGTTTATGGTTGGGATTTTGAGAAGCCGAGGTTGTTGTTAACATCAGAAGTGATCTCAGCTGCTCAAGAGATAGTACGTTGTAAGACTCCTTTGAGTGTATTAAGTAGTTTGAATAAATCGATTAAGGTTTCTGTTAAAGTTAAACGTAGGGGTATATTACATTCAGTAGCTAGACTGGACTATAGATTGGAATCTGACTCAGGTGACCAGAAAAAGTATGAAATGTGTGTATGCACAATGGTGCGCAATCAAGCTAGGTTTATGCGAGAATGGGTCATGTATCATGCCCGAATTGGTGTGCAGCGTTGGTTCATTTATGATAACAATAGCGACGATGCAATTGATGAGGTGATTGAGTCATTGGAACGGTCCGGTTACAGAATTACCCGTCATGTGTGGCTGTGGATTAAGACTCAGGAAGCAGGATTTGCACATTGTGCGTTACGAGCTCGTCAGTCATGTGAATGGGTTGGGTTCTTTGATGTGGATGAGTTTCTACACTTCCCATCTGGGATATCATTGCAGAATGTGCTTCGAAATAAAACATTTGGATTTGATCAGGTTGGCGAATTGCGAATATCGTGCCATAGTTTTGGACCATCGGGGCTCAAGAAGGTACCTGCACAAGGAGTGAGTGTTGGATATACTTGCAGATTGGCTAGTCCTGAAAGGCATAAGAGTATAGTGAAGCCGGACGCCCTGAATTCCTCATTAATCAATGTAGTGCATCATTTTCATGTGAGGGAAGGTGTTGATTACATAAATGTGGACAAAGCACTGATGGTTATTAATCACTATAAGTACCAAGTTTGGGATGTTTTTAAAGAGAAGTTCCATAGGAGGGTTGCAACCTACGTGGTGGATTGGATGAGTGAACAGAATGAGGGATCTAAGGATAGGGTGCCTGGATTGGGAACGAGAGCTGTGGAGCCATCAAATTGGTCGAGCAGCTTCTGTGAGGTCAGAGACACTGGTCTCAAAAGACATGTGTTGAAGATGTTTACCAACCGTCATTCTAAACGTCTACCGTGGCAGGAGGATGATGCTTAACAAGATACAGGTTATTAACTGATAGAAATAAGATGTAGGAGACAACAACATAGATAGTTTTCTTGTTGTAAGAGGTGTATTTAGGTTGTGAAATTTCATTTGTTTTTGTAATTCTAGGTAGATGAAGAAAACATTTTCCAGTCATTCTTTATAGATAAGAGATAGACTCTGTAGTCTGTACAATTATGAATTCAGCTATTTGCCTACTTATTTGAGTTATTTCATAACTTTGGTTTGGTGTCTTTCAAGACTGAACTTAATGGTAAAAGCAATATAGTGACAATAGACAGAATGGCCCCAGTGACCTTCTAAATAATGGGTGAGGGTAATTTCGTCTCATCGCAAATATTATGGATTTGAGTAGCCCAATTAGATAAAATTTGATTTCAAGATATTGGGCCGGACTAATTATCAGCCCATGATTATTGTTGTGTTTTCTGTAACCCTAATCTAAAACTCCGGCGATCACTACCACCACCACGCAGCCGCAACGACCGGAGATTCAGACAGTTGCAGATTTTAATGGAAATGCAGACAAAAAAGAAGAAGAAGAGAAGAGATGTAGAAGTAATCAAACGTAAGATCTAATCATCTATTGACTGTTGTTTGATTATCATTCATGTCGTTGATGCTTTTGCGGTTTTGCTTATAAACTCATGAGTTTTTTTTTTTTTTTTTCTAGATTTGAGCAATTGAACAACATAAATAGCAGTAAAATGTAGTGGTTTCGGAGAAATTGAGGTATTCACTACAACTCTCTATCATTTACAATATTCAATTTCTGATTTCAAACAAGTAATATAAAGAAGGAAAAAGAAAAAAAATAACAACAATTCAAGCATAATTTATAGATTTGAAGCACAGATTTAGAAAATAATAATGCAATCGGTCTCAGTTGTTGACAATTGGGACAAATTGTTTTACAATAGATTCAAACATTGATGCTGATGATGAACACGAAATGACTAGAATTTATTATTTTGGCAATTAGAAAGACTAATAAGACTCAAAACTTTGAAAAGGAAAAAACACATAAAAAATTGGTGATGGCAAACCAATTTTTTTTTACGTAGACTCAAATATTGATGCTGATGAAGACGACTACAATTTATTTATTATATAGGCAACGAGATAGCCTATAACTAGAAAGGTGTTACAGAAATTACACATGAAAAATGGTGATTGGTGAATTAATCAATCTTAGGACGCTGATTCCGTTCTTGAATTTCTTTCTGCTTATTATCCCTAAAAGTTCTAAAGGTGAAGGCCTCTTCAGCACTAAGAGAATTGATTGCTTCTAGTCCCTCCTGAATGAGCTTATCCAGGATTTCCTTCATTTTCAGATTTTGTATATCTTCTTGTAGCTTTTGCTCTTCTTCAAGGTTCATTCTTTCCTTGAAGGATGCACTGCTTGAACCATTAGCAAGAATGTATTCAACCCTGAACTTACGCTTGGGCATTGTTGAAGAGCTGTGTGACTAGTAGTAGTAAGATGATAGTTTGTCTCCAACACTTACAAACCTTGGGATGACTATAATGCTGCACGGTCCAAAATATCGTAGTAATCGGTGATATACTGCTGCCGATTAATTGTTGAAGTCTGAAATGGCCATTAAAATCTCAAAGTTAGGGATGATGTTTCTCTTTACTCTTCAGTGCTTACTTATCTCATAATTTGGTGCCTTTCAAGAGTGAAGTTACTAGTACTACTTAGTATTGTACTTAGTACATAATGTTAAGAGATTTTTTGCTAGCTTCCAACTTCATGTTATTTAAGAAAGAGATAAAACATAAATTAAGGTAAGAATTTAGTTCCCCTATTAGAATTTCTAGGTTCATGCTGTTTAAGAAAGTGATTAAACACAAATTAATTCAACCGTAAGGTAAGAAAGATGTTACCATATTATAGTTTCTAGCTTCATACTTTCTAAGAAAGTGATTAAACACAAATTAATTCTACCAACCATATGGTTAGAAATTTGTTACCATATCTCTGTGACCAAGTACAAATTACAAAAGCAATATAGTGAGAATGGACATAATGGCCCCAAATTGTGGTGATTTGGTAAATAATGGGTGAGGGTAATTTTGTCTCTTGCAGGTCTCATGGTAATGCAATTGCCTTGCCCAAGTTGATAAAACTTCGACGATGGCTACCACCACGACGCAGCCGCAATGACTAGAGTTTCAGACAGTTGAATAAGTTGCAGATTTTAATGGTATTGCAGCGACTAAGAAGAAGAACTGAAGAGATGTAGAAGTAATCAAACGTAAGAACGAATCATCTTTTTTTTGATTATCATGTCGTTGATGCTTTTGCTTAACTCATGTGTTTTTTTCTTCCCAGATTTGAGCGATTGAACATCCTAGATAGCAGTAAAATCTGGTGGTTTTCAGAGAATTTGAGGTAATCATTATTATCTGACTTTTACAATATTCAATTTCTGATTTCAAAAAATTAGTATACAGAAGAAAAAAGAAAAACAATCCAAGCATAATTCATAGTTTTGAAGCAAAGATTTAGAAAACATAAAAAGCATGTATTACAATCAGTCTCAGTTGTTGACAATTGGGACAAATTGTTTTACAATAGACTCAAACATTGAAGCTGATGAAGACGACTACAATATATTTATTATATAGGCAACAAGATAGCCTAAGACTCGAAAACATGGTGATGATAAATCAATTAGTCTTTTTAACGGCGCGATTTCGTTCTTGAATTTCTTTCTTCTTCTTATTTTGATAAGCTCTAAAGGCGAAGGCGTCTTCAGCACTAAGAGAGTTGATTGCTTGTGGTCCCTCCTGAATGAGCTTATCCAGGATTTCCTTCATATTCAGATTTTGTATTTCTTCAAGTAGCTTTTGTCCTTCCAGATTGAGTTTGGCTGCCTTTTTTTCAAGGCATTCAAGGCGCATTCCTATCTTGATGGTTGCACTCGAATCATTATCAAGAATGTATTCATCCCTCAACTTACCCTTAGGCATTGTTGAAAACCTGTGTGACTAGTAGTAGTAAAATGATAGTTTGTCTCCAACACTTGGGGGGTATATATAGATGATGCACGGTCCAAAATATCATAATAATCGGCGATATGCTGCTACCAATAAGTTTGTTTTGGGCCCCTCTGACACAAATCTATATGGAAGTTTGTCACCAAATTTAGTAGGCAAATCATGTTTCTGAGAATTAATTGTAAACTTGGACACATTCACAGTTTTTGCGAAATATGGTATTGTTTGTTAATTGGTAAAATTCAATAGTGACCAAAAGAAATGTATCGTTTATAGTAATCTACAATTCAGTTTTGGTAGGAATTAATTCTCTTTTTATGTATGGGGTATGCCTCTTGGATTATCTCTTTTTTTGGGGGGGTGGTGGGGAGGGGGTAGGGGTATAGAGTGAGCTAGGTGGTAGGGTACTCTTCTTACGATCCTTTCGA
This sequence comes from Aquilegia kansuensis, assembly GCA_020826895.1. Taxonomy (NCBI): domain Eukaryota; kingdom Viridiplantae; phylum Streptophyta; class Magnoliopsida; order Ranunculales; family Ranunculaceae; genus Aquilegia; species Aquilegia kansuensis. Next base: position 34,911,628 of record CM037008.1, on the reverse strand, counting down.
TATGATAGGTTCTCAATTTGTTCAACCAAAAAAAAAAAAAAAGGTTCTCAATTTGTTCAAAGTGTAGAGCAGTTTAATATTTACTATAGCCATATTCACTTCTACATGGCTTTATGGGATCATCCACAGTTAAAATTATTGTAAATATTAGTGATGTTATGCCAATAAAGTTGTTGTTTCTTTCATCCAACCCAATAATTTTTGCAAATTTGCCATCAACTTATAGCGGTGTCATCTATTAGATTAATAGTATATATCCACGGTGACTAATTTCAAATTAGTAAAAACTATGTTGATTTAGTTTTATACATTTTTGTTTTGGTAAGAGCTATTACTATAATCCATAGTGACTAATAGAAAATTATCGTGACTTAGTAATCCACATTTTTTTTATTTTGTAATCACTGAACATAAATCTGGCAAAAGGTCTAAGTTCTAGTGTCTTTTTGGGTACGTTGCAATTTTTTGTTTAAGCCTCGCAGATTTTGAACTATGTATGTGTAGTTGTGTACCCCTTGCTCAAATGTGAACATTTGAAATTAAAATCATGGGTCTCACCAATAGTTATCGAAAATTCAATTTTACTGATTTTTTTTGTCTAACCCATGTAACGAGTAGGGAGTGAAGTTTAAAATTCTGGTATTTGCTATTTTATTAAAAACTCAAAATCTTTGTATTCTCTGTTTTAATAATCCATATCTCCACGATACAAAACCTTTCCTTCTCCAAAATCAATATTTCCTCTTGATGACTGTATGTGTTGAGTTTCTCTTAATAACTAGGAAGCACAGACACTTCCAGAATTTCACTGTGTCAGGTTCGGTCGGTCGGACACTATGGACGTAGACACGGCTTGGACTGTCCACACGGCACGTGCATGTCCCACGTGCTACTTAAGTTTGACATTGCTAGGATGCGACTGGAAACTGTTTTAGATATGGCTCTGATCAGAAGTCCAAACTTATGAGACAATAAAATCTTTTCAACAATATTTCATTCACAATGGTCTCTCTTTTATGAAATTATGGCTTACTTTGTATATTTGAATTACGTAATCATAATGAATTGTGAATATATGGTATATGCCATGATTTCTAATGTTCAAATAATTTTATATATTATTTAATTGTCATGTCCTGCTTTTTTGGGATTTACCCGTGGGCCGTGTCTCTGAGTTGGATTCTGTTCGTGTCTAAGGGCTTGCATGCACTCTTGCAGCTATAGGTGTAAAGACGTATACAACTTGTGGTTGTAGGTGTCTAATCAGCTTGTCTTCTCTGAGATTGTTTCAGATTTTTCTTTCTGAGAAGCCTCTGCTGTTTGATCAGATTAGGGGAGAGGCCTGTGTGTTGTTCATCATATTGTTGACAGGGACCAATTGTACAATAAAAACATCGATAATTTTTTTTGTGACCCGTTTTTTCATAATGAGCCTCATCTATTTCAAAGGGTTCCTGAACTTTGTTTTGTATTCCTTGAGAGGTATTCTCAGCCATTTCCATGTAAATACCTATACACAATTCTAAAAATACAGAACGTGTGTTGTCAACTTGTTTGTTCTTTGCCATCTTTCATGCAAGTTGCGTGTAGTGTTTTTGGTTTTCTTATCTTTTCCATATTGATTTTCCACTTTCAATAAATCTAAATAGTGAAACACAAACATATAGAGCTCGAAGAACCATCAGTAGATTTAAAGCAGAATCCAAAGAGCAAAGATTGGAAAAAATTTGTCCCTCACAATAAGTTCCATGATGGTTTGACAACTAGAGATTACCTAAACCACAATATTCAACAAAAACCATTACACAATTGCAAATGACAAACTACTTATTATTTCTTATCATTTGTTGAATGTCTAGGATCTTTTCGTCCAGAAAACCCTCAAAGTCAATTGAGTCTTGATAACTAATACCCGTAAGGCATCAGGTCCCTCTTTCAAGAATTTATGCATAAGATTTGTCAGTTCATAACGTTGCTTTTCTTCAAAAAAAAAAATCTGCAGTTCATTCTTCAGTTTTTGAATCCTCTTTATGAAGAAATCTTCTAGATTTGACATGTTCTGTTGTTTCTCTGCAGGACTGAACCTCTGGAACATAGTTAGAACACAACTAGCCGACTAGGCACTAGCTTCAGCTTGATTTGGCCATATTTCAGGTGCTTGAACATAAGTACCATAGATGATAGCACATGCAATCACTTCGCATAGGGTGGTAAGTTCAATCAGCTTCTTTTTGAAACTACTCATTCTCTTTCTGTAGGTAGTATTTCACATAGGCTGGTAAGTTTAATCAACTTCTTTTTTAACGCATCTTAATCAATATATTCAAGTTTCACCTTGCCCTTAACCATATTAGAATAAGAGTTATATGATTTAGTTAGACGTCTTCAGCACTTGGGGGTATATATAGATTCTTGAAAGATTTTGGGTATGTTGTTGACATTAATTCATGGTCCAAAATATACTAAAGATCATGATATACTGCCAGTTACTTTGTTTCCGGTATCTAGCAAGATTTTTTCTTCAATGTATGGTATGCGTTATTTTGGCATGTATTTAATTTATGAAATCTATTGGGATTCAATATTGTAATCTGGTTCTTGTAATGACAACATTTATATTTTGTATGAACAAGTTTTCCTGACAGTGCTTATTACTTTCTAATAGAAAACAACAAACTACGTCACCTTCAATTCAACTTTCAAGCAACAATTACAAGCACCGAAGACAACGTAAGCTTACCATCTTGATTTTTCTTCTGTTTTTTTTTCTTCCTCTCATCTTCTTCTTCCTTCTTGTAAATGTGGTCCCATTTCCCTCCCCGATGCAACTGAATTTGTCTAATCTCTGGATGAAGCATCACTTTCTTCCCTTTGTTTCTTATTTTTTGTTTTTTTGATTTGAAGCCATTATTGTGGAAAAAATAAACTAAACATCGTTCACACTAAACCCTAAAAGTAATAAAAACCCCTAAACCCCATCAAAATGTTGAGAACCCTAAACCCAATTATAGTAATCAACATAAACCCTAAGTTTCGAAGATAAAGTTTTTCTAAATGTGGGGGGTAAACAAGAAAACAAAGTGTAATATACTTGTGGGAGTATTTTGGGGTTTTAAGAAAAAATTGAGCACAAAATTTTGTTTGCACAATTAACCCCCAGTTTGTCACCAATTTTTTCTAGATTGTCTGCTTTTGTATGATGTTTTGCAGTTGAAGTGAATTGTAGCTGAATAGCAAATAGCTCAATGAATGCAATAGTTGGACTGGTGCTGACAGAAGAGTATGCAAGAAGTAATTTTCCTTGTTGTGACCTGAACGCATCTCCAATGCCTCCAACTGTGGCTGTTTGTGATACCGTTTTTCATCCAGTCGTGGCCTTTCCTTTGGAATTATAATAGGAGCTAAACTATTTATCAAGATGAATGTGTGTGTGTGGTTGTTTCTAATTCTAAGTGATACTGCTTAGCCTCCTTTTGACTAAACTAAAAATGAAAAATGGCTTGTAAATGAAGTTGATCAATTTGAATTTGGAAAAGGAAAAAACTACAATCAAAGTTTTCTCTGCTGCATGTGACTATTTTTCTCCTCTAAGCATTACTTGACTTTTGACGGTACGACATTATTGAATTTGAAACATCAACAGTGGGGTCTCCCTTGCTTCCTGTTGCAGGTTTTGTTGCAGTGAAGAGTCTACCACCCATGTAATCTGGCAGTGTTCCTTGGCTCAACTATTTTGGACTTGCGTGTGCCAGACATTCCAAAGTACTAAACCTATGTATGATTTACAGCAGTCTATGTAGTCTTCCAAGGACGGGTTCCCCCGCCCCTTCCTAAATTATCTTTAGGCAGAAGCAGTGGTAAGTGGTGTGGTAGTTTTATGGCAGATGAGAAACTCTATTGTGATGAATAATGCAAAGGCAAAATTAGCTATGTGCTTCAATTTTGCTCAGTCACAGGTGGAGCTAGCAGCTGTTATCTGTAAAACTAATTGTGATAGTAGTGCTTTTAGAGCAGGATTTCATAGATATGTGGGATGGGTCTGGCACGCCCTCGTTTGTCCGAATTCTGCAATAAATACTGTACAGTGATCTCCCACTTTAAATAGGTTTGTTGTTTAGAATACAATTAAAACCTATATAAATCTTTGTAGTGATACTATTGTTCTACAGGGAAAAAAAATGGTAACAGTCAGACTACCAGAGTTCCAATAGAGGTAAGAGAAACAAAAATGAAAAAAAAAGAGAGGTGATGATGGAGATTTTGGCAAGGCTACCAGCCCAGTACCTATTCTCACCCTGTATTTTGTTTATAAATCAAGAATCTAGAAAACTTCAATGTTATTATGCTGCTGATTATAGAGCAATTGACGATGCAAAAATGTTTAAATTGCCTTGTGAAAATGCTAGGTTTATGATTACGTAATTGTTGCTATTTGTAAGAGCAATCCCAATGGGAGGGCATTTGAGAAGGGCGGTAGTATGAAATGCCCTCTCAGCTAAAATTCCTTCGCCAATGGAACGGTGGGTCAAACATTCAACGGTGGATAGAAGTCCCAATGGCATTTGAGAGGGGAGTAGAGTGTCATCCAAAATGCCATGTTAATTGCATAAGACGGATCACCGTGTTCCGGTTTAACACTTTTTCGGAACACACAGTTCCGTCTTATACACTTTATATGTTAATTGCATAAGACGGAACACCGTGTTCCGGTTTAATACTTTTTCGGAACACACAGTTCTGTCTTATACACTTTATATCTTATATGGAACTTGAAGTTCTGTCTTATAGACTAACTTTTCAGGAACTCGAAGTTCCGTCTTATAACACTTACAAAATTTGGTAACCGGAACTCAAAGTTCCGTCTTATAAGCCATTTAATTTTTGTAAACTGACATTTCCAAATTTTCCCATTGGCACCACTTCGCAGGGGGTTTTGACTACCATGGAGAGAGAGTGATTTTGAAGGTCGTTTTGCTTATGTGGCACCTATGTGGAGGGCACCAAACTGCCCTCCCATTGGGATTGCTCGAATGGGTTGCTATGCTTGAGAGACATTTACTTGAATGTGTATATATGGAACCCAATTACCCAATCATCCAAGACCACATTACCATCCCTTGTTCACCTCTTCCATCTCATTTCACTGACGCGATTTTTTGGTTTGGTTTTCATCAAGGTACTAATGAGTAGAAGGTGATAAGAATTGTTTGGTCTTTTGAGAAGAAGAATTCAGATCAGAAGGGTTTCAGTCACAAGTCCGCGTGTATACTCTAAGAACAAACTCTACTTGTAGAATTCTACCAGATTGATTGTAATGGAGCTCTTCATTGGTTAATGGAGCTCTTCATTGGTTAGCTTCTAGATCCTTTGGCTCGTACGTAATTGTTTCCTTCGATATGAAAGATGAGTTTTTCCAAGAGATACCAGAGCCTGCAATTGATATTGAATATAAATGCTCACTTCTGGCAGCTGAAAGAATATGGTGTAGTTGAATCCTGAACAAAACAATGTGTGCTTGGATGAACTGAGATGCCTGGATCGTTTTCTTGGTTACGTTTAGTTGGTGCCTCACAATGGAGAATCTATAATAATAAAAACGAGCAGGAATTTATATTCGCTATAACCCTGAAACCTACTCATTCAGAAATGTGTACACATCTCAGTTTAGATTATATAGAGCATACACTTATATAGGAAGTGTAGGGGTACTACATACTCCGACCAATCAAAAGCAGCCACGTGGCATAGTCATTCATCCATCAGGTCGCTACGATCTCGACCTACTCGCAGCTCAACCACAACGACTCGACTACATAATCAGCAGCGGCCTGTTCATACACACATGCCCTAATTTGGCGCACAAGATATTCTCTCCAGCTATTGTCCGATCATTACAGCCGTCACACAATCACTGGAAGAATATTGTATCACCATAAATATGTCAGAGAATATTATATCGCCATAAATACGTCGGAGAATCTGCAGGATCCCAAGATCTTCGCCTCTTCATCTTCTATATAAACAGAACTACGATGGCTTGATCTCTAAGTTCAATCCACACGAACTAGAGTACGTAGGCAATCTCAATCTCAACGAGGTGCAGCCACCCCGATCTAAAACTCCCCCCTTTTGGTCAAGTCTCCCAGCGACCTGACCTAGTAAATGCATTAATCTAGAAATAGGTTAATACATTTGGCGCCGACTGTAAGGAATTCGATTATATCGAAAAACCCAAACCCTTCCACCCTTCTCCAAATCATCTATTCAAATGGCTACCATCCAAGATCTGCAAGACCAAATCAATCGTCTTCAGGAAGAAAACGCACGTTTGAAGGCTGCACAAGCTACCAACCCCGCACAAGGAGCAAATGGTGGACAGGGAGTCATTGCTGTTGACGACTCCAATCAAAAGTATGAAGAACTCAGCCAACAGCTAGCGGAGTTCAAAGCCTCTCAGGCCATCCTACACCTTCCCAAAGGCCATACCGCAGAGCAGCTTGCTGTCCAGTCCCTCCAGCAATTTCAGGAGTCTCCCTTCTCCAAGGAGATCTTTGACCATGAATTGCCTAACAAGCTCAACGCCCCCAAGTTCGACCAATATGCAGGAGTTGGAGATCCAACCGACCATATCAAAGGATTCCGAAAATCTCTTCCTCTCGTCAAAGAAGATCAATTACTATGTTTACTGTTCCAGTCCAGCCTCACCGGACCTGCTCTCGATTGGTTTCACCATTTGAAGCCAGGATCCATCAGCTCGTTTGCCGAGCTCGAAAAGCAGTTCGTTATCTTCTATATCCACAACAAGAAGCGTCCTGTCACCATCGATTCCATCTTCAAAGTCAAGCAACGGGATGGCGAATCATTGAGCAATTTCTTTGCTCGGTTCAAATCTGAACTGCATTCCATCCAAGATTTTGCAAAGGAGCATGAAACCTTTGCAACAATCGCATTCTCTCACGGTCTGATCCAGGGGTCCGACCTGCACAAATCTCTAGCTATGAAGCGACCTTCATCTCTGGACGAGTTATACCTTAAGGTAGATCGTTACATCAAGCTCGAAGAAGCCCTAACTGATAGGGAAAAGAATCATGTCATCAGCAACATGGAATCTGGCTCCACCAAGCGACCTCGATCAGACAACAAGAGGTTCAAAGCAAAGTCGTTGCCTACTGAGCAACGAGACTACCACCGGTTCACACGACCAGCCGGTTATATCTATGAGAGAATCAAGGACAACCATTGGTGCAAGATTCCTACCTTCACACAGTTGGAGGATACATCTGGTCGGCCGTACTGCAAAGTTCACAAGGTGCGGTGTCATCAAACTGATGACGGTCGCGTTTTGAAACGCGCTCTTCAGACTTGGGCCGATGGAAAAAGGCTCAACAATTAGATCCTTGGAAGACAGGAGGAGACCACGGGCAAGCGAGCCAGGAAAGGGTCCAGAACGCCTCCACATTCACCAAAGCGACATCACAGCAAGGCCAGAACGGCCTCCATAAGTCCAGTCCGCAGCAGAGGGCGTAGCCTCTCCCAGCGTTTAGGTCCAACAGGCGACCTACGCGACCAAATTAACAAAAAGTCGCAAACAAGATTGATAGTGACAGCGAGTCAGAAAGTCATGTAGTTTACATGATTTGTGAATCCAACTCCACCCCCGTGTCAAGAGAGAAGAAGAGACGAGTAGAGCATCTTCATCATGTCTACTCCATTACTGGACGAGCAACTCGCTTCAACATCCCGGCTCGCCAGGAATCTGACATCACCTTCACAGAAGACGATCTCAACAAGGTCGTCACCCCTCACAACGACGCCCTCGTCGTTGAGTTGCGAATAGTTGATTACATCATCAAGAGGGTACTCGTCGACTCTGGTGCATCCTGCAACATACTCATGTACAGAACCTTTAAAGACATGAGGTTGCCTGATTCAGTTCTCATCCCTGATTTCACACCCATCCTAGGTTTCAACAGTTCAAGGGAAGATCCTAAGGGTGAAATACTGTTGCCCGTCATTGTGGGCCGAAAGGACGACAAGGTCGTTGTGACCGCCAAGTTCAGCATCCTCAACATCGCAAGTAAGTATAATGCGATTCTTGGTCCAAAATGGATCCATGCCATGAGAGGTGTTCCATCAACATATCATCAAGTTTTCCGCTATCCTGGACCTCATGGGATAATGGAACTTCGAGGCAACCAGAACGCTGCACAAGAATGTCATGGAATTCTTGAAGCTGTGGCGCCTGCAAAGCCATCCACCTCTGGAACCAAGGATGCTGACATCAAAGGGAAGAGCCCGATCTCATCAGAAGCTCGAGAAGGCGACAACAAGTCAAAGAGCCCGTCGAAAGAAAAGACCGAAGCTACTAAATAGCAACTACAGAAGGAGCAAATGAGCTCCCCCCAGCTTAATCTCGGAAGTACTGATCCAGGAGTACGTGTGAACTTAGGGTCAGAAGATGACCCAAGATATGTCTATGTAGGTGCAGAGTTAGAGAGAGATAAGTTCCACAACTTTGTAAACTTTCTTTCTTCTAATAAAGATGTTTTTGCTTGGTCGTATATCGATATGCCTGGAATAGATCCATCAATTGCATGTCATAAACTGCGCGTCAATCCAAATTATCGACCTGTTAAGCAAAAACCAATGAGGTTCGCTCCTAAGTTTCACCAAGCAGTTAATGAAGAAATCAACAGACTTAAACAGGTCGGGTTCATCAAGGAAGTCGACACGCCAGATTGGCTAGCCAACATTGTGCCCGTCTTAAAGAAAAACGGGAAAACAAGAGTCTACATCGACTTCACAAGCTTGAACAAAGTTTATCCTAAAGATTCATTCCCACTGTCACGAATAGATAGGTTAGTCGATCAGACATGTGGTTTCGAGTTATTGTCATTCATGGACGCATACTCAGGCTACAACTAGATCCCAATGTACGAGCCCGACCAAGAGAAGACCTCTTTCACAACAGAGCAAGGCATTTTCTGCTACAAGGTTATGCCATTTGGCTTAAGGAATGCAGGAGCGACCTACCAACGACTGGTTACTAGAATGTTCGACGATCTACTAGGTCGAACAATGGAAGTCTACATCGACGATATGCTAGTCAAGAGCAACCACGAGCAGGATCATTTGTCCAATCTCGACCAGGCATTCCAAAGGTTAAGACAATATAGAATGCGTCTTAACCCAGAGAAGTGTCTGTTTGGGGTTGCATCAGGAAAATTTCTCGGCTATTTAGTCACAAAACGAGGTATTGAAGCAAATCCCGACCAGATCAGAGCCCTGATTGACATGCCCAGCCTAAAAACAAAGAAACAGATCCAAAAACTCAACTGCATGGTCTCAACTCTCAATAGATTCATTTCTAGAGCATTAGATAAATGTCGACCAATGCTTCATATTCTCAAAAAGGGAGCTGCATATCAATGGACAGAAGAATACGAGAAGGCCTTCACCGACCTCAAGGCATATTTATCTACTCCGCCAGTTCTCACAAAGCCTAATGATGGAGATATACTCGGCGTCTACCTCGCAACTTCAGATTTTGCAATCAGTGCAGTACTTTTCAAGGAAGAAAATCAGGTCGAACGCCCAATTTACTTCACAAGCAAAGTCTTGCAGCAGGCCGAAATAAGGTACACACCTCTAGAGAAATTAGCATTAGCTCTCCTTTATGTTGCATGCAAATTCAGACCTTATTTCCAAGCACACACTGTCAAAGTAATCACCGACCAGCCATTACGCCATATATTAGAAAAGAAGAACAAAACAGGTCGTATGGCTCGATGGGCAGCCGAGCTGGGTGACTACACATTTGAGTTCGTCTCTCGGCAGGCCGTCAAAGGACAGGTCGTCGCAGATTTCTTAGCAGACTATCCCGCAGAAGACATCAATTGGGAACCAGAGCCAGAAACAAGGCAAGTCCAGGTCAATCCCCCAAACACCTGGCAACTATATGTTGATGGTTCCCACAACTCCAACGGAAGTGGCATATGTGTTGTACTCATTTCTCCTGAGGGTTCACAGCTCGAGAGAGCAACTCGTCTCGACTTCTCGACCTCCAACAACGAGGCTGAATACGAAGCTCTAATCCAGGGCATACAAATCGCTATCAACCTACAGGCAGTTCGCCTCAAAGTATACAGTGATTCTCAGTTGGTAGTCAATCAGATTACCAATAATTACCAGATCAATGGTGTCAACTTAATCAGATATGCTAGCAAAGCAAAGGAACTCATCAGCAAGCTCAGTTATTTCACAATCGATCACATCCCTAGAGATGAAAACAAACATGCTGATTCATTGGCATTCTTAACATCTAAGATCGAGTCAGATCGACCGCGGGCTCTCACTATAGCAATCAGTACACAACCTGCATATCTATTGAAAGAAGAAAACGTTCACCAAATCTGTGATCTACTAGCCACAACACCAGCAGACATCCAAGGGACTTGGATGGAACCTTTCATCACTTACCTTCAGACTGGCGTGTTACCATCCAACAAAAAGGAACCAATCAGCTATTACATAAAGTCACTATGTATAAACTTCATGAGGGTAAGCTATTCAGAAAATCTGCAACTGGTTTATTATTACGGTGCCTGATCCCCAAGCATGGGCAAATTATCTTTCAAGAAATCCATGAAGGAGAATGTGTAAACCACTCCGGAGGTCGAACGTTAGCCCATAAAGCAATCTCCCAGGGATACTTCTGGCCAAGAATGAAAGAGGATGCCAAGAAATTTGTGTTGAAGTGTAAAGAATGCCAACGTTTTGCTGATAACCAACATCAGCATCCCAACGATCTCATTAACATCACAGCACCATGGCCATTTCACATGTGGGGGCTCGATATCATGGGCCCTTTAATCAAAGAAAAGAAATCTGAAAAGAGGTTTGTTCTAGTCGCCATTGACTACTTCACCAAATGGGTAGAAGCTGTTGCACTCGCCAACGTCACTCAAGCCGATGTTCAAAGATTCATGTGGGAAAACATCATCACACGATTTGGTCTACCAAAACGGATAGTCACGGATAATGGCACTCAGTTCGTTGGCAAAAACATCAAGGCTTTCTACGAGCTATGGAAAATCGAACATTCTAGGTCAACACCTAGATATCCACAAGCCAACGGCCAAGTCGAAGCTGCAAATCGACAGATTCTGAACAACTTGAAGAAAAAGCTTGAAGATCAACACGATCAATGGCCACAACAGTTGGAAAACATCCTATGGGCTTACAGAACAACCCCTCGTACATCCACAGGGATGTCACCATTCAGTCTTTGCTATGGAGTTGAGGCCGTTATTCCCACCGAGTTAACATTTGGAACGACCAAATCCCTTCTGGTAGACACAGAGCTTAACAATCAGGTCTGGTCGTTCGGAATTGATCTTCTTGAAGAACGACGAAACCACGCCGTTATAAAACTCGAGCAATATCAACAACGACTAAAGCGAGCTTATAACAAAGGCGTACGACCTAGAACTTTTCAACCAGGAGAACTAGTTCTAAGAAAAATGTTCCACAACAAAAGGAAGGATACTATTGGCAAGCTCAATGCCAATTGGGAAGGCCCTTACATTATCACCAAGGTTCAAAGCAACGGTTCTTATCGTCTTCAAACACCAGAAGGAGAGATCGTTAAGAACCCATGGAATGTTTATCACTTGAAGAAGTTTTATCAATGAAATGTAAGCATCTATCTATTACATTTCAATATACAAACTCATTTCTCCCTTCATCTCAGCTCAAACATGAATGGGTCTTAAAGGTCTAATCCAATCCCTCGACCTACAAATTATCAAAATTCTAGTCCCTTTGATAATTTTAATTTTGTTAAGTTCAAACATTTACAACTTAACTTGGTGCATTGGTCACATCATTCCCACGACCCATGTACAACCCAGCTAACATGCATACGACCTCATCCACCAGCAGGTCCAACACTATGATTATTACTTATTGTTTGCAAAACCCATACAGGCAGACAACGTAACAAGAATGAGAATGTAAGGTAAATAAGTGAAATTTCTTTTACTTCATGAAATTCTAACTATTACAGGTAAAACAATCAACAAGCAACATTAAACTAAGGCATACAAGAAGAACTGTTTCAGTCCGTCCTGCTTGCAGCCATTCATCTCGTCTACCTGCCTTCTGAACGAGCTACCAGGACTCCCTGGAAACTAGCTGATCAGAACGACTTAGCTACAAGCTCATCAAATAAATAATCAAATACTGTTGTTCATTACAACTTCAAATAAAACAAATTAGTGTTCACTCGACCTCACAACATTGGTGCTCGTATGCTTACAAATTCAGAAGGCTGCTTTGAGGAATGCGTACAAAAACAAGAAGATTTTGCCTTTGGATCTTAGGCCAAAGAAGACTCGCACTATCAGGAGGCGCCTCACCAAACACCAGGCATCATTGACGACAGAAAGGGAGAAGAAGAAGGAGATGCACTTTCCCATGAGCAGGCAACCATCAAAATGCACGCAAAAAGACCTTGTGGGAATCCAGGACGCCTTACTAAGCATCAGGCCCCCCCCAGAGACCGAGGCGAGCTCACTGCTGCATAGGCTGGTCGCTAGGTTCATCCACCTCCATCCGGCCACTTGCGACCTCATCATTAGGGCCCGTCAAGGCGTCCTGAGCTGGTACTGAAGCTTCTTCAGCACCACCTCGCGTCTCCTCTCCACCCCATTAAAGCTTTCTCCAGATTGTCATAATAGGCCTTCCACGCTGCGCCATTCTCATGACATGTGCGCTCCCAGTGGTCAGCAGACGACCTAGCAGCAACAAGATCTCCCCTTACCTGCTCCAACATCTCCTTCAACACCACGACCTCCGCCTCCTTGTCCTTGAACTTGTTCTCGGCAACAACAACAACATTCTTCGCCTGCTCGAGTTTCTCGTTGAGATGCTTCAAGTCAATCTCAGCTCGAGCTCCAACTTCAGCGACCAGACGAACCTCCTGGAAGCTGGCGTTAAGCTACAAATAAAAACAGCGTTTAGACAACAATAACTCAGTACAGACAAAGAGAGAGAAAGTAACAACCCCACTCACCAAAGACATTGCTGCGTTTATCTTCGAGCAAGTCACCAGCAAAGTCTGAGACTTCACTGCTCGAGCATCAGCATCCAAGACGATGCCCTCATTTACAGCTCGGGCAACGCAGGGATCGTCAATTGCATTGTCGTTCTCGTACACGACATGCTTTTCACCACGGCCATCCAAGTAATCGAACGGCCCAGGGCGAAATTCAGACAATACCCCCTTGCCTTTCTGTAATGGCCGAGCAGCAGTCTTCCTGGACAGCAGGGAAGGCTCAGAAGATTTCACAGACTTCGGAGGGGGAGAGACAGGCAGAGTTGGGCGCTCCGTCAGCCTCAGGTTCCCAGATAACGACTTCTTCTTTCCAAACCCGACAGATAGTTTGGGGAGTGAGGCCGGAGGGGATACGACTCGGGGGCTCGCCACCATCTCCCCCTGGCGCGAGCTAACACCAAATCGTTCCTTCTCCGACCTACGGGAGCCACCACTAGCTCGCTCCTTCTCATCATGCCGCGAGCTACCACTAGCTCGCTCCTTCTCCCCAGGACGCGAGCTGCCACTAGATCGTCCCGCCTCAGCTTTATGTACAGACGACATAAAGGCCTTCTTCAGCAACTTCCTCCTCTCTAGTTCTTCTTCAACTGTTTTCGGACCACCCTTGGGAATAAAATGCTCCCTCAAGTGGGGTAAGAACTGTATCTTCCGACTATCAGCCCACAAACCGAAGCCGTTCAGAGCAGACTTCAGATCGTTCTTCCTCACCAAGTGGTCGTCCCTGATTGCTGCAAATACAATACAAAGTCAGCAAGTTCGGAACTAAGAAAATCATCCAGCATCCTAAGACTAACAACCAGAAACTTACGAGTATTATTCCTAGTCACATGGCGCAACTGGATACTCCCTTCGGTAATCGACCCAGTAATCAGCATGGGATCTTTCCACCATGGCTCACTACCAACCGGATAGATCAAAGGCAAACGTTCTGACCTAACTTGCATATTATAGCCCGCAAAATCGACCTTTGAAGAACGTTTGAAACTAAAGTGGTCCAATACATCATTTACAGTGATGTTCCACTTATGCAACTTGTTGAGGTCATCAATTACCCTCATATTTCTCCAGAAGTTACCATTCATCTGGCAAGGAGCTCGACCGATAGCATTCAACAGGTCGACCACCAAACAAGATAAAGGCAGCCTCAGCCCAGCTCAAAATTGAGCCAAGGTAAACACAGTGGAGAAAGGGTTTTTAGGTCGATACTCAGCAGAAAGTAAACGATTTCCTAAAAACCTAATTTCCAAATGCTCAATCGAGCTAAGCCCATACTGCTTCCTAAACGCAATATGCCTATGGACATACTTCGAGTTCACTACTCTACAGAATGAACCTTCGTCTCTTTCAACCATTTCATCATCAGATGTGTCCTCCCCGTGAGAACCACTACTCTGGGGGCTGTCAAGATCCACACCACGACTAGGAGACGCAGTCTCAGAATGAGTCCCTTCAGACTCATACTCCTCACCACCACCACCACTCAAGTTCTCATTCTGAGAGTCACTCGCTTCAGACATTTATCTCAAACAACAGAAAAGAAAACAAAAGGATTCCAAGAGAAGAAAGAATACAAGAAAAGAACAGAAGAAACTAACCTCACGAGCTCTCAAAAATCTTCAGATCGCAAGAGAAACGCGGCAGCAGTTCAACAAAGAAAATGAGATGCGTAAACCCTTCTCAATCAAGCTACAGTTTAAATACTGTAGCACATGTAATCCTAGCCATCGGTTCCAAACAGATGAACGGCCAAGATCGAGCAAGGGAGCCAAGTTCCTTGCAGTTATTTTCCACTCACAAACCGATTCGCATCCACCGTCGGATCACTCCACGTGCCACGCAAAGACCTAATCAAGCAAGAAGTGCGTCAATTGCCATAACTACACGGCAGACAACTCTGCATGACTGCCACGTCCGCAAATTCAAAAAAGCAAACCTCAAATCAACATCGATCAGAGTTCTTAGTCTTTTCAGCCCGACTTATACAGCCGACCTAAAAAGAGGGGGATTATGTAGGGGTACTACATACTCCAACCAATCAAAAGCAGCCACGTGGCATAGTCATTCATCCATCAGGTCGCTACGATCTCGAGTAGCTCAACCACAACGACTCGACTACATAATCAGCAGCGGCCTGTTCATACACACATGCCCTAATTTGGCGCACAAGATATTCTCTCCAGCTATTGTCCGATCATTACAGCCGTCACACAATCACTGGAAGAATATTGTATCACCATAAATATGTCAGAGAATATTATATCGCCATAAATACGTCGGAGAATCTGCAGGATCCCAAGATCTTCGCCTCTTCATCTTCTATATAAACAGAACTACGATGGTTTGATCTCTAAGTTCAATCCACACGAACTAGAGTACGTAGGCAATCTCAATCTCAACGAGGTGCAGCCACCCCGATCTAAAACTCCCCCCTTTTGGTCAAGTCTCCCAACGACCTGACCTAGTAAATGCATTAATCTAGAAATACGTTAATACAGGAAGTCTAGTCTCGCCAACAGTTCTCAATAAATTCAGAAATGTCATTGACACAGAGAAGATGGAAGCTTAAAATGAAGACTAATATGATCAATATATCTTTGTGATGTTTTTTTTTTTTTTTTCCCATGTTCCAATCAATTTGTATGTTAAGGTTGTCTAAGTTTTGAGTTTTGACTATATCTCTGTTGATTGTTACTGACATGGTTACCCATTAGATATACTGTGCTGGACTTGTTATTTGTCAATATTGGCATTTAGCTTTCTCTGTTAAGACCACTCAGCTATTGCAAACAATGGAAATATATCAATCTCATATTTTTATTTTTATTTTATAACCTATCAATCTCATATTTGAGGTTATCAAAAATAAATAAATTAAAAAATAAAAAAAATCGTATATTTGTATGGAGTTCATTCTATATAACCACAACTAGGCTTGTAAAAATGGCCCTTTGACCCTAAACCCGGCCCGGCCCGCCCGGCCCATTCAACGAAAAAAGCCCTTAAAGCTTGACCCTTATGATTTTTAGGGTAGGCCCGACCCTCTCCTTTTAAGGGTCGGGTTAGGGTTTAGCTTTGGAAATCTTAGACCCTACCCTTAGCCCGACCCTAATTAACCCTCTCAAAGCCCTCTTACGACCCTCATAAATATATGTATAATTTTTAATATATTTCTCTATATATCAAAATTTGAACATTTTTTAGAGTTTTAATCGTAAAGATTTTTCCAATTAGACATAGATGTCACTTTTGTTTAAGTTATATGATATTTATCGAATGTTTATCGAATATTTTCCGAACTAGTTGTTAAAAAACTATTATATAACTAAAAGAAATTGATTCTCAATAGAATATTTTTTTATTAACCATCTATTTCATTATTGAGCATGTAATAAACGGTAATTAGATTATTATTTTAAATGTGTATTTTATACTTATTATGCTAGAATTTTATAAATTTAGGATTAAATTTTTAAAGTTTGAAATTTTAGTAATAAGATAACATCTAACTACGAGTTCTTTGTAATTATTAATCGTAATGCTCTTGGATAAAATAATATCATATACTATAACAAATTTGATGGTGAAAAAAATATATTTGTACATTTAAGAATTGAAACATATTATACGTATTTTCAAAAATATTAAAATGATATTAATAAAAACATGATCGCATATTTTTTTTCAAGTAAAACATAATTCTATGTATCGACCCTATCAACCGAGCCCGTGAGCCCGGCCCTCAACCCTTTAAAATAAAGGGCTAAAGGTCGGGTGAGGTTTTTACAATTTTTGTGTTGGCCCGCCCTAACCCGACCCTCATCATCTTTTAGGGTAGGGTTGGCCCGACCCTTAAAGTGTGAGGGCTCGAGGGTTCAAGGGCCGGGCTAGCCCTACCCGGCCCATTTTACAGGCCTAACCACAACTGCAATCGTTACCGTGACCATTTTACATAGTGCTGAAATAAATCAATACCAGTTAGTTTCATATAGAATTGAGCCCCTGGCTGTGACAAATGTCAAGTGTGTTGTGTATTGGCTTGCATTGCGCAGGATTATAGCTTATATTAAGTGAGGTCTATAGAATCATATCTTATGTTTGTTTCTAGAAACAATGTAGGTAGGAATTCTACTCCCATAAGTACTTGGTATTCTAATTGGTAATTGGTATTATTATTCAATTAGAATCCTTGTATGGATTAGGAAATCTTGGGTATTATATATACTCAACTAGTTGGCTATTGTAAAGGGGTGGTAAGAAGAAGAAAGAGTGAACCAAAGGTGAAAGCATTACTAGATAGGGAGAGACAAATTTATGAGGGTTTTCATAACAGGGTTTCTCAGGTTCTAGTGTGTGAGAGAAAAAGAGACAAGGAATTATAGATTTGTAATTAGGTTGTTTCTTTTCTCTGATTAATATAATCTTCTTGATCGGTTGTCGGGTGGAGTAAGCGGGTTTGCCGAACCACGTTAATATTGGTGTTATTGTGTTTTTCGATTACTTTCTCTGTTATTTGCTATTATCTAGATTATCGGTATTACAATCAATCATTGGGTTAAAGCTTCCGTTGCACAACAAGTGGTATCAAAGCAAGGTTCTAGGTTGTAGGGATTTTCGAGATGGCGCAAAGGGTTTTAAATTCAGGTTTGAAGTTTGATGTAGAGAAGTTCGATGAAAAGATGAATTTTGGTTTGTGGAAAGTATAAGTCCAAGATCTCTTGGTACAATTCGGGCTACACAAAGCATTAAAGGGAAAACCGGCGGATATGTCAGATGATGATTGGGAAGAATTTGATTTGAAGGCTACTAGTGCGATTCGATTGTGTTTAACGAAGGAGGTCTTGTCAAACGTTCTCACAAAAAGTTCTTCGGTAAAACTTTGGTTAAAGCTTGAAAGTTTGTATATGACTAAGTCGTTATCAAATCGATTGTACCGCAAGCAGCAACTTTACAGGTTGAGGATGGCAGAAGGTACATGTATTAATGAACATCTTAATGTCTTCAATAGCATGCTTTCTGAATTGGTTCATGTTGGAGTGAAGTTAAAGAATGAAGATAAACCACATCTACTTCTGAACTCCATGCCCCAATCCTATGAGAATATTATCACCACGTTGCTCTATGGAAAGGAAACTCTGGAATTGGATGAGGTTGTCAGTGCTCTTTTATCTCATGAAATCAGAAATAAAGGCAGAGACGATAAATCTCATGGTGAGGGTTTGGTGATTAATGGGGGATCACGGAAAGGATTTAACAAGAGTAACAAGGCTCACATAGAATGTTGGAAGTGCGGAAAAACAGGGCTCTTTAAACGGGATTGTGAGAAAAAAGGTGGAGCGGTTTCGGCAAATAGCTCCAGGTCAGGGAAAGGCAAGCATATTGCTAATTCTGGCGGACATGCTAATCAAGTGGAGTTTGATGATGAATTACTCTTGGTGACTACTCGAGAAGAAAATTTACATCGGGAATGGGTACTTGATAGCGGTGCCACAAAACATGTTTGTTCACATAGGTCATGGTTCGACAAGTATAAAAGATGTGAGGTGGCTGGATGTCGATATGTGATGGCTCCAAGAAGTCGATAGTGGGAGTCGGTAATATTCACATCAAGATGTATGACGGGAGGATACATACTCTTGAAGGTGTTCGACATGTGTCGAGTTTGTAAAGAGAACTAATTTCTCTTTCCAAGTTAGATTCTTTGGGTTACAAGTTCACTGGCAAAGGTGGAGTTGTAGAGGTTTGCAGAGATTCCAATGTGATCATGAAAGGAGTCGCGAATAGTAGTGGCTTGTATATACTATTGGGTCAAACAATAGTAAGATCTAGAGTTGGTCCTAAGGCAGGCAAAGTGATGTTTAAATCACAGGGTTCTTTTATGAACAAGGTGGCTGCAGAAGGATGGAACTCAAGAAAGGGAAAGATGGTCAGCAAGTGGATTCCTGTGGGCAAGTTTGAGGGTATCTCAAACTTTTCCGTCAATCATAATTGATTGGGCACCCAAAAGGGTGGAGGCGGCAACATGGATCAAGAAGGTTTCACGGGCGCGGATGGAGTCAACAATAATCAAGTTCATTGGCTCGCCAAGGTGGAGATTGTTGTGTATTGGCTCGCAATGCGCAGGATCATAGATTATATTAAGTGAGGTCTATAGGATCATACCTTATGTTTGTTTCTAGAAACAATGTGGGTAGGAATTCTACTCCCATAAGTACTTGGTATTCTAATTGGTAATTGGTATTGTTATTCAATTAGAATTCTTGTACGGATTAGGATCTCTTGGGTATTATATATACTCAGCTAGTTGGCTATTGTAAAGGGGTGGTAAGAAGGAGAAAGAGTGAACCAAAGGTGAAAGCATTACTAGATAAGGAGAGACAAATTTATGAGGGTTTTCATAATAGGGTTTCTCAGGTTCTAGTGTGTGAGAGAAAAAGAGACAAAGAATTATAGATTTGTAATTAGGTTGTTTCTTTTCTTTGATTAATATAATCTTCTTGATCGGTTGTCGGGTGGAGTAGGCGGGTTTGCCGAATCACGTTAATATTGGTGTTATTGTGTTTTTCGATTACTTTTTCTGTTATTTGCTATTATCTAGATTATCGGTATTACAACCAATCCTTGGGTTAAAGCTTCTGTTGCACAACAAGGTGAGGGACTGAGAACTGGAAACTAAATGTTTTGTATCAGTGACATGAATGGTCTCGACTCTCAATTCTAAACCCAGGTAAGGAGAAGCTTAGAAAGCTGGTCACAGACTGCCACAACATGATATGGTTTTCGTTGAAGCTAGATCATGAGGCCAATATTGCTGCTAAATTTTCAACTAAACAATGAATGGTTCACTAATGTATTTGTTAGTGTAGAATTTTCCAGGCTGGTAAATTGGGAACATATTGTGACTGCAACAGGCCTTTAATTGCAGGTGTTATGCTGTGCTCTGACGTGTGGTGACAGCAGCCACTTGATGGCTGTTGTTTTTTTGTAGAAGGGAGTAGGTCAAATGGTCAATCAAGTGAGATGTTGCCCCAGTCTTTCTCCTTTGTCAGGCTCTCTGCTGTGGACTGAATGTTGTTTTCTTTCTTCTTGTTTTAATGTACTATGTGAATGTGCACGCGTATTTGCGAATAAAAAAATAGCCAATAATTAGAGAAATAATGGACTTATTTATGCCCAACAAAATAAGAGATAATTTTTTTTTTGTTTGAATGTTTATTTGGGTTTATAACTATTATATAAAAACTATTTTTTTTTCTTACACGTTTTTTTTCTCTTTTAACAAACTCAGTAGATTTTTTATATTTATAAATTATAATAGGTCCCATTTTTTTTTAAAATTATCTTATTACCCTTTTCATTGTAGTACACAACATATAATACATTAGGGGTAATATTGGAACTGTGCAAGGAAACACGTTGTTCTGTTGTAAACGCGACACGTCAGGCTGCGTGTGCGCCTCGGGAATGAGGCGCCTTTATAAAGTAGTATAGATATATGGGAGGGGGTATTTATCTTTCGTGTTTTTTTTTGGGTTTGATATGAAACTGACGGTGCAGTAAGCAATTGCATGCTGATGAGTAGGTGTATTTTTTGAGAGGATAATAAAAAATTTTATATTGGTATTGACAGAGATTTTGATTTGTCTGCACGTCAGAGGGATGTGATAGAATGCTTACAAACCAAACATGCCAAGAACTTCCTTATTGTTATTCCTATGGAAGGGTTAGGACAACGCATGACAACAATGGAGTATCGTGTCATTCTCCGGTACCGTCTCATGATCCCGTTATTTACATATGGCGACTTATATCTTGTATGTAAGAAGAGTCGACTGGACGGTTTTGGGGACCATGTTGTACACTGTAAGTATTACCCCGGTTTTAAATACATACACGATCATGTGCGTGATATACTGTATGATGTGGTATAGCGAGCAGAAATACAAGTAAAGAAAGAGGCTCCGATTAATTTTCTTACAGACTCGTCAGAAGGCAGATCAACACTACGCCCAGCTGATGTTTTGATATACAGTAAGTTAGAAGGGAAACATGCATGTGTTGACATCACAGGAGCATCTCCGATGGTGGGGTTTAGTAATGGAAATTTCGAAGTGGGTCAGACAACCATTAATCCAGCTGCAGCTAAGGTACAGAAACACGATGGAGCATGTGCAGCGAACCAACATTGTTTTATTCCTTTTGCTTTTGACACTTTTAGGTTTCTAGCACCAGAATCAGTTGAACTTCTCAGGAGGGTACAGAAGGTGATGAATAGCAATATGATGACGACGGGTTCCAATGAATATGTATTTCGTAGGATTGGTTTTGGTATTCAAAAAGGGCTTGTAGCACAGTTTGTAGCGCGTTTGTCCTCTAGCTTTATGTAATTCTTCTTTTATCAATAGAATTTGTTTTCGGTTTAAAAAAAATAATAATAATAAATAAAATACTCCCCTGACTATGAGTTTGTACTCACTAATGTTGAATAGTAGAAGGTTATCTGGGTTTCACCCAAAAGGCCTTGATATTAGTTACAGTATGGTTAAACTCTGTATGCAATACTAAGTACTAATACAACCACTTCCTAGGTGTTATAGGACTATACCCAACTCTTGAGTGTTACAGAATCAAAATCTATTAAATATTAATTTTATTAAAGAGATAAAACACAAATTAAGGTAAGAATTTTATTATCCTATTTGAATTTTCAGGTTCATGCATTTTTTTTTTTTTTTTTTTTTTGCAAAGACTAAGGTTCATGCATTTAAAAAAAGTGATTAAGCACTACTAAAGTTGAGAAATATATTACCATATTAGAGTTTCCATCTTTATACATTTTAAGAAAGTGATTAAACACAAATTAAATCTAATTTTTTACCATATTCAGATATGACCAAATTCAATTGACAGAATGGCCACAACTTTTAATAACATTCTAAATAAAACGTAAGATCTGCTCCGATGATCATTCCCACCACCACGCAGTTGCAACGACCGGAGTTTCAGAAGAAGAAGAAGAGAAGAGATATGTTGAAGTAATCAAACGCAAGATCTAATCATATGTTGTTTGATTATCTTCATGCAGTTGATGCTTTTGCTTATAATCTCATGTGTGTGTGTGTGTGTGTGTGTGTGTGTGTGTGTGTGTGTGTGTGTGTGTGTGTGTGTGTGTGTGTGTGTGTGTGTGTGTGTGTGTGTGTGTGTGTGTGTGTGTGTGTGTGTGTGTGTGTGTGTGTGTGTGTTTTACTTTCAGATGATTAATCAATTGAAAAACATAGATAGCAGTAAAAGATGGTGGTTTTTTTTTTTTTGGGAGAATTTGAGGTATTTAATACTACTCTTTATCATTTACATTTTACAATATTTAATTTCTGATTTGAAACAATTACTTATATCTAAACAAGAAACAAGATAAATAATCCAAACAATATTCATAGATTTGAAGCATAGATTTAAAACAATAAAAATAATTTATTACTATCAGGTCTCAGTTGTTAACAATTGAGATGGATTCTGATGATGGACACGACATGACTCCAAACTTTGGAAAAAAAGACATAAAAAAATTGGTGATTGTGAACCAATTTTTTTTACACAGAATCGAATACTGACGCTGATAAAGAAGACTACAATTTATTTAATATATAGGCAACAACATAGCCTACGACTCAAAAGATGTTATGGAAATAACACATGAAAAATGGTGATTATGAATCAATTAGTCTGTTTAAGAACGCAAATTCGGTCTTGAATTTCTTTAAGCTTCTTATCTAGAAAATCTTGAAAAGCGAACAAGTCTTCAGAACTAAAAGATTTGATTGCTTCTGGTCCCTCCTCTATGCTCTTAGTAAGGATTTCATTCATTTTCATAATGTGTGTTTCTTCCTTTAGTTTCTGCAATTTCATCTCGACTTCGGCTATCTTCTTCTTAAGGATTTCTTCTAGGTTCACTCTTCCATTGAAGGTTGCTCTCCTTGAACCATTAACAACAATGAATTTAAGCCTCAACTTATGTTTAGCCATTGTTGAAGAGTTGTGTGACTAGTAGTTGTAAAATGATAGTTTGTCTCCAACACTTGGGGGTATATATAGTGATGCACGGTCCAAAATATCATAATAATCGGCGATATACTGCTACCGATAAGTTTATTGTGAGTCCCTCTGACACAAATCTATATGGAAGTTTGTCACCAAATTTGGGAGATAAATCATGTTATTCGAGAATTAATTGTAAATTTGGCCACATTCACGGTTTTTGGTGAATATGGTACCTTTTATTAATTAATAAAAATCTATAGTGACCAAAAGAAATGTATTGCTTATAGTAATCCACAATTTAGCAACCATAACAGTTTTTAATATTAATTCTCTTTTATGTTTGTTGTGTGTGTGTGGGGGGGGGGGGTAATTTTCCTGGTTGAATCGGGTGATCCTTTCCCTGACATATAGAATGAGATAGGTTGTAGGGTACTCTTCTTACGATTCAAAGTGTAGAGCAGTTTAATATTTACATAGCACTTAGCTTATATTATTGTGTTATATATATTGATTAGTGTTTTCTTGTCATTTGTGTAGGTTTCATGAGCCGAAATGCGAATATTGTGTTAAAGCCCGCCAAAAGCCAAGAAAAAACACCAAAATGATGTTATTTGCACATGGAAGGAGAGTTGATACTTGCACCCACAAAATTGATGAGGGCACCCTGCAGACTGGCCGTATGGACTTGACTTTATGTTCAAGATGGGTGGCCCAAATCTCAGCCCAATCCGAGTTATAATGAAGCCCACAAGTCAGAAATTCTATTTAAGCCTTTATTAAAGCCTTTATTAAAGCCCACAAGTCAGAAATTCTAGTGTAGAGCAGTTTAATATTTACATAGCACTTAGCTTATATTATTGTGTTATATCTATTGATTAGTGTTTTCTTGTCATTTGTGTAGGTTTCATGAGCCGAAATGCGAATATTGTGTTAAAGCCCGCCAAAAGCCAAGAAAAAACACCAAAATGATGTTATTTGCACATGGAAGGAGAGTTGATACTTGCACCCACAAAATTGATGAGGGCACCCTGCAGACTGGCCCTATGGACTTGACTTTATGTTCAAGATGGGTGGCCCAAATCTCAGCCCAATCCGAGTTATAATGAAGCCCACAAGTCAGAAATTCTATTTAAGCCTTTATTAAAGCCCAATCTTAAAAAAGCTCTACATGAAGATCCAAAAGTCTGATTTGGGCCCATGAGCTGTCTATCTGAAGGTCTTGGTCCAAACTACAACTTAGGCCTAAGAGAATTAGGTTTTGCTGAAGTCTTGCTTCTTCTAAAAGGCCAACAGCAGAAGCCATGAATTTGACCTAACTTGGTAGACTTGGTAAGCAAGTCATATGCTTTGTATTCACTATATAAGAGAAGTAGTAGCTAGGGTTTAAGTAGTTCATAGTCAATAGAAGAAAGTTTATTATTGAAAGTTCAAGTTCTTATTTTGTATTGAACTCAATCTTCTTATTCTCAATATTAATCCAATCACATTTCCTTTATGATGTTGTGTTATTTATTTTTATTCCATGGTATCATTATCAAGGATGAGTAGGTAAATTCCCTTAGGGGGAATGGTTGAAGCACTCTAGATAATGCAAAAGCACCATGTTGTTCTTAATGTTCATTGTGATTCAAAGTACTTAATGCTTGTTTACTTCTATTTTGTGACATGAAGTAAGTGTGATTATTTGTATGTTATTGATATCCATGTTATTAAAATATTATTGTTAGAGTATAGGGAGACCTAGCTATGATATATCTAGAATCAATCTCTTTTATTGGAACCCTTTTGTAATTAAATTGAATAACCGAGAGGTGACGGTTTGATTATGAATTAATATGTTGATTTAATTAAATTGAATAGCTGAGAGGTGACGGTTTGATTAATGAAACATATTCAATAGCATGCATAAGAGAATCCCATTTTAATTGAGTGGAATAGCTGATAGGTGACTACTTGATTATTATAGGTATTGATGATTAATTGGAATAGCTGAGAAGTGACTAATTAATTGTTATAGATTGAACATGAAAGGATGACATATATGTTTGCATGATTTAGTCTGTGGATACCAACTCTTCCCCCTATTCATCATAAGATCTTCTTTACATCTCTATCCATATATCTTCTTAAGTTAGTTTAAGTATTAGTTTATTTATTTATTGCTTGTAAGAAGTAGAATCAATCTCTCTCTTATTTGTTGATTCACTTGGTGTTCTTTAACCATTGTTTTTTATTGTGTTTGAGCTAAGATCTTCACCTTTGAGGTGGGTACGACCCTAGCTTGTTATTTGTCTACATTGATAACCAATATTTACAGATACAAGAAGGAAATCAATATAAATCTATCTTTTGATTAAAAGGTACACCATTTACCGTCTATCATATATGTATTATTTTATTAAAAATAATAATAATCTAGCTTTTTAGAGTTTTGCACTTCATCATATTAAACTTCATGAAACAAATCATAGTATTCTTATTTTCATAATCCATATCTGCACGAAACAAATTGGCAAAACCTTTTCATTCTCCAAAATCCATATTTCCTCGTGGTAAGTCGATATGTAGAGTTTATCCTAATTACTAGGAAGCACGTACACTTCCAGAAATCCATTGTCAGGGTTGGACACTATGAACGTAGACACAGCTTGGACATGTGTCCAATTGGGCACATGTGTGTTCCACGTGACACTTAAATTGGACATTGCTAGAATGCGACTAGAAGCTAGGTTTTTGGACATGGATCTTATCTGAAGTCCTAACCTATGAGAAAACAAAATCTCTTGAACAATACCTCATTCACGCTGGTCTCTCTTTTATGAACTTATGGCTTACTTCGTAGATTTGAATTACGTAATCATAAAATGTTCAAAACTTCAAATAATTTTATATATTATATAATTCTTATGTCCTGCTTTTTTGGGATATATCCTTCGCAATAATCATAAAGCCCAAAGAACTATCAAAATCCAAATATAGAACAAGGACTGAAAAAAACGTTCTCCTTTGCAATAACTTCCATCATTGTTTGAGAACTAGGTATTACCTAAACCATACATTCAACTAAAACCATTACAAAATTGCTAATGACAAACTAATTGTTTCTTAGGATCTCCATCTTTAATTTTTTTGAATGGCTAGGATCTTTTTGTCCAGAAAAGTTTTAAAGTCAAAACTGAGTCTTGATAACTAATACCCCGTAAGGTATCGGGTCATTCTTTCAAGAACTTATATATAAGATTTGTCACTTCCATTTTTTTCTGTAGTTCATTCTTCAGTTTTTGAATCCTCTTTATTAGGAAATCTTCTAGAATTGATATTTTCCGTTGTTTCTTTGCAGGACGGAAAGTCTGACACCTACTTAGAACACAACTAGCTTCAGCTTGTTTTGGCCATATTTCAGGCACTTGAAGATAAGAAACATATGATAGCACATGCCATCACTCCACATAGGGTGGTAAGTTCACTTAGCTTCTTTTTGAAACCACTCACTCTGTTTCGGTAGCCGACTCTCCATGAAGCACCTTTATCAATATATTCAAGTTTCACCTTGCCTATAACCATATTTGATTAAGAACTATATGATTTAGTGATCTTCTTCAGCACTTGGGGATATATTATTAGCTGGGTTTTTTTTTCTCTTTTTTTGTATTTATGTAAGCAACCATATAGTGAACTTCTCTATCACTACTGAGTGGCCTTTATATTCTGATGTTCAAATAATTTTATATATTATTTAATTGTCATGTCCTGCTTTTTTGGATATACCCGTGGGCCGTGTCTCTAAGTTGGAGTCTATTCGTGTCTAAGGGCTTGTATGCACTCTTGCAGTTATATGTGTAATGACGTATATAACTTGTGGTTGTAGGTGTCTAATCAGCTTGTCTTCTCTGAAATTGTGTCAGATTTTGTTTTTTGAGAAGCCTCAGCTATTTGATCAGATTAGGGAAGAGGCCTGTGTGTTGTTCATCATATGGTTGACAGGGATATATTAACTTTAGCACTTGGGGATATATTATTGGCTGGTTTTTTATGTTTTTTTTTTTTTTTTTGTATTCATGTGAGCAACCATATAGTGAACTTCTCTATCACTACTGAGTGGCCTTTATATATAGCCTAAGACTCGAAGACATGGTGATGATAAATCAATTAGTCTTTTTAAGGATGCGATTTTGTTCTTGAATTTCTTTCTTCTAGAAGATCCTATTATTTTGAAAAGCTCTAAAAGCGAAGGCGTCTTCAGCACTAAGAGAATTGATTGATTTTGGTCTCTCCTGAATGAGTTTATCGAGTTTGGCTGCCCTTTTTTTGAGCATTCAAGGCTCATTTCGACCTTGATGGTTGCACTCGAATCATTATCAAGAATGTATTCATCCCCCAACTTACCCTTAGGCATGGTTGAAAAGCTGTGTGATTAGTAGTAGTAAAATGATAGTTTGTCAGGGGGTATATATATAGATGATGCTCGGTCCAAAATATCATAATAATCGGCGATATACTGCTACTGATAAGTTTGTTGTGGGTCTCTCTGACACAAATCTATATGGAAGTTCGTCACCAAATGTAGTAGGCAAGTTATGTTTTCCGAGAATTAATTGATAATTTGGACACATTCACAGTTTTTGAGAAATATGGTATTGTTTATTAATTGATAAAAAAATCAATAGTGACAAAAGAAACGTATCGTTTATAGTAATCTACTATTCAGCTTGTAGGAAAATATACACCGATATATTATTGTTCTAAAATAAATAAAAAGGGAATAGATGATGCAAACCAGAATAGATGGATGAAGGACAAGATTTAGATTGAGTCGAGATAAAATCTCTCTCCTTATGACATTATTCGCCTCGTACATGTGCTGAACGGTTTATCAATGGCGGACTGTCTCCCAGGATACAACGATCTATCCTTCTTAGCGTAGTAGCACTTCAAACGCATAGAAGACGACGAACCAATTCTTTGTTATACTCTCCCATGACAAAACACAGACACTAGAAGATGGAAAGAACAATTGATTGAAAAGTGTTTTTGACTACAAACACAAGACACACTTATATAGTAGGAAAGACACCTTCTCAAAAGGCACATGTCTATTCAATGTATATTTGAATAGACACTTGACCCAATACAATGTACACATCTGTTGGGAACAGACACACCCATTGGGAATGAGTGTCTACAAAGTATGTGTCTATTGGGGAAAGACACACCCATTGGGATGGGTTGGGCCAAATATATGTATGTGAAATACATACATATTTATCTACTATAACACAAGTTAGCCATGATCAGTGGATAACTTAGGACTTTAATTTCTCATACATATACAAATGTTTTGACCACTCAAAAACATTTCCAACACAATTTTGGTAAGAATTAATTCTTTTTTTATGTATGGTTATGCCTCTTTTGATTTATTATTTTTTTTTTTTTTGGTGGTTGAGGGGGGAGAGGATTGATTTTTCCCTGGTTGAATTGGGTGATCGTTTCCCCAACATATAGAATGAGCTAGGTGGTAGGGTACTCTTACGATCCTTTTGATATGATAGGTTCTCAATTTGTTCAACCGAGAAAAAAAAAGGTTCTTAGTTTGTTCAAAGTGTGGAGCAGTTTACTACCAATACAACCACTTCCTAGCAAGCAATATGCGACTATACCCAACTTTTGAGTGTTACAGAATCAAAATCTATTAATTTTATTAAAGATAAAACACAAATTAAGGTAATCTGGCGCATACGAAATGAGGTGATCTTCCAGGCAGGTAGGTGTGATGTGTCGAAGCTTCTGACGATGATTAAGGCAACTACCTGGGCATGGTTATGCTGCGATAAAGATAGTTTAGCATTAAGGGGTGACATTAGCTTTGGGGATCTGTTGACCAGGTGGGCATATGCTCTGCAGGAACAGTGGTAACTCAGCTATATTGGACATTTGGGGATGTTTGTGTCTCTATGTTTCTTTCTTTTCTCTGTCTTTGAGTGGCCTGTTATGTTCAGGAGCTAGGTGTTGAGAGTTGTATTGGTTTTTCTACCTGACGGTGTACAGTCTTAGTACATGCCGACCAGGCAATGTATATCCTATTTTTGGGTGTGAATATAATGTTATACTTTTATCAAAAAAAAAAAAAAAACCAAATTAAGGTAAGAATTTTTATTACCCTATTTGAATTTCCAGGTTCATGCATGTTTTTTTTTTTTTGTAAAGACTAAGGTTCGTGCATTTAAAAACAAAAGTGATTAAGCACTACCCGAAGTTAAGAATATATTACCAATTTACCATAATAGAGTTTCCAGCTTCATACTTTTTAAGAAAGTGATTAAACACAAATTAAATCTATTTTTTACCATATTTAGATATGACCAAATACAATTTCCAGAATGGCCCCAACTTTTAATTACATTCTAAATAATGGGTGAGGGTAATTTCGTCTCATCGCAAGTATCATAGTAATGCATTCAACTCCGATGATCATTACCACCACCAAGCAGCCGCAACGACCAGAGTTTCAGAAGAAGGAGAAGAAGAAGAGTAGAGATATGTTGAAGCAATCAAACGTAAGATTATTGTTTGATTATCATTCATGTAGTTGATGTTTTTGCTTATAATCTCATGTGTTTTTTTTTTTTTTTTTTATAATTCAGATAATTAAGCAATTGAACAACATAGATAGCATAAAAGATGGTGGTTTTTTTTTGTTTTTTTTTTGGAGAATTTGAGGTATTCATTACTACTCTCTATCATTTACATTTTACAATATTCAATTTCTAATTTCAAACAATTAATATAATGAAGAATAAAGAAAAACAGTCCGAGCATAATTCATAGATTTGAAGCAAAGATTTAAAAAACAATTAATAACATGTATTACAATCAGTCTCAATTTTTGACAGTTGGGATAAATTGTTTTACAATAGACTCAAACACTGACGCTGATGATGGACATGACATGACTAGAATTTATTATTTAGGCAATCAAAAAGCCTAATAAGACTGGAACCTTTGGAGAAAAAAACACATAAAAAAATTGGTGATGGTAAACCAATTTTTTTGTCATGACGTACTCAAATATTGACGCTAATGAAGACGACTACACTTTATTTAATATATTGGCAACAAGATAGCCTAAGACTTGAAAGCATGGTGATAAGAAATCAATTAGTCTTTTTAAGGACGCGATTTCGTTCTTGAATTTCTTTCTTCTTATTATTTTGAAAAGCTCTAAAGGCGGAGGCGTCTTCAGCACTAAGAGAATTGATTGCTTTTGGTCCCTCCCGAATGAGCTTATCTAGGATTTCCTTCATATTCAGATTTTGTATTTCTTCAAGTAGCTTTTGTCCTTCCAGATTGAGTTTGGCTGCCCTTTTTTCAAGGCATT
The DNA here is from genome assembly GCA_020826895.1 of Aquilegia kansuensis. Classification (NCBI taxonomy): domain Eukaryota; kingdom Viridiplantae; phylum Streptophyta; class Magnoliopsida; order Ranunculales; family Ranunculaceae; genus Aquilegia; species Aquilegia kansuensis. The sequence continues at coordinate 34,881,098 of CM037008.1, read as the reverse complement.
CAAGGCTCATTCCTACCTTGATGGTTGCACTTGAATCATTATCAAGAATGTATTCATCCCTCAACTTACCCTCAGGCATTGTTGAAAAGCTGTATGACTAGTAGTAATAAAATGATAGTTTGTCTCCAACACTTGGGGGGTATATATAGATGATGCACGGTCCAAAATATCATAATAATCGCGATATACTGTTACCGGTAAGTTTGTTGTGGGTCCCTCTGATACAAATCTATATGGAAGTTTGCCACCAAATTTAGTAAACAAATCATGTTTCCGAGAATTAATTGTAAACTTGGACACATTCACAGTTTTTGAGAAATATGGTATTGTTTATTAATTGATAAAAATCAATAGTGACCAAAAGAAATGTATCGTGTATTGTAATCTAAAATTCAGTTTTGGTAAGAATTAATTCTCTGTTTTTTGTACGAGGTATACTTGTTTTGATTATCTCTTTTTTTTTTGTAGGGGGGGGGGGGGGGGGGGGTTGGTGTATAGAATTAATGAGCGAGGTGGTAGGGTACTCTTCTTACGATCCTTTCGATATGATAGGATCTCAATTTGTTCAACAAAAAAAAAAGGTTCTCAATTTGTTTGAAGTGTGGAGCAGTTTAATATTCAGTTATTTACTATAGCCATATTCACTTCTACATGGCTTTATGGGATCATGCACAGTTAAAATTATTGTAATTATTGGTGATGTTATGCCAATAAGTTGTTTCGTTCATCCGACCCAATAATATGACTTATTCCAAATTAGTAAAAACTATGTTGATCCTTGCAGATTTTGAACTATGTATGTGTAATTGTGTACCACTTATCAAATGTGAGCATTTGAAATTAAAATCACAAGTCTCACCAATAGTTATCGAAAATATTTTAGTGATTTTCATTTTGTTTAATCCATGTAACGAGTAGGGAGTGAAGTTTAAAATTTTGGTATTTGTTATTTTATTAAAAACTCAAAATCTTAGTATTCTCTGTTTTAATAATCCATATCTCCATGATACAAAACCTTTCCATTCTCCAGAATAAATATTTCCTCTTGATGACCGTATGCGTTGAGTTTCTCCTAATAACTAGGAAGTATTGACACTTCCAGAATTTCATTGTGTCAGGGTCAGACACTATGGACGTAGACACGGCTTGGACATGTGTCCAACACATCACGTGTATGTCCCACGTGCCACTTAAGTTGGGCATTGTTAGGATGCGACTGGAAAACTGTTTAAGATATGGCTCTGATCAGAGGTCCTAACGTGTGAGATAATAAAATCTCTTGAACAATATTTCATTCATGTTGGTCTCTCTTTTATGAACTTATGGCTTACTTTGTATATTTGAATTACGTAATCGTAATGGATTATGATATATGGTATATGCCATGATTTCTAATGTTTAAATAATTTTATATATTATTTAATTGTCATGTCCCACTTTTTTGGGATATACCCGTGGGTTGTGTCTCTGAGTTGGAGTATGTTCGTGTCTAAGGGCTTGTATGCGTTATTGCAGCTATATGTGTAAAGACGTATATAACTTGTGGTTGTAGGTGTCTAATCAGCTTGTCTTCTCTGAGATTGTGTCAGATTTTGCTTTTTGAGAAGCCTCAGCTATTTGATCAGATTAGGGGAGAGGCTTGTGTGTTGTTCATCATATTGTTGACAGGGACCAATTGTACAATAAAAACATTGACAAAAGTCTTTTGTGACCCGTTTTTTCATAATAACGCTTATCTTTTTCAAAGGGTTTCCTGAACTCGGTTTTGTATTCCTTAAGAGGTATTCTCAGCCATTTTCATATAAGTAATTTTCTTATACAATCCTAGAAATATAGAACGTTTGTTGTCAACTTGTCATATTGTTTTTTCTTTGCCATCCTTCACGCCACATGTCATATTGGTTGTTGTCAACTTGTCATATTGTTTGTTCTTTACCATACCGCTCGCTAATGTCCAACATTAAAGGGTTTTTTATCGAGGTCCACGTATCTAGATTTTCCCCCAAAAGACCTTGACATTAGTTCGAGTATAGTCATAAGCTCTATATACTACAAATACTCCTAGGCAATATGGGACTATCTCACTATACCCAACTCTTAGGTGTTAGAGAATCAAAATCTATTAATTTTATTAAAGATAAAACCCAAAATAAGATAAGAATTTTGTTCCCCTATTAGAATTTCTAGTTTCATGGATTTTGTTTTTCCTATTTTGGTAAAGACCGAGGTTCATGCATTTTAAAAAAGTGATTAAGCACTACCAAAGTTAAGAAATATATTACCATATTAGAGTTTCCAGCTTCATACATTTTAAGAAAGTGATTAAACACAAATTAAATCTATTTTTTTACAATATTCAGATATGACCAAATACAATTGACAGAATGACCCCAACTTTTAATAACATTCTAAATAATGCGTGAGAGTAATTTTGTCTCATTGTAGGTATCATAGTAATGCATTCAACTCTGATGATCATTACCACCACCACGCAGCCGCAACGACCGAAGTTTCAGAAGTAGAAAAGAAGAGATACATAGAAGTAATCAAACGTAAGATCTAATCATATGTTGTTTGATTATCATTCATGTAGTTGATGTTTTAGCTTATAATCTCATTTATTATTATTATTATTATTATTATTATTATTATTATTATTATTATTATTATTAAGCAATTGAAAACATAGATAGCAGTAAAAGATGGTGGATTTTTTTTTTTTTTTGAGAGTTTAGGTATTCATTACTACTCTTTATCATTTACATTTTACAATATTCAATTTCTGATTTGAATAAATTACTTATATCTAAAGAAGAAACAAGATAAATAATCCAAACATTATTAATAGATTTGAAGCATAGATTTAGAACAATAAAAACAATTTATTACTATTAGGACTCAGTTGTTGACAATTGAGATAGATTCTGATGATGGACACGATACGAATCTAAACTTTGGGAAAAAAGACATAAAGAATTGGTGATTGTGAACCAATTTTTTTTACACAGAATCGAATACTGACGCAGATGAAGACGACTACAATTATTTAATATATAGGCCACAAAATAGCCTACGACTCGAAAGGTGTTATGAAAATAACACATGAAAAATGGTGATTATGAATCAATTAGTCTGTTTAAGGATGCAGATTCAATCTTGAATTTCTTTAAGATTCTTATCTAGAAAAGCTTGAAAGGTGAACAAGTCTTCAGAACTACAAGATTTGTTGCCTTTGGTCCCTCCTCCATGCTCTTAGTCAGGATTTCATTCATTTTCATAATGTGTGTTTCTTCCTTTAGCTTTTGCAATTTCAGCTTGGCTTCGGCTATCTTCTTCTTAAAGATTTCTTCAAGGTTCACTCTTACTTTGAAGGTTGCTCTCCTTGAACCACTAACAACAATGAATTTAAGCCTCAACTTATGCTTAGCCATTGTTAAAGAGTTATGTGACTAGTAGTTGTAAAATGATAGTTTGTCTCCAACACTTAGGGGATATATATAGTGATGCACGGTCCAAAATATCATAATAATCGGCAATATACTGCTACTGATAAGTTTGTTGTGGGTCTCTCTGACACAAATCTATATGAAAGTTTGTCACCAAATTTGGGAGACAAATCATGTTATCCGAGAATTAATTGTAAATTTGGCCACATTCATGGTTTTTGGTGAATATGGTACCTTTTATTAATTGATAAAAATCTATAGTGACCAAAAGAAATGTATTGCTTATAGTAATCCACAATTTAGCAACCATAACAGTTTTTAATATTAAATCTCTTTTATGTTTGTTGTGTGTGTGTGTGTGTGAGGGGGGGGGGAGGGGGTATTTCCCTGGTTGAATCGGGTGATCCTTTCCCTGACATATAGAATGAGCTAGGTTGTATGTAGGGTACTCTTCTATACGATTCAAAGTGTGGAGCAGTTTAATATTTACTATAGACATATACCCTTCTACATGGGTTATGTGATCATTGATAAGTCCTTAAAAGTGTAGATTTATCCCCCGAATAGCACCTTGTTTGCATAGCACTTAATTTATATTATTGTGTTATATCTATTGATTAGTGTTTTCTTATCATTTGTGTAGGTTTCATGAGCCAAAATGTGAATATTGTGTTAAAGCCCGCCAAAACCCAAGAAAAACCATTAAAATAGTGTTATTTGCACAAGGAAGAAGTATTGATACTTGCACCCCCAGAGTTGATGAGGGTACCCTGTGGACTGGTCCTATGGACTTGACTTTACGTCCAAGATGGGTGGTCCAAATCCCAGCTCAATCCAAGTTATAATGAAGCCCACAAGTCAAAAGATCTATTGAAGTCTTTATTGAAGCCCAATTTTAAAAAAGCTCTATATGAAGATCCAAAAGTCTGAATTTGACCCATGAGCTATCTATCTGAAGGTCTTGGTCCAGGCTACAATTTAGACCCAAGAGAATTAGGTTTTGATGAAGTATTGATACTTCTAGAAGGTCTACAGCAGCAGCCACGAATTTGACCTAACTTGAAGAGCTAGTATACTTTGTGAGCAAGTAATATGCTTTGTATTCTCCATATAAAGAGAAGTAGTAGCTAGGGTTTAGGCTAGTTCATAATAATAGTTCTTTATCTAATTGTATTGAACTCAATCTTCTTATTCTCAATCCATTCTAGCTCTTTTCCTTTATAATGTTGTGTTATTTATTTACTTATTCCATGGTGTCACTATCAAGGATGAGTAGCTAAATTCCCTTTAGGGGGAATGGTTGAAGCACTCTAGATAATGCAAAAGCACCATGTTTATTCTTTATGTTCATTGTGATTCGAAATTCTTAATGCTTGTTTATTTCTATTCGCGACATGAAGTAAGCATGATTATTTATATGTTGTTGTTTTCCATGTTTATAAAATACTATTGTTATAGTATAGGGAGACCTAGCTATAATGGTTGTATTAGATTGATTAGAGATATGTGATGGAATAGCTGAGAGGTGACTATCATATATCTAGAATCAATCTCTTTTATTGGACCCCTTTTGTAATTAAATTGAATAACCAAGATGTGATGGTTTGATTATGAATTAATATGTTGAGTTAATTAAATTGAATAGCTGAGAGGTGACGATTTAATTAATGAAGCATATTTAATATCATATATAAGAGAATTCCATTTTAATTGAGTGGAATAGTTGAGAGGTGACTACTTGATTATTAAAGACGTTAATGATTAATTGGAATAGCTAAGAGGTGACTAATTAATTGTTATAGATTGAACATTAATGAATGGCATGTATGTTTGCATTGTTTAGTTTGTGGATATCAACTCTTCCCCCTATTCATCATAAGATCTTCTTTACATCTCTATCCATCTTCTTAATTTAGTTTAAGTATTAGTTTATTTATTTATTGCCTGTAGAAAGTAGAATCAATCTCATATTATTTGTTGATTCATATGGTGTTCTTTAACTATTGTTTTCTATTGTGTTTGAGCTAAGAATTCCCCCTTGAGGTGGGTACGACCCTAGCTTGTTACTTGTCTATATTGATAATCAATATTTACAGGCACAAAAAGAAAAATCAATACAAATCTATCTTTTAATTAGTTGGATACACAAAGTCCGTCTATCAATCATGCACAGTTGAAATTGTTGTACTTATTGGTGATGTTATGTAGACAAATTTTTTGCTTCGTTTAAAATGTGTGCATTCGAAATTATTGTGTATCCCTTGGTCAAATGTGTGCATTTGAAATTTAAATCACAGGTCTCACCACTAATAAGCGAAAATTCAATTTACTGATTTTCATTTTGTCTAGCCCATGTAGCGAATAGGGAATGAAATTTAAACTTCATAATAATAATAATAATCTAACGTTTTTAGAGTTGTGTATTTCATAATATTAAACTTCATGAAACAAATCTTAGTATTCTTTATTTTCATAATCCATATCTCCACGAAACAAATTAACAAAACTTTCCATTCTCCAAAATCAATATTTCCTCTTGGTGAGTCGATGTGTGGAGTTTCTCCTAATAACTAGGAAGCACGTACACTTCTAGAAATCCACTGTCAAGGTCGGACATTATGAACGTAAAACACAGCTTGGACATGTGTCCAACTGGGAACATGTGTGTTCCATGTGACACTTAAATTGGACATTCCTAGAATGCGACTGGAAACTTATGTTCAAATCTCTTGAACAGTACCTCATTCACGCTGGTCTCTCTTTTATGAACTTATGGCTTACTTCGTGGATTTGAATTACGTGATCATAAAATGTTCAAATAATTTTATATATTATATAATTCTCATGTCCTGCTTTTTTGGGATATACCCTTTGCAATAATCATAAAGCCCAAAGAACTATCTAAATCCAAATATGAGTAATTCTATACCCACACCTTGTTTCCACATTCCCACAGCCTGACGTGTTAGCTTAGGTGGCTTTGTACAGGTCAGCATAATCTGCCAACTCAATTTGTGGGTAAAAATATATTTTTTGTCTCTTCTCTCTCTTCAAAACTCTCTTTTCCCAAACAAATAAAAATGAATTCCCCAACATAATTATTTCCCTCGTGTATTTCCCTCGTGTTATTAGAACTAGTTATAAGACCCGTGCGATGCATAGATGTTATTAAATAGTGTAAATTAGGTGTAGTCTCTTGGAAAGTTTTTGTTAATGTATGTCATTGGTTTAATTGTTATTTTTACAGTTTTATTACAACACTAATTTTTATTTTTATTTTGGTAAATACGGTTGATTACAATTTTTGAAATGGTTTCTCGTCAAATACTTGTTGTTTGAATGTTTGACTGAGATTTTGAGCTAAATATATATAATGTAAAACAATTATTGAATTTTCCATTATGTTTTTACTTCATTGTGACAATAAAACCGTGGTATGATTAATCTTATGAATGTTCAAACCATGAATTAGACTGATCATATGATTTTATTCATTTTTTGTTTGGAGTCTAGGCTTATGTTTTGAATATAAAAATGGGGTTTAGCAAGAACATAGTATATAGTAACCTGCAGTAGTAAAATAACCTTTCATAACTAATGCACCCAACAAAACTACTGAAAGATCAAGTTGAAACATAGGATAAAATTTTGGATTGCAAAATATATGTGCTTATTGAAGTTTATTATAGTAGTAATCTACATTTTTTTTTTTTACTTATTATTATTATTATTGGTAAGGGAGGTTGAGGGGAACCCTACCCCTTTTAAATTTATGTGGGGAAACTTTTAATCAAACAATCAGCTACTAATGTGTTTCGAACCCAAAACATCTCCACTTTGTGAGAGGGATGCTACCTTTGAGCCACATGTTTATTGACAAATCTATGTATAGATTTGCTATAATAAGTATTTCATCTACACAAATCCTTACTTGGTATAAAGAGGCATGTAGTAAGCTACAATGAAAGTCCACCTGCTGGCTAATCAAAAATATTTGTTGGACTTCGGGTTTTAGTAAAACAAAATGGTGGGATCTATATATAAATTATATCTTCTGCTTCTCCCAGTCCCTACTTTCATAACAAAAATCAGGAAAAAATCTCAAAATTTATACTTAGGTGTATCCCTAATGCTTCGTAATCCCTAAAGAAAGGACTTGCAGCGCAATTTGTAGCGCGTTTGTCCTCTACTTTTGTGTAATTCTTTGAGCTTATCAATAAAATAGTTTATATAACCCCAAAACTGGGTTTTAGTAACACATGGTTTTTTTTATTTCTAACAGTAAATTGTTGTTAGGAGGCTAGTAACGGTAATATAGTGTTAGTATTGCCTCAAAATAGTTGGTATTAATTAAATAATATTTTGATTTATTTAGTAACAACTAAAAAAATTATACTAACATTTTCTTTGTGTTAGTAGTAACATTCCAGTAACACAAATTCGACCCATGTGATTAACACGTGAATAGTTTGGGTGTTAGTAGAAAAAGTAACTTCCTTCTCGATCTAAACTCTACTTTCTTCTTCAATTACAGAAGAACTCTAGTGTGCTTAGAAATCTCCCACCGCCTCTACCTCTATAAATCTGCATCTCTTACCACTTTTTATCACTTATAAATTTCTAACGATTGTTTACCGTTACAACAGTACGTGTTACTAAATACCAACGTCTATTTGCTAACGCAGAAAAATCGTTAGTAAAAATTATACTAATAACATTTTGCTGTTAAAAAACGCCTTTTCTGGTGTTGTGTCTAGACTATACATCATTTCAGAAAACACTATTGAATTTATATCCTGAGGTGGAAGTGGATGCGGATTTATCCGAATTTCGAATCCGAATATGTCGGATTCAGATATAAGAATACACCCGAATTAAAATTCGGATTCGGATTTATAATAAGAGACCTATTCAGATCCGGATTCAGATTTTAATCTGTTTTTTAAAGATTTTATATAGAAAATTGTCGGATTTAGTCGGGTTTTCGGATAAATCTCGGATTCGGATTAATTATTTAAACTCGAATTGAATTCGGATCCAGCTTTGGATTTATTTACATCCGATCCGAATCCGACCCGTTTCCATCCCTAGCCAAAGGCCAGCTTTTCAAATAATTTTTCAGTATTATTGATAAATAAGATTAAACTAATCTCAAAAATCACGTTATAATTACGCAACTTAATCATGTTATATGGTTATAAAGCCTATATAATTTTATTTCTAACCTGTACTAAAAGAAAAATGGAAGACGCACAGTATTGTAATTTGTACTATTGCGTGCATATATTCACATAGCCTATTATAGTGAAGGTTGTGTGTGTGTGTTTTTCCAACCATTATTTGGAGAAGGAATAGACGATAGATTGAATTTGATGTATGAAGAACATGGGTAAATATTGAGGAAAGAAGAAGGTAAGGTACGAAATTATATTTTATTTATTTTATTTTTTATTTTTTGACTAATAAGATAAATATAGCCATATTGCCATTAAATTCATTGGTTAGCCATTAATATATTTGTGGAAAAAGACAGATATGCCCATAGTGCTATTAAATGTAGCCATCTAACTATTTAAACCATATTAGATGTAAATTTACAATAATAACTCTTTAAATTTCAATCTTTGTTAAATTCTCTTCAATTGAAGTATCAAATTTGATCTAATTTGGAAAGAGAAGTTTTCCTTTAAGGGCAAGTCTAACTTCAATAGAGAGTATAGATTGCAAATAAAAGGATTGCATTATAACTCGAATGGTTGGTTTTCATTATTCGTCTGTCAGTTAGTTTTCTTCTCCCCAATTTCTAGGGTTTCTTTGTTTTTTTCTTCAATGTTTATATTTCTCTTCAGTCTCTCCCTGCCCATTTCTAGAGTTTCTCTCTCTTTCTCTTTGTCAATTTAGGCACCTGAAAAGAAAATGCTATAAAGTATTGATTTCGATTTTCTCATTCATAACTCATAAAACTGCTGTGAGAAATTTGTAAAAACAGAATTACATTAAGTTATTGACCTGATGCATCAAAGAGTTTTTGGGCAAGGAACAGAATAACATTATTTTGCATGTTGGGAGCTGAATTTGTTCATGTTGTGTAAGATAGATTGTTGAAAGAAGAGTTATGTTTAGTTCAAGATGAGAGTACAGGTTGCAAGTATTAATACTTTCACTTGTCTGATCGAACATTGTTATTCCTCAAGAACTTGCGAAAAGTACTAACCACCTTCCTTTTCCTTCTTTATTCATTATAAAAGAGAGCGGGCTGGAAGAGGAGATTAGAAGTTATGGACAGTTGAAGAATTTGCAAGACAAGGTCCTTGTCGCCTCTTCCATGTAAGCACCACTTGAATCCTTACGTAAAAGGGGAAAACAAAACCTTGCCGTAGACGCTGAACTTATAACTAAAGAACTAAAGGGACATATGATGGATGCCAATTACTTTGTTCCCGGTATCTAGCATGATTTTTTCTTCAAAGTATGGTATGTGTTTTTTTGGCATGTATTTAATTTATGAAATCTATTGAGATTCAGTAATGTAATCTGGTTCTTGTAATGACAAACCTTTATATTTTGTATGAACAAATTTTCCTGACATTGATGGTTTTTGCCGGAAAACAAAATTTAGGTTTTGGTCTCTCCACAGAGAAGAATTAGGCTTCATATTGTTTTTAATATTAGGGTTTCATATTAAATATATATGTGGGAAAATATTGAAGTTGTCAAAAACTGGCTTTGTCAGTTTATTTCATTTTATTTTGTTTGCACAGAGCAAGCTGTTGTTTGGGAGAACCTTACTAGTTTTATTAAAATTTGATTTCTAATGACATCATACCTAAAGCATCCATCTCTACAAGAGAGGTTGTATGCTTTAGGAGGAGGTTACCATAAATGCATTTGTAGCGAAGTAGTCAGCTATTCAATTTGCCTCACAGAATACATGTTCACTCGATCTGCCCATTCGGCAAAGGCCCAGGAATTCATTTCTTAGCTTCTTAGAAGGAATGAAGTTGAAAGTCTGTTCGACAACTCTTAAAACAGATTCAGAAAGTAACTAGCGATAGGTTAGGAAATGAATTATTACCGAAGTTTTGAACATTAGCTTTCTCCTTTCTTCTTTCTCCTCTCCCGTAGCTACTTTATAGGAAATTCCTTCCCAACTTCTGCTTACTTGCCGAACGGGCCCTAAATATCACAAATTTGAGGATGAGTTCGTTGATCTTGTTTGTAATGCCTCTGACTATACAGGTAGATTCTTTCTGCGTCTGAACTGAATTGTAGCCATATAGAGAATAGCTCAATGCATACAATAGCTGGACTGGTGCTGCCAGAAGAGTATAGCTAACCTATTGATCAAGATGAATCCACTGTCGCTGCTCAATTCATAGGTGTGTGTGGTTGTTCGTAAGTGATACTGTTTAGCCTCCGCTTGACTAAAATAGAAATGAAAAATGGCTTGTAAATGAAAAGTTGTTCAATTTTAATTTGGAAAAGTAAAAACCACTATAAAAGCTTTCTCTTCTGCATGTGACCTTTTTTTTCTCCTCTACGCATTTACTTGACTTTTGGCGGTTATCCGTTCAGTAGAGGGTCTCCCTTGCTTCCTGTTGCAGGTTTTGTCACAGTGATGAAGAGTCCACTGCCCATGTAATTTGGGTGTGTGCCAGAGATTCAGAAGTACTAGACCTATGAACGACTTACAGCAGGCTATGAAGTCTGAATAAGTGTTATTTTCAGACATCAGATCTGTGACATCAAACTTGTCGAAATTGCTGACAGTTATATCGCTGAGTGCACTGCTGTTGTACCTGCAGTGAAAATTGCTGCAAATAGGGGGATTGGCAGATTGACACACCTTTGGGTCTGAGATAGGTATCAATGGTTGAACCTGATAGAAGGAAGTGGATAACAAATAGGAAACTGGGTCTTTTCTGGGTTTAAGTGGACTCGGTAGAGAACCCTTATTTTGTGAAACAAGAAGAGAAAGGTTTCTAGTGATTCTTTGCTTCTACAGAATATGGTGAAAGTGAGACTTCCAATGGAGGTGAGAGAAAAACACCAAAGGAAAAAAAGAGAAATGGGAGAAGAAAGAGAAAGACTTCCAATAGATGTGATGATGGAGATATTATCAAGGCTGCCAGGCTGCCAGCCAAGTCAATATTCAACTTCAGGTGTGTTAACAAAACATGGCTTCAGTTACTCACAATGGGTTGATATGCTTGAGTGACAGTTACTTGAATACTGTGTATATATGGAACCCAAACCCAATCAATCCAAGATCACAATACCATCCCTTGTTCACCTCTTCCATCCCATTTCACTACTAACACTCGTAATAACGTGATTTTTGGGTTTGGTTTTCATCGAGGTACTAATGAGTATAAGGTGATCAGAATTGTTTGGCAGAATTCAGAATCACAAGGGTTTTAGTCACAAGTCAGCATGTATACTTTAGGCACAACCTGCAGATTATTTATATGGGATGAGGTACGTTTACAAACCTAGTGTACATCTTAATGGAGCTGCTACTTGTTTCTTTCCCTACGAAAGATGGAGTTTTTTCAGAGATACTAGAGTCTGGTATTGAAGATAAACTCGCACTTTTGGTGAGACTTGGAAATATGGGTGGATGTCTTTCTTACTCACTTCGTAAAGGCAATGTTCGTATTTGGCAGATGAAAGAATATTGTGTAGACAAAACAATTGGACCAACCGAGGTACGATAATCATTTTCTTGGTTATTTTTAGTTGGTATTGTGAACAATGGAAAATTAATATTAATCACCAGTCGGCAGGAATTTGTTCGCTATACCCCTGAAACCAACTCAATCACATATCAGTACACATTGCAGCTTAAATTGAACTATGGTGCTGTCACAGAGAAAGATGGAAGCTGATAAGTGATAATGCAATCTTTATATGATCTATATATCTTTGTGATGTTTTCTTTTCTATGTTTCCACCAATTTGTGTGTTAAGGTTGTCTAGGTTTTGACCATATCTCTGATGATTGTTGCTCACTTGGTTTTCTCTGCACTTGTTAAAATTTGCTGCAAACAAAGAGAGAGAGATTAGCATATATAAAGATCGTATTTGTATGGAGTTCATTCTATATAACCATAAACACAATGGTTACCATTCACATAAGGCTGAAATAAACCATTGACCGTTAATTTCAAACAGAACCAGTGAGCCCCTGTGACGAATGTCAGGTGAGGGACTGAAACTGGAAACTAATTGTTTTGTATCAGTGACATTAAGGGTCTTGACTCTTGACCTAGGTAGGTGGAAGCTGCTCACAGACTGCCACATCTTGCTGCATGTTTTCTTGAAGCTAGATCGTCAAGCCAATATTGCTGCTAAATATTTGAATAAACACATTATTTTATAGCAATACTAGCAATGAATGGTTTGCTAAAGTAATTTTTAGTGTAGAAAGTTCATGGGAGCTTTCCCCTGGTTGTGAATAAAATCCTTTTAGGCTTCATTAGTGTGTTAGCATTATCAAAACATTGAAGAGCAAGGTGTGGGGCTTTCATGTAGTTTCAGACATAATGACAAATTACAATAACAGGAATATCATTTCCCTTTGTTATTTTTCTGAAGTTTTGTCAGCCCAAATTTATGGTACAGAGCCTTTATATCTCAATCTGAGGGTCAACATTAAAGCCATATGAAGAAAACAAGAATATCATTTTTATTTTTTTATTTTTTTTTAAATTAAATTCAAATTTTATTGATAAGCTCAACGAATTACACAAAAGTAGAGGACAAACGTGCCAGCATTACCGAGTTATAAATATTTTTATTATAATTTTTTTTTTTTCAGGTGTCAGTTGGGCTCAACTGGTAAAACCTTTGGGTGATGATACCAAAGGTCTGGGGTTCGAATCCCGCCAGCATTACTGAGTTACTGATCTCATTAAAAACATGCTTACCACCAATTTTTATTTTTTTTTACAACGAATGGGCCCGTGGCTTGATGGTAGCACCCCTCTCACAAAAGTGGAGAGGTTCTGCGTTCGAAACACGTCAACTGTTGATTGTTGATATAAGTTTCCACACCTAATTTAAAAGGGTAGGGGTCCCCTCAACCCCGCTTACCAATCAAAAAAAAAAAAAGGTCAACATTAAAGCCATTTGAAGAAAGTTACACCAAAAACAACATGGGCACAACAGCTTGAGAACTTTATTAACAAAAAAAAAAAAAAATGTCCTTTTCAATTTTCAAACGAAAAAAAATTACTTCCTTTTTTCTTTTCCTTTTTTACTTGAATCGTTGAATAACTGAAGTATGGCAAAATTTCACTAACTATTCTACAAAAGAACAACAACCTTTCCTGCCAAAGCAATTCTCTATAGTCTATACCTTTTGACTTTTGTGATCAATACTGCAGATCAACAACATGGGCAGCTCCATTTTCTTTTCTCTGCTCTACTGAATGTGGAATGCATATTACATTGATGCGAAAGGATTACCATGGTGGATGATCCTCCTCTGGAGTCAGGGGTGGCATTGGCTTCCAACCAGGCTTCTCATCCCAAAACATATCATAATATATGTGACCTGGTGTATGGGTACTTACGCAACACCATATTCCGGTATAATGCTTTATACGGTTCCTGAACTTCTTCTCCTTCACCTGATATCACATTTCAAATTACTTAGCATCGTGTATAGGATAAATACTTATTAATATTCTGCAAATACTGATTTCAGTGCTTGCCTTGTCGGAAAACCCATTGAAGGCATCTTGCATTGATGAAAACTGTATAACTTTGACATCCTTGAAGGAGGAAAACACCCTTCTCAACTGTTGAAAGCAAGACTTGATATTCAGCATCAAATAATCACTCAATTATCTTCAATGTAATAAACCTTAAGACTTGAGGAAACATACATTTTATCAAGTAAAACTGTAACTCAGAAAACCGTGCACTCTGGACAAGGCCATTCTAAAGTGTTAAAGAGTTAAGACAGCTTGGGCACCAAGGAGTTGAGTTGCCCCACCTTTTCATCAAGTAATCCTTGAGGAAACACATATTTGTGTACTAGAAGATACTATTGTGGATATACCCCTTTCATGTGCACTCCTCACTGAGCATTAAATATCTAAGTTCAATCTGGATCCAAATCATTTATAGTCCGGTGACAATAATGAGAAGATATCTTATTAGAAGTCTGACTAATCTATAAGAAGATAACTTATGGCAATAAAAATTACCTCTTCTTCACTGCTACGTTTTGGAAATCTGAGAACACCTGGTTGACTTGTTTCATTGGACGAATTGCAATGTGGTCCCTCTTGACAAAGTTGAACATCAAGCCACGAATTCTTTACCTGAACTAAATTAACATAGAAGGATTTAACTGCTAAATCAAGGAAAAGAAAATAATTGCAATCTTGTTGGGTTCTTGGTGTTGCTAAAATAGCAATACCTGGTTAGGAAGTAATGGATTTTCCAAGAAAGAATACTCTCTGATATCAATTTTTGGGCCAAATTCTTCTTCCGGTAGTTCTTTCAGCATAACGTTTACCTGCATTACACCGTAACCAATGAACAGCTAACCACAGAAGTATGTGAACTTAATCTTTACAAAAGACACAAGCAAATCCATTCTGAAAAGAAACGGGTAAGAATTGGGGGAGATGAGAATGTATATGTCATGGCAGCTCTTGAAAGTGTTACTGAATACAATTAATTCGCGAGGTTATCTTATAAGAACAAATAATGGAAAATAAACTACATTTGAAATCATCAACTCTACCTACTTATTATTACTATGAAAGGTAAATCTGCACAATTATTTAATAAAGAGAGTTTAGTACAATCAAAGCCGAGGGATGAGATGTCCCAGGTAAATCAAGCAGAAACAAGTACACTCCTACAGTCTTAATACATCAAGAAGTCAAGAACCACTAAGTACAGCCTTGCAAGAATGAGGCGTAGAATCTCTATTTAGGTTCTTAAACATAAATGCGGAGGGGGACCAGATCAAAGATACCATAAAAACATTGAAAAATACCTAGAATCATGCATGAAACTCTGGGGAAATCAGTAAATATGTCTCCAAAATTTTGTTGTTTCTTTTGTAATCGGTCAAAGAAGATCATACTCATGAAAAGTTAACAATGCTTAAAAAGGAGTATTACCCTATTAGAACGATGTTAAGGAGGTACCATCCAAACACAAGATTACAAGATAAAGAATCCCACTCCAATATAAAGTTTCCAAAGCAAATTAACACCATAGTCCAAGACAAGAGATGCTCCTTCCAACTGTCATGTAGTTCATTCTTACATAGAAAGATGGCAAATACTTAAGAATTCTTTTAAAGTATTTTAACTCAAGTATGTACATCTTTATATGTATATTAACTACCATATATACGCCCACGGATCTCAAAAACTGATACACACAAAAAATTAAAAGCATTGATTGTAGGGATATGAAATAATTATATGAAATATAGATGTGTAATGTATTGGAAAATGAGAGATAAAATCATCTGAACAGGGGTTTCATTTTGTTCTCCAAATGAAAACGTTTTGGTACGGTTTTGAGATGATAACATTACTGACTTCAAAAGGAGCAAAATAAGCTGACATGTTTCAAACCCTTGAGTATATTTATTCCAAAGTATAAATTATTTTAATTACTTAATTGTAATAACTATCATCAGTAGAAACACATGAGTTCTTGTTTCTCTTGAACAATTACATTATCTAATGATCAGTTCACAATATACCTCAAATACATGATCCAAAGGGCAGAGAAAAGGTTGTCGGGTCATCGATCCCTCCAAAGTTCCAGAATGTGGAAACCATAATCTATCGAACCTGCACCATAGTGGAGGCATTACCTATGAATAAATTTTTGAAAATTGTCAGAATATAGAGTTTATTTTTATAGCATCAGTAGTAAACCTACGAACTCATCATTTGACTAGAAAATAGTGAGATTCAATCAATAATCAATAGAACTGTTCATTATTTCCTTGATAATAAAAATGCCAGATTCTTTTCTCTATGAAAGAAACCAAATATTGTAAGGTGGTTGGACTTCATTATCAAATGAAAATATTGTTTAAGAAAAAATATCCCAATAGGATCAACCAAGTCACTATTATCTCACATTGTTGTAAAAGATAACAGAAATTTTGATACCAAAAAAAAAAAAAAAATGACAACCAACTGTTAAGAAAATATAGTTCACCATTTCAATTAAAATATTCCACAAAAGATGAATGATACAGAAGCTATCTTTTAGAAAAATATTCATGGAAAATTTCAATAACTTTTCAACTGTCATATAAACTAAGGATATGCAAATTTCTCTGGGTTTGCCAGTGCTTACCAGTGTACGGTTTAACAATGAGGCAATAGCTAGTGCGGTCCTAATTTGTTTCAACTGAAAAAAAAAATTCACAATGCAAAACATATTAGAACACTAAAACAAATATACATGTGAAGTAGCATCCAAATAAGGTTTGTCTACACATACTTGGTAATTGACAAGGGCAAAGTGTGATTCAACAGAATGCTCTCCATCTAATAAAAGATGCTTTGGTATAGATGGCTTAAATGACAAGAAACCTCCTGCATAAGTCCTCCAATATATCAAACTGCATGATTCATATGCAAGAGATAAATGTAACAAAACCAGGGCTCACATAATATATAGCCTGAGAGATACGGATTCACAATCTTCATATCAGCTAATCATTTTTTGATTAATGAATAATGTGGTGCCATGTTAAAAACTCTATGTATCCTGTCAACATCTCCAGTGAAACAAAGAGTCTTTGGCTTCCCATTTAAGGGATTTCCAATATGTGTACACTTACAAAATGATCATATCACTGGCCGTATCATTTTGACATACCATGTTGATGAAAGGCCATCCAGCATACTGATTCATGATAAATCATAAATTCAAGCATGTGATCCTTCCACCGACATCTTCCATCTCTTCTAAGAAGTATACCCGCATTATTTTCCTTTTAAATGTGTCTTTTCTTATGTAAAGGAAATTCAAATCATAGAATTCATTTTATTTATTTGTAGATAGTAACATACAATCATTGTTTGTCTAATCCACCCACATCAAGGACGCACAAGCGGAACCTCAGGAGTTCACCATGGGCAAATGTCCTAATGGAAAGAGCTCTGGAGCTCCCCCATTTAAAGACTTTGATTTCTAGCAAACCAGCCATGCAATTGACTCTGGAAAAAGTATTAAGAATTCTAAATCCTGACTACTAGAGAATCAGTCTGAAAAGGTTGAGATTAAAGTTGAGGTCTATGAAAATGAGGTGTCAAAAAAAAAAAGAAAGAATTGTGACGTATGACCTTGTTCAGAATTTGCTCCTCCTAAGTACAACAACAACAGTAAACTTCAGCACTTTAAAGAGGGTTGGGACAATTTGTAATTTTATTAGAAACAGGTACCACCTAGATCAGTTGATTGTGGATAACTTTGATTTCACTGACATTTGAGAAGAGATTCAAGACTTATTGCCCAGACTTATATTCTTAAACTCATTTAAATTGAGTATGCACACGGATCCTTGCCCCAACCTTTACTTTATTTCCCCAATAACAATTAAGGAGGAAATTGCATCAAGGAAGTATTTTTATTTGGTAAAATATTCAGGTTAGTATTGTGTCATTGCGTGTCAGACAGCACATTCAGATACTACCTCCTAAAGATCCAAAAAATGTATGGAAAGGTACACAAAGAGCTCACCTGGTGAATTATAATATTCTGGTTCGTCAATGAAAACCATGGCTTCCCGTAGTCGGTGTCTCTTTCCTTCAGTACCTGCATACTGAAAGGTGGTATGCACTGCATATGGTTCCAATCTGAGTTGTTGATACATGGCCTGCCAATGTAGAATATTATAATAGCTATTTCATTGAGAAGAAGATCTTCTTTGTGTAACAAATACTAACAATTGATGAAACAAAGAGCAAACAGCCATGTGGAATATGTCTCGAGAAAGAAACAAAGAAAAACTAAAAAGTCACTAAGATAACCTACCTGGACAAAGAATGTATGTCCACTACAGAATATACTAGTAGGTAGAAATCCCAGCTTAAGGTTTCCATCAAAGGCATATACTAGGCCACTTTCATCATCAACAGATGGCCCTAACTGCTTGTGCACAATTTCATTAAAACCATTCTGATCCCATATCTTCTCATCCGCTAAAAGCATCTCTCTCCATTCTTTTGCCAGTTTTTTTGCGGAATCTGTTGGCCGCCAGTGAAAAATTCCAATGTTGTAGGCACCAGTCACTGCAGAATTAAAAATGTCTTGAGAGAAAGAATGGATAATGAATGGCATGTGAAGAACTAAGCAACAAATACTTATGAATCAAATATTTAGAGGTTCTAAATGTATGGAAAACCCAGAGATCCAAGATGCAAGACTTCTCTAAATGAAAATAACAGAATAAATGGAAGGAACACCATCGAAATGAGGAAGACTTAGTGTCATAGCATCCTAAGTTCCAAACTGTTCCTGTTCTACATTCTGGGTTTGAGTACAAGCTACAATAGCACATAGCAAGAGATGAGCAATCAAAGCAACCTGCTTTTTACTATTTGCTTAATTTAATGATATTGCTAGTTGTGGATTAAGAAAAAGCAACAGTGTGTTAACAGGTGATGTGGCTTTTAATTATTCCATTTCCATAGCTTAAGATTCCACTTTGCCATTGATAATGTCATTAAGGATTATCTTTCTCACCTTAACCACATAGCTTATTAAAACCCTTAGGAACAATTAAAATATACTATAATGCTTCATCTTCACCAACAATCACCTAAAGCTTGTGCAAAGTGAAAAAAAAAAACCCATTATATGAATGGTTTAGGGGTGTTGCAAGGTTGACCTCAAAATTTGTAATTGGTATGTTTGGTGTTGTAGCGGTTGCTAATTGGTTTGTTTTGTATTCTTTGGAGCCACATTTGCTTTAGTGCCGCGCTAAAATGGTCCTCAGGAGGTAAGTCTATAGTGTAAGGGGTGTAATTTGAAAATTATGGCTTAAGTTTACAATTTACGGAAAATAAAAAACTAGACTATTTTTGCAACAATATCCACAACACAAGGCCTTGAGCATGGAGAACTAAAATGGTTGTTCAGAAATGCTAAGAAAAGAATATTCTTTTACAAGGTTATAAATAAAGTTGAGTTGATGTTTCACCATGTTGCCAAACTTCCAAGCTATCGTCAACAACTGTTGGCACAACTTGATCGGTTGAAGTTAACAAATCTGCTCCAGGAAAACGAGCGATGTATGGTAGTGGATTCTGTTCAACAAACCAGAAAACTATGATTACCCAACAATATCAAGACAAAAGGACAAGTAAAACTTATCAAAATATCCCATTCAAACACTGTTCTTCTCAAAAGTTTGTCTCTGCAAAATCTAGGTCTGCAGTCCACTAAACAAAATGAAGAAAACAATTCCTAAAATGACCTCTTACTGGAGAAAAACAAACTGGGGACTGAGTGTGTGTTTTTTTTTTTTTTTTTTTTGATTGGCAAGCCTGCTTTTAACGAGATCAGTAACTCAAAGATGCACTGGCTGGGACCGAACCCCAGACCTCTGGTATCATCTTCCAGAAGTATTACCAACTGAGCTCAGCTGGACTGAGTGTGTTTGCTTCCACTATTTGTCTAAATTCACTCAACACAGTAGAAATTATTTATTTTAAAATGGTGTTTACTGGAGAAAAGAAACTGCAAGTGAGAAAGTGTGTTTAGTATTCTGATTGTTCCAGGTAGAAGGATTGTGACGTGTTTTTAAACAATATATTGTTAAGCACCTTTTATCACGTATTAAAATCCATGACTAGACTATTAGACCAATTCTAATGTTTAGAAAGTATACAAATTATCAATAATTAGATCAAAATCAAAACCTCATTGAGAATGCACACTGCAAGTGACTAAAATGATATATGTTCAGCCTTCCCAAATCATTGTTTGTTATGAACAAGTAACTCAGCAGATATAGAGAAAATTAATTACCAATGACTTGGTAGGTAAAAAATGTAAAACGTCAGCTAGAAGCGACTACATCGTGTAAATGAGAGCAAATGAGTGATGAGGTACCTTCAACCAAACCATGTCGGTGTCACACATCAGTAGCTCATAGCCAAAAGGCAGCATGGTATCTATCAAAGTAACTTTTTCTCTCCCCATCTTGTGAAATGCCGGTGATCCCCATCCAGGGTCTGTTGTAGTCATATGACTACCCATATCAAAAACTGGAATTCCTTTCCAATACAGAGCCTCCAAAAGTTTTGTGTCCATTGCCCCTACAACAGTAATCTCAAATGTCTTTACACTGGCATCTAACATATGAATGGGCTTTTACAAAGACATTTTAATTAAACTATAGAGCTGAAGAAAGAAACCAATCTTCAAAGACATAAAATTAAAAAGCATTATATATGTAAACATCCAAAGTTATTACCTACTAGAAGATTATATACGCCCAGATCAGTCAAGTGTTTCACCCAATTAAGGATAAAATCCATGAAGGCATAGTTCCCAAATGTTACAATGATAACGTTATCTTTCACCCTTTGCTTCACTAACTGTTTCGTCAAACGAAAGGCTTTCAATGGTGGCATTTTAGCACCAGGAGGTGGGAGCTCCCATATAGGCCTGGTCCATGTACTAGGAGTTTTCGACACAACATCTGGTCTTCCAGCCTCGGTACCAGGACGTGAAGATTTTAGACCACGATCTGCATAAGTAGAATCTCCATCTGAAGATAATAAATGTCAGAGATAGATAGAAATTACCTAGATCAAAACTTTTCTCCAATTCTAGCAAGAAAATTATTGTGATTGTCACCTAAAGCATGCAATCTCAAAATTAATATTTTTGTAGATATTTCTCTGAGTGCCATATACTGCAATGGAAGCAGAAAATGTGTGAATGTGTGTTGGGGGAGGGGGTTAAAGTCCTCCCACACTATACATTATCATATCTCAAAAGACAAAGCTCGGTTGGATGTTAACTTTAATAAGTAACAATCATCACAACATCCAAATAAAATGAAATGAGTCTAAATTTGCTCCCTAGAAGAAAAATGTGTGATGAGATGAAGGTTTAAATGTGATAATGTGAATTATGATCATTGGTAAAAGAATTTGTGAGCTTCAGTGAACTAGTAAGCCTCCCAGAAGTGTATCTTCCATGATTGAACAAGGAGGCACAGGTAGAATGAGGCACTCAATGTATTTTTTCCTCCCAACAATAAATATGTTTTGAAAAGGGAAAACAACAAACACAATTACAAAAACAATATATGACTCTTAAAGAAAAACTGTAAGGATAGAGTTGTCGACTAGATCACTTTTTGTTTTTCTTACGTTTGAAGGCATCCTACAGGGGTTTTAGTGTCTTTAAAATTCATATTACAATGACTTGAGATTGTGAGCAGATTCAAAGGAAATTAAACAAATTATGGATGCACATGCACAATGGTAGCATAATGAAGTTATTCCCAGTTATTAAGTAGGGCCCGCTTTCTGGAGTTTATTAAATTAATCATGCTCAAATCTTTACATCCAAAAAAGGTAAAAAAAAAAAAAAAGTCAACTGTAAGTTTGCATGAGAGCTCATGAGGTTCTGGTAAAAAAACATACATGTCTAGTTTCACTTTACTATGGATTTATGACCCTAATTCAACTGGTTAGGTGTAATAATGTGATTTGTTTTAGAGCCTTAATAAACAATCATAGAACTATGTAGCTACAACCATTAGTGTAACTAAATTCCAAACAATGTAAGTAAACAGATCAAAAGTATAAAAGTACTATGAATATTATTTACAAATAATTATTGAATATGAAAAAAATGAATAGAAAAACAACTGTTTATACATAGTAACATACCTGGAGCATAGGAAGGTGTGAGAGACGAAGACAAAGACCAAGATGTGTAGGAAGGAGGTTTAGTCCCATAGATTGCAGAAAATACATAAATAGAGGAAAAGATAACGCCAACAATGACAACAGTGTAAATTGTAAGGAAGAGTGGCTTTGAGTTAGTCAAATCTTTAAATGTTTTTTGATTCCACGAAGCCATAGATTCATATGACTGATTAATTTGCAACCATTACTGACTTCATAACTTCTCTTTTCTCCTCTTCATTTCAAGTAGTAACACATCATTATTAACTAATGAAGATCAACCATAGATTGTACTGCAATGAGAAACACAAGATATCAACTAAATGGAACCAAACCACTGTAAGAATGAATTCGAAAGCTTCGGAAATCAATCTGATTAATAATAGAATCTAATAGTTTATTCAATCTGATTAGTTGTTATTGCTGGTTGGATTGATTTCAATCCGATTCTAATTGCTTCAATACTACTATTTTCACATTAGAAGCAACCATATATACAAATCAAACCCTAGAAAACAAAGTAAAGAGAGAGAAAGAGATTAACTGATGAAACTTTGCGATTTTGAAATAAATGTTAAAATAATAACAAGGAGAAGAAAGAACAAGAACAAGAAGAAGAAATTGCTTACAGTAATGGCAGGTTTGAGAGAGAAGAATCGTAGTGAATGACAGACAATGAGGTTTTTTCACCGATAGATTGAGATTGATTGCGAGAGAAAAAAAGAAAAAGAAAAAGAAAGTGGAGAAGAGAAAGAGATCGCAACTCGCAAGTGCTTTGTGTTTGCTGGCTGCGTCAACGGTTCAGTTTGGGGTTCGGTTACTTACTGTAACCTTTGACTAATATTGTGTACTTTGTGTAACTGGTGGAGTAGGTGGGTGTGTGGGTCCAGCAGACATTAGTATTATGACCATTGACTTTTCGGATTAGTCCTTAATTACTTCTCAATTTTATGTAAGGTCCCTACAATAAAATTTGTATGAGATGCAGAGAGAGAGATGGTATGATCGGCTCCGGCAGTCATGCTTAGCTTGGTTTTAATTCCCTGAAGAGTGAAGACCGAAACCATGGTGATTAGGTAAAACATTTTCATTGCAAATAATATGAGCCGAGAACTCGAGCTTGAACATATTTTGCCATTTTGTGTGTTGAAGAGGTCCAAACGATTGCGAACATTAACAAAATTTGGTAATTCAATAATATAGGCTACAATACAACAGCTTGACTCATGTGTGAATCCGTCATATGCGCTTGGAAGAATGCAGGAGATAAATTATTGAACTAATCAATCAATCAATCTCGACTTAGATTCAAGCTTGTTTACTGTAGTTTGTAGTAAATGGTGTTGAATAATTGGTTGGCCGAATGAGCTCATCTTGAACAGTTGAACATAGGAATATTGAAAACTCTGGCTTCAAACACACCAACCCTCCATATCTCAATCTGTTTTTGTTTTGTATACACATCCATGATCCATGTAAATATATAAAATAAGAAAGTTAGATCGAGATGGAAATGAAAATTATAATAAACATGTAAAAGAAAAAGATACATAATTTATGTGATTGGGTAATTGTGCCTATGTTTACGGGAGAGTTGAGTTATTTTATTGATACGAAATGAGAAGAAGATACAAGTGAGATTTTTTTTTAGATGACGTGAGTCTTTTATATACAGGGATTTATAATTGTAACTCATATGTCACATTAATTTTAGAATAAAAATTTAATAAAAGAAAATATTTTTAATTTTATAATTATTAGCATTAATTATCACATAAATTGTCACGCAAATTCATGAATGATTGGACCAAATCATTAAAATTTTCTTATAAGTGGATTTAAATTCTTGGAAATAAGCTTAAGCCCTTTTGGAAATGGTTGTGTTACAAATCGAACCAAGTCCAAGAAATATATACTACATACACTGATACACAGCATCATTCCAAAATAAGCATCTACATTGGGAAATGTGCTAACCAACAATAATATAAACTGGACATGAAAGTCTTGGCATTATTATTCTACATTTTTAAGGAGACCAACATCACAACTCACAAAGCAAGCAAGTTTGTCATTTGTCATATACAGAGAGTAACAACTCAGCAAGACATGATGTCTTTACTTTACCCCACTAAGGCTATGGGTGGGCTATGTGGGCCTCTTAGATATAGCGCTAGGGCCCACCCATTAGCCCATAGAGCCCACGATTTACTGTTATTCTCTTTCTCTTCTTCTTCTTCTTCTTCTTCGTTCTCTGAAAGAATAGCTTGAAGTGAAGTAATGGCATGTGGTTCGACTGGAACTGGAACCTGTGATTCTAGCTGTTATAAAGACAACAACGATGGTATTGAAGATTCCACAAACACTTTCTCTCCTCCTTCTTCAACTACTCTTCTTCCACACATGAAACTCTGCTACAAGTGTAAAGAAGAAGAAGTTATCAATTCAACTGGTGGACTTTGTGGAATTTGTTTTCGTAACTCTCTCTTTGCAAAATTCAAACAATCTATTACTACCCATGACTTAATTTCTTCAACTGATAACATTTTAATCGCTTTCTCTGGTGGCCCTTCTTCAAGGTATCTTCTTTCTTCTTCTTCTTCTTCAACTCTTAAAATTCAAATTTCAATCAAAATCCAATCTTGGCATAGTTTTAAGAAGAATAGAATAAAGGGGTTGTTTGAAATTACGTTTTTTCCCAATAATTAAAGGGTTTTTTTTTTTTTTTTTTTTTTTAAATTGTGTAGGGTGGTTTTAGAGTTTGTACATGAGATTCAACAAAAAGCACAGAAGAATTCAGATGCTAGTAGAGATAAATTGTATCCAGTATTTGCAGTTGGAGTTGCTTTTATTGACGAAAGTGCGGTTACTTCAATTGCTTCTGATGATTTAGACAATGCAATGCAAGATTTGAGATTGATTGTTTCGAGTTTAGCTCCACCAACAAAAGAGTTGCATATTGTGCCCGTTCAAAGTATATTTTCGACAGATTTGAAGGATGGAAGGAATAAGTTAAATGAGTTATTGGATACTGTTAGCGATGTCACTGGGAAAGAAGATCTTTTGTGCCATCTCCGCATGCTATGTTTACAAAAGGTTTAGTTTGTTGTGCTATTCATTACCTAGTATAGGATAAGGGAAGGCAGTTGGTTTCTTTTTATTAACAACTAGTCTTTATGTTCTGCAGATTGCCTTTGAGAACAAGTACAATAAACTGGTACTAGGATCATGCACATCGAGGATTGCTTGCCATGTCCTTTCAGCAGCCGTGAAGGTTTGCATTTGTTTAGTTATAAAGTTATATTTTGTTTTTGTGTGTACCTGTACCATGGGAATATCACTGGATGTTAGTAAGTTTTTACTACTTTCTATATTGTCTCGAAACTCATTTGGTAAGGGTCAAAGTTATTAGATGTGTATTATCTCCCTAAGGTATGATTCCTTTATTTCTATCCCAACAAATAAAAACGTAACCAACGTGTATCAAACCCTTCTCCTATTATTATTGCCAACCTTTTGTCCAAATAACATGACATACCATTGGCTATGCCTGTTATAGATGCATCGCTTGATACAGATGGATGGTGAAACACGATATAGGTTGCCGCAAAAGGCTTGCTAACAAAATAGGTTATGATGATGATTTTGTTAGACTTATTGGAGATGTAGCTAATATATCATTTCTGAGATGTGAGGTACCCACTCAATTTTACCATCAATTGGAAGATAGATTCCAGCCTCTTAAGAACACGTCATCTGGTTGTGCATGGATCTCCCATGTCACTCCAAACATTAGCCTAAATGGAATGGTGTGTCTTTAATATCTGAATGTAGATATTAGCAGCTCTCACGTGACCAATATAAAAAAACTGAATGACTGAATAAGTTTAGAACACAATTACAAATCTCTTGATTTGTAAGGAACATAGTGCTTGTATATTCATATGCTTTTTCTTTTTGTCCTGTCAGGGTCAAGGTTACTCTTTACCAGCAGATATACAGTATATTGATGCTAGATGGAAGACTCCAGTGGTGCTTCCTCTTCGTGATTGCCTAGCACAAGAACTTAACTTGCTCTGCCACCTCAATAGGTTCGTACTTAATACCTTCTTCTACTATTTCAATATTGTCATAAAAAATGTATAGTAGTTGATAGGGTTTGAGATTCAATAGGGTGGGGGAAATGTGTGTCATTTCTTTGATTTAAATCCATATCAGTGGCGATAGTCTCACATGTCTTAGGACAGGAAGGAAGTAGACACTAGACATGTAAATGACAAATTTAATCACTAAAAATAATCCAATCTAGTGTACAGGGATCTTCTTTACAAATTAAATTAAATTTTGTGCTTAAAGGAACTTGCTCTTTTGTTCATGGTACGAGTTAGAGATTTATTTGGATGGAGTGGTCAAAGGAAAAGTGAAATACATGAGGAGCTTGTTAGGAGCTCATATGTGAAAGTGCAGGAACAATCTTGCGACTAAGGGGAAATGAACTACGAGGGCTAGGTCTCTTACAACTTGAATTGACCACAACTTAGTTTGTAAGCAACTCAAAGGCCTAAGGAAGTAAGGATTGTCAGCGAGTGAGAATGTAAGTATGAAAGATGTGGAATGAAAACAGACAAACCGCTAACCACAAAGAGCAATAAGGACCCCTACATTAATCAACAAATGCTTAAAAGACCTTCTGATGAACTCATCTAGCAGTTTAAACAATCTTCAAAATCTCCCTAATGCAAAATATTGGATTCATTTATGCACCCAAATCCCCTTCTTTTCACAGATAGTTTCCCTGTCAGGGGAAGAGAGGGGAACAAAAGTTAGTCCACTTATCCTTTTCTGCGTATAAAACTGCAGAAAAGTTAATTCAGTCTGTGGAGTTTTATGCATGAGCATTGGACCTATGACAGCAATTGTGTGGGGTTTGATCCTAGTATAGGTTCGTGTTGGATGCAACAATATGAGTTACCTTTGTCATAGCAAAAAAGCAACTACACATAAAGCCTAGCAAAACCAAGGCAATCACCCACTCACCCCGTCTCTAACAGAACTGACTCCCAAGGAAACACAAATGTCACAAACGGAATAACCCCGGAAATCTGAAATCCTGCCATCTCCAACGCTAAAGATAAGGGGCCCCATCACGAACTACATCCCGACTATGTCGAAGATTCGTGTTTGATAAGGGTCCAGAGAAGATGGTGGTGGGTGTAACACTATACCCTGAAAGTAACATTATACTTCGAAAAGGTTGTGGTTTAGAGTATCCATCCAGCAGCATCCTTTTGGGACAAGGGTCCGGCGAAGATGTGGTGGGTGTATATTTCCTCTTGGTATTGTTAAGATGTGTACCTTGTGTTAGTACCACAATCCCTTTAGGTAAACATTGTTAGGATCTTTACAAGATATCAGAGCAACATGACAGAATCCAAGTTCAATTTTTAATTTCAAACATAAGCACTAAGGTGAGTAGGAGGTCGTACAACGCGGGTCTGTCCAATGGGAACTCTTAGGGGGTTGCTCTGAGCAGTGAGCACAGAGTAGATCAATACTGTAAAGATATTATAGAAATATGAGACGAATTGTAGTTTCAAGTGGTTTGATCTGAGGCTACACTTAGTGTGCTGATTGATCAGGTATTGTGGTCTTGTTACATCTCTTTTTATCAATAAAATTTTTACTTATCAGAAGAAAAAAAAATGAAACGAATTCGTTATATGGATTTTCGTGTGAACAGTTTGAAGACCTTGGATGTGCTTGATGCTCCTCGTTCTGGCATCAATGATTTGGTGTCAAAGTTTCTCACAACCTTGCAGGTAAAAGCAAATATTAATTTTCAGTATGTTGTTTTTCTTTTCCTTTGTTATTTCACAATATATTACCGTTATTTTATCTAAACACGCCAGAGTTCCTAACAATCTTCTCATATTTCAGGAAGAAAATCCTGCCCGTGAGCGCACCATAGTCAGAACAGCAGAAAAACTTATTCCATTTCATTTTAATAGGCTAAAGGAAACGAAAGATACAGATGAAACTTTGCCAAGGCGGCGGCGCAGGAAGGTGAATCTCCAACCATATGAATCCGTTCCCTCAGAGTTCCTCTGTTCAATCTGCTGCAGCCCAATTAATAAATTGGACATGGAATGTTTGAATAGCAAGCTTGAAGGTTGTGAAACGAATTTTACAATATTTGGAGCGAGCTGCTGTCCAAGCTGTCAGTTCCAGATACTTCCAAAGGATTCCTCATCCAGGGAGCAATTCTATTCACTTTTACCAAGACAAATGACCACTCGAGCCTCTGACTTCATTGGTGGTGACCAGACTTGGCTAAGGTGATAATATGACATTTAAGACTGACCAGCTCATTGATCTCACTGCATTCTTTTCACACACATTGGCTCATCTGATTCCAGCCTTTGTTTTTTATTTGCTTTCAGGGAACAAATCAAAGACTGCTTGCTTTCTGACAGTGAGGATGGAACCTGAACCAATTATTGTCATGGTAATCTTCATGATTTTTTTCCAGCCCATCATATAAATCTTCTCCATAGGAAGTGTTACACAACACCTTGGTACTCTAGCTTCCTTGTAATAGGGCACACATAGCTTGCTTATTTCAACTGTATTTGACATCTCTATCCCATTACATTATGACTTCGTATTAGGATTATTTGATTTTTACAGCTAGACTGATACAAGCAATGGAAAATGCAAACTTCTTACTTAATGTAACATATGACAAATCAATCGGTTGAACTACAGCCTCAGCTGGGTATCAATTTTGTAGTATTTTCAATAAGATGTTGTAGTATAGAAGCTTGAAGAGAGTTTCAGGGCAGCACAGAGATATAAGGTTATTAATAAAAGTTTTATTCAGATGAAACAAAACACTAGTGCTTGGAGCCAAATCCTCTTTTTTTTTTTTCCCCTTCTTTTGTGTGCTTGTTAATCATAGAAAAAGAATGATGATGAAGTCATAAACCATATCCATATCTTATGGAATCTATTCTCAATGGGGGATGTTTGGTCTGTTTGTGTGTTCTGAGGAGTCTGATGGGTGAACTTTCAGTAATGGTTACTTTTGAATTTTGAAGGAAAGGAACAGAATAAGATGAACCAACTGCCTTAATAATTTCATGCTATAGGCACCACAACAAACTAATCCTGAATTTTGTGATTCATAGTATTGGTAGCAAAGAAATGCTGCAGTAAACACACCCAGAATGATATACTACAAGCTATAGGTGCCCTTGCATTGTAAATATCGATATTTGATTGGTAGCTCGTCTTCACATCCGAGCTGAAGATGATTGATTTTCAGAATAGCATTGTTTCTTAAGTCACAGGCTGAGCATCATATATGAGCATTTGTTTGCAGCTGGTGCCTGGTTCGCCCTCCTGGTTTCGCCCATTCAGTGCGTCCTTAAAAGGCACTAACGAAAATCTCAGTTTGGAAAGATCATTTACTAAATCTCCTTAAAAGGAAAAAAAAAAACCGTATCTCTTATTATTACTACATTTGATTATTCGAAAAGTCCAGGGTAGGGCACTACTTGAACTTCCATTTTAGGGGTAAAGTCCTAGCTAGGTCTCTGTTTCTCCGAACTTCCATTGTAGGGGTTGTCCCGTTGATTCCTAGCTACGTCTTTGTTTCTCTGGTGTTTTTACGGTCGGGGAAGCAGTGCCTTTCTTATCTGATCGAACTAATTGGCGGAAAGACTCTTCAGGGCATGTGTACATCTACATGTAATGCTAAGGGTGATGATCACATATGCAGAATGTTCAAGGTGATCACATGTAACAAAAGGGAAACACAATGAAGTTGCAGTGAGAATAACGTAGTCATGTAGATACGGCTAGACACATTTGGGTCCAATTGGTTGGTGAGCAAAACTAAAGGTATGTTTGATTCGGGTGGGAAACGAGTTTACCGGAAAATAGATTTACCATGTGCAAATATTCGAAAAATAAAATTTTGATAAAATAGTTATAATGCTACATTGATCATGAATTTTTTTGGAAAATCATTTAAATATGTTTGTAGTGAGAGTTCGACAAAATTGAGCTCCAATTTGTCCCAACATTTTAACTTATCATTTCTTTTTAAATATTTATCGCTTATTTTCCATTTGAGAAACATGGGAAATTAAAATTTCCCAAAAAATCTATTTTTCGGACTCAAATCAAACAGACCCTAAAGCATTTTAAAAATGTTGCGAAAAATGCTACTTATTAAAACTAGAAGGTTTTTCTCTACTTTTTTTGTTATCAAAATTTGTTACTGAGGGGGTGTTTGGCTACACGTAAAAAAGTTAGCATAGATGTAATTGTTTTTTTACTTTTTCGTAGCAAAATTTTTGCTGCAAAAAAAAAACTCAAAATTTTAGCTTTTTACTTTCAAAAAGTAAAATTCACAACAACATAAAAAGTGAAATGTATTAGTATTTTTTCCCCTAATTAGATCATGTTTGGAACATCCTAGTTGTTGAAGAAATCTACACATAGGATTGAATTCAACGTGATTTATTATATTTTTTTTCCCAAATATATTCTTTTTATTATATGTCCGTTATTTTTCGTTACAAATTCAATGTGATTTAATTTATATCACACATGTGTTCAATTGTAATTCTCTATCTATATAAAGGGATCTATTTCATGGAAAATGACACAAACTCTCTAGCTTCTCTCGTCTCTACTCATCTCATATCAATAATAAAACAATCATCTCTCCCGTGGATCTAGGCACCATTGCCGAACCACGTAAAATTCATGTGTCACTTTACATATTTAATCTACAATTTTCATCTTGAATTTATATCTTTTACAATCTCAATCTCGATCTTACCTATTTTATTTTATGTATTTACAACACCAATTATAATCATGTTGTTAATCATAATTTTTGATAATTCTGATTGAGATTCATGTAAAAAATGGGTTATTTTTTTCTTATTTTTTTGTTTAA
Source organism: Aquilegia kansuensis (assembly GCA_020826895.1). Classification (NCBI taxonomy): domain Eukaryota; kingdom Viridiplantae; phylum Streptophyta; class Magnoliopsida; order Ranunculales; family Ranunculaceae; genus Aquilegia; species Aquilegia kansuensis. Next base: position 34,849,749 of record CM037008.1, on the reverse strand, counting down.
TTTTAATTTATAATCAAGTCTAAATTTCTCTTCAATTTTTCTTATTTTTATGTATTTTCGTCATTATCATTTTTTACTTTTGTTAGGATGTGTTGCCAAACTAACTTTTTGACTGTTTTAATTTTTTTTGTCCGTGAATTACCAAACTAATTTTTTGCTTTTTTATTTCTATTATAAATAAAAGTAAATTTACTTTTTGTTGCCAAACACCCCCTCAGTCACATGGATTAGTATGCTAATTACTTATTAGCCAATAAATACCACTGATCAGTGATCACAGAGCATTGTTTGGAAGTTACTTAGTGGACTTTTGTATTGGACTTTCAGTGCAAGAAATCACGGCCCAAGGTTAGTATTTAGGCCCATATTTACCCTAAAACTCTGGTCGAGTGGTCGTTAACCCAATTCAAAAATAAATCGACCGTTGTACAAACACAGACAATCTCTCTCTCTCCCCCTTTCTCTCTCTTCAATCCAAGAAGCAAAAATGGCGACGAAAGAAGACATCTTGACCCCAAAGAACACAAAAAACGTACTGAAATCATCTATCTCAGATGAAAATGATGAAAGCAAAGAAACCCTCTTCACACCCAGATTCCGATCTGTTGCTGCTATGGCTGGTTGGGATGAAGAAGCCCTTTTACTTGCAGCCCTTGTCGTCGAAGACACCCCAGATAGAGAATCAAAACAAAAGAAACGTATTAAACCTCACTCCAAAATTCCACCAACCAATTCAAGAAGGTATCCTCAAATCCACCTTTTTTATTTCTTTTTTTTTTGGTTTTATATTTAGAAATTAATTGTAATTGTTTGAATTTTATCAGAGCAAAGAGAGTTCAAAGACGTAGTAGTCCAGCTCCAATCCCCATGGTTGTTCTTGATCTTGATGAGGAGATTGTTGCAGAAAAAGGTATTCTTTTAATCAAGTTTTAATCTTTTTTAGCTTCTTTGATGAAAATAATTGAAATTCATGGTTAATTTGGAAATTACCTTCTCCCCAAAATAGATTTTCATGGTATATAGTTTTATGCTATGTAGACACTGAAAGGGATAAGAAAAAACCCAATGCAAATGGGATCAAAGACAACATCGTAGAAGGAAGTACAAAAGGTATTTATTTCATTTACTATATGTTAAGTTATTTGAATGCTTAAGGGTAGTTCGAATATTGCGTAAATCAGTTTATATGGTATAGCTAAATTAATGATTAATTTGGAAAATACCTTCTCCTCAAAATCGATTTCATGGTATGTAGTTTTTATGCTATGCAGACACTGATAGGAATAAGAAGAAAGCCAATGCAAATGTCATCAAAGAAAACGTGGTAGAAGGAAGTAAAGAAGGTATTTATTCCATTAGTTATCATACATGTTCCTGTTGATGTTTGTTATATGTTAAGTTATTTGAATGGTTATGACTTATGAATGCTTAAGCGTATATGGAATGATGCGTAAATCAGTTGATATGGTGTAATTTGTCTGCAGATTGTGATATTAAGAAGGTGAAATCTAATACAAATGGAATCAAAGACAATGTTGTAGGAGGAAGTGGAGAAGCATTAGTTGGACAGACTTCTAATGATCCTTCACCGAGTTCAGGTCTTCCATGTATGAATCGTCTTAGGGAAGAGCTTTCGTGTGCGGTATGATGTTAATCTTAGTATTCCCGATTCTTTGTATATTGTAGACTTCTTAAAATATGTATTGTTCTGCTCATTGATTTCATACTGGTCGTATTCTTGTAGATCTGTTTGGATATATGTTTCGAACCAAGTACCACTTCTTGTGGACACAGGTACTTATCACTCTCGATGCCATCCAGTGTGTGTGTGTGTCTGGTTATCCTTTTTTATTATATCTTAAAGGTATTCTTTATACTGCAGCTTTTGTAAGAAATGCTTGAAAGCTGCCGCTGATAAATGCGGAAAGAAATGCCCAAAGTGCAGGCAACTAATTAGGTAAAGATTACTATAGAAGCAAGGGAATGTTTTTTTTTTTTTGTTCTCTATTTTTCACAGTAGCTTCTACCTTTCCTAAATTTCACTTCTGGGACTTTGCAGCAATGGGAGATCTTGCACTGTGAATACAGTTCTTTGGAACACAATACAACTTCTCTTTCCACAAGAGGTTGAATTAAGGAAGGCAGCTGAAGCCACCAAAAGTTGTGAACGTAACCACAAGAGTAGTCATGAAAAGGAAATTATTGACATAATTAATCAAAGTACCCGTGTCCCCGTTGTAACAAGCAGAGATGTTAATTATGGGAGGAGAAGAAGAGGATTGCCCAGTCAAGCGGAAGATGCTGCATTGGCTTTACGGTTGCAGAGGGAAGAGTTTATGGTAGAAGCTACAGGAGGAAGTCGTGAGCAAGGGAGAGGTTCTTTTACATCTGCTAGTCAAGTTCTAGGGAGAACTGCATTTGCATCAGCCAGAGAAAATCTTAGAGCAATGGCATCAAGAGCAGTAAACCACCGTGCCCGACGTGCATAGTTCTATTCATTGGTGGAAAACTATATCATTTCTGGTGAGATATGAGTAGTACGTATTTACAGAAGTCTGTTACTGTGATATTCAATTTATTGTCGGATTAAGTCTTTCAGTGTTAGGAAATTGAAAGTTGTTGTTGATTGTTTTCTGTAATCTCTTTGTACTTGGGATACTTTTGTAGTCGAAATGGCTACAGCTTTACATTAAATTAAATTGATAAGACACATATTTGTATCATATGCGATCACACATAGAGGTTCCTTAAATTTGGAATCCTTTTTAAGATTTATATATTCTTTGATGATATTGACTCAGTGCATGTGTTTGTCATTTGGTGTTTATTGGCTGAAACTTTTCGAACTTCTTCATTTCTCATATGTTATAGTCCTTTTTAAGGTTTCCACAATTTGTGAAGACATCAAAGCATTTACCTATTTTACAGTCAGAGTAGGGAAAATTTGGTTGTTTTTGTTTATCGAAATTTTAGAATGGTCGCAAAAACTTCATTTTGTGACATTTTTTATCAAGTTTTTGTCATTGTATTGCCCTCCATATGGACAGTGTTCAGTTTGATGCGAGTGCTCATTTCTCAAGTGTTTCTTTCTTTCTTTTTTCTTTTTTTTTACACTGCTCATACTCCATCTGCTCTTGCCGGTCTAGTTATCGATATGGCTTTTGTATGTTCTCTTCTACTTATTTTCTGATTGTTTTGGGTTAGGTTTACACTTCAATATCACCTCATTTTTCTCTTCTAAAGACTGTTGAATCCCATTTCAAGTGCCAGTTTGTTTCCTTGATTACTGAGCTATCAGTTACTTCTATTACACGATGAAATAAATATTTCTTTCATGGGGCACTAGTGCCCGATTTTCATCTGCCACCCAGATGATCAAGTGTCCTCATTACTGTCTAATACTCTGCTTGTAATCATCTGTTGAGATCCAATCTTATTATTTACTTTATATGAATTCAGTCTTACCACTCAAACTTCAGTTAAAACTGCATATTTTATCAAGGCATTAGCTTTGTTAATTATGTACGTTTTGTTGCAACAACGCTGATACCATTACGCACTTACTGCCTGCATGTTTTAAACGGTTTCTGAACATCTCGCGAGTAATGTAGGTTATAAAAAATTTCAACAAGATGTAGATAAATCTATCTTGATAGATATCATATATATGCAAAAAAGTTTACTTGATGTAACTATTTTAAACATCATAGATGTTGTTCTTCTAGATCATTGACCATAAGAAAAGTATTGATGCGATCAGTCACAGTCATATTTTGTGGCAGTTAGCAAAGATAATATACATGTTATCAAAGAAATGCTTGTAAAGGACTTTGTTATCCAACTTACATACACTTAAGTACTTATAATGGAGACTTAACTAAAAGAATCATAAACTGTTATGATTTTCCAGAAATTGATGTCAGAACATGATCTCAGTTATACCTAACATATTGAAAATATTTTGCGCAAGAGCAAAGACCAAGGTTTATGATTCTTTTGAAACACCGACAATGCCGTTTAGTTCTTCATTCAAACTCAAAGTTAAGACTGAACTACTACAGACATATAAAAGTACTTAGCTATTATATCTAGGGTTGTCTTATGCTTACCAACTCTTGAGTTGGTCACAATAGAAAATCACTAGAAGTGTTGAATAATGTTTTAAGTAAGTTGAACTTATCTGGAAGATTTAAGTTTAATTAAAAATTTCTGAGAACCTGATCTCAAGTTTATATAACTATCACTCTAGGAGATATACTTGTGTTAGAGAGAAAGTTCTTGCTCTGGCCTCTTGGGTTCTCTTTTTATAACCTAAGGGCCATATCTTTGCATTTTGTTAAGTTGCCTCAAATCTTATAGACATGACATTTAAAAGTCCATCGATATCACATGGATCACTCTACTTGGTTTTTGCTCTATTGATGTTAATGGCTATATCAGAAGTTGCTTGTCAGACTGGGAATGACAATGCCCCTGCCCCTCCTCCCATTAACCGTGAGCGTGGGGGTGGCTCTGCTGCTTATGCTTTCTCACCTCCAGTTATAACATCGATATTTTTGTCCTCTGTCACATTCATCTTACCTTTCTTGCACTCCTCGTAATCAGATGACATGAACAAAAAGATTATGGTGGTTGTTATGATAGTGGCTTTCTTGTACTTCAGTTCAGTTCTATCTACATATGTTATTCTACTTATGCTGTTTATTTTGTTAATAAAGTTGTTTCTGTAACTCAAATTTTTTTTTATATAAAAGCAAAACAATAAAAAAAAAAAGAACAAAATGGAAAAAGTTCCGAATGGCTTCGCCCGGACTCGAACCGGAGACCTTCAGTGTGTTAGACTGACGTGATAACCAACTACACCACGAAACCAATTGATAACAGTTTGTTCATATTTGTATTGATTATATATTTTTCTGCCTTATTCAAAATTGCAAATTAACAAATCATAAACAATAAACCTGTTATCTTATGGGATTTGCTAATAATTACATTGTGACTGTATGAGTAATTCATCCAGTACATGTATGGTTGGTTAATATTATCCATGGAAATACAACTAAGGTTCAATTGATTAGAATGCATGAACATAGAAACATGGTTGGCACCTTCATAGTCAACAGGTTGTCCAAACAATTTGATGTATAAAAGTATTTAGTACACATTTGACAAATTTTTAGTACTTAGTTAGTTGTACTCATGTACTGCACATTGAACAATTCTTTCTTTGTACCAAAGTTTCTGCATTAGTTCACAACAGCTTATTTTGTGGTGCCATGCAAACATGTCAGCCTCTAATTGGTTCACAAAAATATAATTATCTTAAAAACTGTAAATATAGAATTAAAAAATTTTAGTCCACCCATATAAAACAATTGTCGTTTTAGTCTTGTTACTATTATGGTATGGAAACCTCTATAAAATTACCACTTCAACAGAGACTTTAGCATTGCAAAGCCAAGCTTTCAGAGGATCCTTTGGCTTTAGCAATCTCTTATTCTTTTGATACATTCATCATTTTCAATGGCAACCTCAAAGACCACATTGTCATATGCATCAGTTTATGCCATAATCACAATCTTGGTCTTGATATCTCAAGTGGCTGCACATGAAGGACATGAACATCATCATGAAGCCCCAGCTCCTGCACCTAACGCGAGTGGATCACCTGCAGTTTCTTCACCATTCATCATGTTGGCTCTCTTTGCATTTTTTCCAATCTTTTTTTCTTTATTCTACTAGTAATGGCAATATGAGATACAAAAAAATAAGAGTGGATTATTTGTTTTGTGTTTGCATGTAAGAGATGGATGAGTATGTTATATGCATTTTGTGTGGATTCTAACTTCTCCTGTAAGAATTTCATTTGCCATTTGTATGGTTTGTCAATAAAACTATATATTATTACTATTTGATAAACATATTTTCAATGAGATCAGAGATTCGATATCATCACCAAGGTTGTATCAGTTGAGCTCAATTGGCACATATGTCTCTTTGCATTTTTAAGATGGGACAAGGTTATTTTAGACTCCCTACCAAGTACCAAGGCCTAAAAAATTATTTAATGATTTTTGAAAATTTTGTATGAATAATCTATATAAAAATTAGTGTGATACAGTCATACAACTTATAAATTATTATTGAATCTAATTTTTGTTATAAAATTTTAAAATTTATAGATAGTTAAGTTTTTCTAAATATTAATGTAAATGTCAAGGGCAAAATTACATAGGTGACACGCTTTCGCCTTCAATACTTCAGGTTATCCAGATTGTTATCCTGAGTTTTTCTGGTTCACAGATGAGTCCGCGGTTTCTGAATGAAATAAAGCTTTGTGATGTGTTTGTTATTAAACCTTCACTTCACAATTTTTGTTGCTTTTTTGCATTAGTCCATATATTTAGAATGAGATTTCTTTTATGCTTTTTCACGCAGATTAGCAACTAAAATAAATTACATTCCCTATTCCTTTTATGTTATATGTGATGACTACTCCTGGATGATCTCCTTCGAAACTCCATTACCAGCTTTGAGAATGCAGAGGAGTTGTCCTTTAATAACTCCATAGGGGAGTCATACTCAACAATATTTCCTGCAAAATCCGAATTATGAAAAACGAAAAAGTTAGAAAATATTTGAGGAGTATATATGATTTATAAACCATGCTTAAAAAACATGATGTCGCGTCTTTGCTCGACTATTTAATGCAAACACGGTTAACTCATAGTTGATTGCTTTCTTTCCCATACCTTCATCAAGCACCAGGACCAGGTCATTGTCAATCACTGTAGGTATTCGATGGGCGACAGTTATAACAGTACAGTTACTAGTTTCTTCTCGTATAGTTTTCTGTATAACATTATCTGTAGCTGTATCCACCGAAGCCGTAGCCTCATCCAACACCAAAATTCTTCTTTTATTCAGCAACACTCTAGCAAGGCAAACCAACTGCCTTTCTCCCACACTCCAGTTCTCTCCGTTTTCCGCAACTGTACAATTTATCAACATTTTTCAACAAACAACATGGGATAAATCATGGTACGAAACACTTACATCATATACATATATATAAACTAAAATACCTGGCGCATCAAGAAGCCTCTGGTCCTGTCTTACTATGTTCCCCAGGTGACATTTATTCAGTACCTGAAATGTCAGAATGTTTCAAGTGAACCAAACTTTTCACTCTTTTTCGAAGGAAAAAAGGATTCATTTGCAAGATTTACCTCCCACATATCAAAATCAGAATGTTGCGTTAGAGGATCTAGATTAGTTCTCAGGGTTCCTTGAAATAGAGTAGGGTCTTGAGGAATTATGCTCAATCTAGACCTCAAGTCCTGCAAACCCATTTTACTAATGTCGACTCCGTCGATCAAAATCCTACCATCCGAGGGCTCCACTACCCTGAATAGAGCTTGGATGAGAGTGGATTTGCCACTGCCTGTCCTGCCAACAACTCCAATCTTTTTCTTTCCCTGAATCATGCAAGTGATTCCTTTGAGAATCATGGGAAGTGACGGGCTGTATTGAATGTGGAGATTTTCAATATTGATAGTTCCATTAGTTGGCCAGTCTGGATGTGGTATGCATCCTTCAATCTGTAAAGGAGGTTCACTTGGTATATTTGAGAACTGAAGAATTCTCTCTACTGATATCATCTTGTTCTCAACGTTGCAAAGGTTCCATATCACCCAAGCCTGTAGAACATGTAGGCTCAAGCCATAGGTAGCAGCAAGTCCTGCCATGCCTGCATTAACATATTCTAACCATGTTAATTCATACTCATATTTTTTCTGGAGAAAAAAATTTCAATAAAATCTACTAAGGGAAAGGTTCATGTTTACACCAGCAGAAATACTTGCACTCATAACCACAGGTAAACAGAGATTAGTACCGAACATACAAACAAAAGTAAGCATCAATCTCGAAAAGTGCGGCCCATGTAGAAGTTGAGATCAACCATCAAATCATTCTCAGGGCCAGGAGAACCATTACAGTTTAGGTACGGAGGTACCTTTATCTTTCGGGAAGCCAAAAGAAAATTTTGGTGGAATTATGTTGAGAAAGGGCTATATATATGTATGCCTCTCGGCCTCTATGTTGTATATATTAAACAAAGATCTACTAATTCCTCTTGGTTGAAGGGTCTTATCTGATAGATATAAGATCTTACTTGGATTGATGGCTGTCCTTGGAAGAGTTACCAAGACGATAAGCATAAATAAGAAGACGAGGTTGAAGAGGAAGTTGATTCGAACACAGAGCCATTCCATTGTAACAGAACTGTGAAATGTGAGGCGAGAGTAATCGTCGATCAAGCTTTGATTCCTTTCAAGGAAACGGGTTTCCTGATTGAAGCAGCGGATTGTTGATGCCCCCGCAATCGACTCTGAGAAGTGGTGCAGAATTGGTGATTTTCTAGTCTCCTTCATCCTAGCTAGTTCTCTGGCTGTATTGATGTAGTAAGTCTGCAGCAGATAAGTTTAACGTCTCAAATAATAATTCCACAAGTAAATGATGCTACTTTCAGGAAAAGGGAAACCGGAGTCATTGACTAGAGTTTAAAACAGATAACTAATTTATACAGTCCCAACTTGGCATTTATCTTAAACCAAAAATTATTACAACATTATCATGGATCATTAGTAAGACCATGGAGCTGAGAGATACTGTTTTTTCTGAAATATGCTTCCTTGGTAAAATGGTTGGTGTTATTATGGCAGAAAAGTGTTATGAACTTCAGTTTTTCTACCTGACATGCAGGGTCATTTCGCATGCTTTTGGAACTAATATGATTTGTATTCCACATTCCACCCACCACCACCACCACATATAGCTTAATATAAACTTATGATTGTCAAAAAAAAAAAAAAAAAAGATTCTCTACCTGATACCATACGGAGATCGCTAGGATAACCAAGAAGAGAAGAAATATTTGCCACGCAACGTGAGACATAAGAATTATGATGCTTAAAAGTTGAATGAGTGCAAAAGCCAATCCTGCTAATCTGTAAGGAATGTTTGTGTCCACTGTGCTCTGATCGGTTGAAGACTGGAAAGGACATTGAAGAAAAACATGGATGTTATTTTTGCAAAACAAATCTCTACTACACATGATTAATGCACTTGATTACAAAGTGAAAACAGACATAGTTCGGTTAAGTAGTATATAACTTACCCTATTCAGTATTTGACTTGAAGGTACCGTATCAAAGAATGAAATTTTTGCTCGGAAAATAGAGTTTATCATGCCAAGGAAGAGCCTCTGAGCAGACTCGATGGCGAGGGTTGAAAGCAGAACAGCCCTTCCCAAGATGAAGATGGAGCTTCCACCAGACAACAACACAAATATTCCTATGAGTTGCTTCTCACTAACCTTTCCTTCCTCTTCAGTGGCCCAAGCGATCCAATAATTACTGCTTATTTGTAATCCTTGGAAAAGAACATGACAAAGAAGAATAACTGGTACAAGAGCTCCTTTGTATGCGTAAGACAAAAAGGTGGTGTAAACTCGCCATTTCACTCTACCTGTTTCTGTCACTTCCTCATTGTTGTTATCTGACATTGTCACATTCTTGTGTTGATTGTCCGATATTTTCTCTAAAAGCTCACATTGATTCTTCTTTTGCAATCCAGAGATCAAGATTTTGTCATCTTGGTGAGGAGCAACTTGGCTAAGAGATTGGCTGTGGGCAGCCATTTGTTTGACAAGCTCACCTTCGACATCTGCAATCAACTCTTCATATTTTCCGGACTGAACAATGTTCCCATCTTTTATTACCTGTGACAGTGATCAACAAAAGTAAAGAAAAAAGTACTTCAGGATGACTGATGATCACTCATATTGAGATGGTTGGGATTGGACGCCTTCAATGAGTTTATTAGCACAAGCACAGTACAGGTGATCCTTAACATAATCCTTACATCTAGACATTTTTATATGCATTATTGGTATCGTTAGTATCAATGATGTAACATTCCATTCTGAAATTGGGTGTGCTGCTGTACAGTACAACTATGTTAAGCTAATTGATATAAATTGCTAGAGTCTAGTGACTTACTAAAACAAGGTCTGAAGCATCCAAGAACTCCAGCTGATGTGTGACGTAAATGACAGTCTTTTCTGATAAAAGGCCCATCAGACATTCCTGCACATCCAAAAAAAATGTAAAATAAAGAGATATTACCTGAGTTTTATCTACTGGCAAACACTATTTCTTAATGTTGTTTGTACAGACAATTAGTAAGGTATTACTGTATTAGATATGGTGTGCATGCTTACCCTAAAAAGATGTGTTCCTGTATGTGCATCCACTGCACTAAAAGGATCGTCTAGCAAATAAACATCTGAGTCACTATAGATTGCCCTTGCAAGCTGAATCCTCTGTTTCTGCCCTCCACTCAAATTAATCCCCCTCTCTCCAACCACACTTCTGTCTCCATCAGCCCACATATCAATATCTCTATTTAGCGCACAAGCCTTTAGAACATTTTCATAAAAACCTTTCTCCATTGCCTTGCCAAACAAAACATTTTCTCTCACTGTACCAGTCTGGATCCAGGCACTTTGTGTGACATAGGCTTTTGCACCATTCACATTAATCCCCAACCCAGAAATCTGTGGAATTTCATCGAGTATACTACAGAGAAAGCTAGACTTTCCTGCCCCTACGGTTCCACACACTGCAATCTTATTTCCTTTCATGATTTGCATACTCATGTCAATTGTAATTGTTGGCTTAACCACATTCAGATCACCTGCTTCCCATGCATATGTTCCACTCCCAATCTCTATGGCAACATCCGACTTTGAAATATTATTGGGTGCTGCAGTATTTTGATAGTCTTCTCTTACGAAGTCTTGGATTCGGTGAAGTGATACCTTAGTCTGCGATATATTGGAGAATAGCTCAGGAAGATTGTAGATGGCCTCTTGCAATATTCGAAAGATTGCAAGAGCTGACAACACATTGCTTGAAGTTAATGGTGTTTTCACCAAAAGGCAGACGCCAAAGGTTGCAATTGATACCAATGCAGGGGACGTCCAAAACAGAAAAGCAATGATTGAACACAAGTATAAGTACTTCTTCAACCAACTTCGTTCAGTCTCTCGAAGTTTGAGGATGTTCTTCAAAGAAGCGGTTTCCCAAGAGTGCAACTTCAAGACCCTCATGCTCTTGAGAGTCTCGGAAGTAGCCCTTACTCTTTCGTCCTTAGCTTCCATGACATTAGCAAGAAATCGTTCTTGCAAGCTCACTAGTGGTGTATTGCTCACCATCACTAATACAGTGGAAAAGACTGCAACAATGGAAGGTGCCCAACCAAGGTTCTCTTTGAGGATGAATAGTGCTAAAGACACTTGAATCGGAAGCAGCCATATTCCATGAATCTGTGAACTGAAGTCTCCAATCCTCTCGACATCGACATTTATGAAATTCACAATGTTGCCAGTGGTTGAGCCAACATTCTTGGCCTTGAGATTCTTCTTGTAAATAGACATCATAAGAGCGGCTCTGACTCGAATGCCAATTCTATAACCTCCAAAGAACAACTGCCGTTGTGACAATGATTCAACTGTCTTGAAAAAAAAAAGAAGAAACGCGAGAGCAAGTCCATAATTGTGGCTCAAATCATCTTGTTTTCTCGATAAGAAATTAACAAACCTTGCAATTAGGAAAGGACCCGCGTAGGATGCAACAATGTTTATACCTGAACATTTCGTAAAACATCCAGAAGACAAACATCAATGCTAAATCATGTTGAATATTCAGGATGAAAGCTTGATAGACATGCAAGTATCACGATACAACTAATTTCCATATATCTCCGGCATACATTCAAGTCAAACGTATAATTTTAATTCGACAGTAGAGCATGCAAAATAAAAACATGTCAAAATTGTAGGAGTTAAAGTCCTGGGCGTAGGATGCAAAGGTGGAAGCACATATAAAATGGGAAGGAGCTGAACATGTATGGGATTTCAAAGGAAGTAAAAGATAGCGTGAATGGGAGGATCAAGACATAACAAGACTTCCGACTAGGTTGGAATCAGTGTGCCGAGTGTAGAAGATGATATCTGGAGATGGACAGGTGAAATTGGAAGGTGAATTCAGTGTGAAGTCATTTTATAGTAGGACGGCCAAGCAGGAAGGAAGAGAGAATTTTCCTAACACAATTGTATGGGGCAGCCCGACAGAGTGCTGACTGTAGATAGACTGAGAAGATTTGGAGAAATCATCCCAAATAGGTGTTGTTTATGTTGTAAACAAAACAGGTGCACATTCACAAAACAGGTTTGGAGCGCGATGATGACTGAAGTAGCACAACCAATTGAGGTGAACTCAATTGAAGTATGGTTTAGAGTTTAGACAGTAGCCCAAGGTCTCACTCCATATGTTAAGTCTTTCATCACAAACTTGACAGCCCAGTTATTAGGTAAAGATCAATAGTAGATCACTACATACTCCCAATTCAACCACCAATCATTATTAACCAATATATCTTTTATTATATGTCACTTGTCAGATTATCCTTTAATTTGTTATATATGATCTCAAGTGTGAAAGACTAGCTTGTTACTAAAGTTTGCATATCGCCGCCACTTTGGATGACCTTTTTGGACTGCTATAAATACAAATCATTAAGCATTAGAATAAGGAATCTGAACACATTAGTGCAACAAGAGCATGTGAAACTAGATTGTACACTAAAGTTTCATTGAAGCTGTAAAGATGCATTATCAAAGATTATACAAGAGCATGGGAAACTAGATAAGATACGATAGATGTGTTACCTGCAAAAACTGCATTTAGAGCTAGAGGTCTCCATTCAGCATGAATAATAGCTCCAGGCAAAGAGAAATCTTCTTGCGCTCGAAGTGATTCTTGCAACAAGGAATATGCTTTCTCTGCTGTTTCGGATTCAGGAACTTGAGGGATATGAGACAATTCAAGTTTACCAGCCTGTCCGGTTTTAAATAGTGGGTTGAGCCACTGGAATGTGATTTGGCTCCAAACTCCAGCTTTTGAAAATGTATCAAAGTCAATTTTTGGATCTTCTTCCCTGTGAAGAAATGGTTGTTCATGTTCTTGAATTTCTTTGGCATGGTTGAATTGAAAAACATTAAAACAAAGAAGTATAGAAAAGGGAAGAGAAACAAAATCGACGAAACTATCTTGTAGAATGAAGTTGGACTTCAAACGGGTGAGAAAGAAAATGGAGACAGACACAGAATTCACAATGGTGGAATATAACCACCATAACACCAGAACCAAGGGCCACCTTCTATCTTCTCTACTTGTTTTGCTTTTGAAATAGAGTGTAGAAAGAGATACAAGAAACCAGGTCACTCCCTTGAAAACCAAATCTATAGAAAGGGTTTTAAGTATCCAAAACTTATAAACAGAAAAACCCAAGTATGATAATGATATCAATATGTTAGAAAGTAGAGTAATCTCACTGTTTTTTCTCTGTTTGTTATTGTTGTTTGTTTGCTTCAACAACTCTTCATCCTCAACATATCTCCTTATTACCTTTACAACTTCAACCAATAACCATACTAAAAGCAATAGACAACCTCCTATGTTAACAACCCTCACAGAAATCTCCATTATAGATCAACAAGAATAATAATGCTTTAAACTTTGAGAAGAAATCTCCATATAGAAAGTTAGTTTGTTTAAAAATGTTGAGAGAAAAAGAAACTTTTTTGAAAAGGAAATCAAGGAAACTTTGTGGTTTGGTCTAGAGTGGAAAGAAAATATATAGCTTCACAAAACAGTTTATGGTAATGCTGATTTTGGGCCCGTTCGGCAAAGAAAGACAAGTACCAAAGGAATTTTCTTAGAAAGAGCTACTAGAAAGCTAGTTTTTTCCTTATCAAAATTGCTTTCCAAATTTAATTTTGGATTTTGCCAAATAGACTTCTAACTTCTCTACTTCCGAGAAGTTAAGAAATACATTTTCGGGCCTTGTCGGGGCCTTGCCTCCTTTGAATAGAAATTTTTTTCTTAATGGCCAATCTACACTCTACAGTCCCTATCCTCCTTCATTCCTGCCTTTTCGATAATTCCCTCCCTGTCCCATCTTCAGCAGTCAAACATTCCGGCTCCCATCCACTTCAGCCCAATACATACATAGAGCTCAATTAAGCCCTCCACTAAGCCCACTTCAACTCTGAACTTAGCCTAGTTTGGATCCAACCATCCAGTCCAACCCATATCTACTTTGTAATGCTCACCTTCAAACTTGCTGCTACTGTTTTGTTTTCTTTTATTAATTCTTGTTGTAGTAAATTAGGAATGCAAGTTCCACAAAATCGTCGTACACAAAGGAGATCGGAAATAACTCCTGAACGTCTTGCGGTTGAAAGAGAACATGACCGAACTCGCCACAGGCAATGACGTGCCAACTTGACTCCCGAACAACTTGTCATTCATAGAGAGCAACAAAGAAACTATCAAAGGCAATGAATTCATAATATGACTAAGCCCACCCCAACACCTACAACTAAGCTTGAGTTCCCTAAACATTTCACATCTTCCATCCGGTCCAACCCAACAACTACAACTAAGCCTAGACCAACTTCAATTAAGAATCTTCAAGACAAATGTTGTCACAATTCCCTTCAGCCCATCCCATCCCATCCCTTCTCTTCTTCTGTTGCTTCCTCACCTTCAATGGAAGTCCTTCACCGGCTTCTCCTTCGATCTCCTCCGCTCTCTTTTCTGTTCCCTTCCTTTAATCCTCCATTTCTTCAACCTTTCCTTTTAAGTATTTTTCATATAGAAGAACTTCATAAAAGAACCTAACAACTCTTAAGTATCAATTTACTAAAGGGACTTAACATAACAGCTCGATAATTGCTCACCTTTTGTCCTATCCAATTGTTCAATTAATTGCACACGATAGATTGGGATAGCCTTGGTTTCATTTGTTTATCTCTCCCACTCTCAATTATCGGTCAGTTGTGTTTTTCCCTTTTGATTGTTACTCAATTCAATTCCTCAAATTGTTTTTTCTCTTCTATTTTTTCAGTTGTTCTTCATCAGTCATCATTGTTTTTTTATTTAATTAATTGCTTTTTTCAGTTGATTAGGATTACTTGTTGTTTTTTTACTAGCTGCTTCTACTCAAATTGTTTATTCTTTACTACTTTTCAGGTTGTCCTTATCAACATTCTAACATTTTCAATGGCTACTCCCTCTCTGCATTCCTTGACTTACTGGTCTTTCTTATTGGATTAGGTATTCTCCCCATTTTCTCAATCTAAGCAAGCAGAAAGCCCGAGCAATCTAAAGCACAAAATCAGACGTTGGTCCTTTCTTTTATATTTAAAAGAGTGGCTGCATTGGATGAATTCTACCTCTTCAAATATCGTAGTATGTTTTGCTTTAATTCATCTTGCTTCGGTTTTTTTTTTAATTCATATTACTAGGTTTTATTGTTTTACCCTCTTTTTGGTATCTTTTCAATTGTCACCATCATTAATCAAGGTAAGACCTCATTTTTGGTTTCTTTTCCTTACACATAGTTTAACAAAAAATTTCAATAAGTCTACAACTTCCAACAAAATGCATAAGAATGACATTTGTTAATGGTTTTTCGGATGAATTTTTTTATTATTGATTTCTGTTAAAGGACTTTACTTCGATATGCAATCTTCGCAAAACCGCAAAGGAGATCATAAATGAATCATAAACGTCTTGCGCTTCAAAGGGAACCTGCTCGCACTCGCTATATTTTCAATTTCCTGAAGAACTTGCCATCCGCAGAGACTAACAAAAAAACTATAAAAGGCAATGAACCCAAAATATGATTGATGCGCAAAGAAATGCACAAAGAGAAAGACAAAAGATATAACTGAATTATTTTGGTTTCTCCATGCTTCTTATATTATTTAAAATGCAGCCATTGAATGGAAGGAGAAAGAGCCTCCTTCTAATCTTTTACATCCTCCATTACCTTCACAGTCTCATGAAAGATATTAGCATTCTCTAAAATTGCAGTGAATGACGAATCCAGACTTAACTTTTGAGAATCGAAGACAAAAACAAAACATATTGGATCACTTACAAAAGATGTTAGTTTACTTTCAATCCACTTCATTCTTCTATAATCATAAATGAAACTCAACTAATTTTAATGCAGATACTGCAGCTTGCTTGCATAAATTTTGAACTATGTCAACAGACATACTACACTATTATATCTTTTATTACCAATCGATTGTTATGCATACTATACTAAGCAGATGTTTCTGTCGCGAGGGCATTGAATCTTAATCTTTTGGAAATCATCTTAAATCGGTAAAAACATTTCTCGCATTTTTGATAAAGCACAATGCTGGTGTAACTGAACTTGGAAATGAAGCTTCAACAATTCTGAAGTGAACTCTGGCAACAACAAAGTTCTATTTTAGAATGAGAACACAATATAGCGATAATGGTCGTATAGGAAAGACTTCTAGAAAACAAAGTAAAGGGGTTCATATGCATACATTATATTTCAATGGTAAGGGAGGTGCAAAAATATTTGTGCGAAATTAGCTACTGTCGCGGTAGTTCACCACATAATTGGTATGCGTACTTTTGTATACATTTTCTTTCTCCAAATGTTGTGTACTCAAAAAATTTTGGTACCTAATACATCAATAACAACCCTTCTATTTGGTATACAGGAATCCTAACATGTCACGCATAAGGAACAAAATGATGTATGCAAGCTCCTAAGACAGATTAAAGATAAAGCTGATTGTTATTCGTGTAAAACTGCAAATTACAAATCCTTCATGTACGTGATCTGCTGCAATGGAAAAACATGTTCAACACAATTGTCTAATATACTTCATGTAAAATGTAAATACTTTTTTTTTATTGGAATCTCAATGTTAAATGACTCCTATTTTCTGTTCTTCTATGCTCCTGTACTATAAGAAAACCAGTTCAACAAACATGGTTTTCTTTTGTTTTTTGAGACTGATCCTAACTTAAATACGGTTCCCTTTTCAGTGTCCAATATTGCAATGTCAAATATTGCAAAATTGAATTTTCTAGTCATAAAGGAACCTACTTCTTTTCTCCTCAAACAAAGTAAACTTCCAAATGCAAATCAATATTTGTCTAGTTTGCTTATATACACGTCTAATTACTTTCTATCTTTTGTTCCTACTTGATCGGTTCTTGGAAAAATAATTAGTTGCGTTTCGACAACCGTGTACAATAACCTCTTCTACAGACTAAACTAACAAAAATAACCAGAGCACTTCCCTCTTTTACTCAAATTTTAAATATAAATTTGCCCTTTTCTGTTTCCATACATCAATATAATCGCTCTTCTCAATTTAGACAGGCCAACTTACAAAAGTTCAAACAATTAGTTCAACTAATGAATAATGACAACATACAAGTATACAACAGACCTTCTTTCGCAAACTATGTTATCAACCACATCATTCGAGTCTTCTCTACACTTGAATTCTCCTACCTATACTTGCTTACATTCTTCACTCCCATGTTGACACAGAGCTCCTACCTACACTTTATTTATATATTCCCCTTCAGTGTTTTAATACTGAATTGTTCAATTGCATCATTATTGTCCCCCTTTTTAAGTAAGAAACACCCCTTGGCAATAGACTAACACGGCCCGGGCTATGCCCAGGCATCTTCTGCTAGTTACTAGTATAGAATTAGCTAGGTTTGTTAGTCCATGCATGGGTCGGGTAGGTTCAAGGAATTGGCTTTTTTTTCTCAAAGAAGAATTGCATTAGATTCAAGGTCCAGATTTTTCAAGTTCTGTGTTTCCATCTCCTCCCTCCTTATTAATTTCCGATTTTTAGTTACAAAAGTGAATTAATATGTACGAAAGGAATTTGTGATTTATCCTAAGGACTGTTTATGTATACTTCTGTTAATCAATTAGATTTTAGAACACTTGTAATTAACAGATCATATGCTGAAAATTTTGGGTAGCTAAGTACTCAAGTATCAAGCATTTATCAAGCAAATTTAGACTAAACCATCTTTTAGATTGGTGTTTAAAGAAGGAAGAGAGAGTACAGACTACAGAGCAGGCGAGCCATATAACAACAAATAAACCATTGGCAATATAAAATATGCCCTCGGCAAAATCAGCAGCCCCCAAAAAATAAAAAATAAAAATAAAACGGAAGTGTAACAGTGATCCAACTAAAAGATCAGAATCCTCCAGTGATTTCAAATAAATTTTGAAGAGTGTACATTCTGACAATACTTATATACTCATAGTGACTGCCCAACAAGTTATTAAAATAAAAGGAATCAGAGAGGCTTTAACAAGGGAAGAATTACAAATTTTTAATCATTCTACACTTCTACTAATCATCTATCTTACAACAAAAAAGAACAAAAGAAATAAATAATAATAATGGTAAAGCTAGAAGAGAAATTGGCAGAAAACTACCACTCATAAAATCGTATTGTCAGGGAGAACGGTCTCCCCCCTCAAAACTCATAAAAAAAAAAACCCAACACATAGAAACTGTTTAGTAAGAAAATTCATGGCCTCTAATTGATATGTACTTCTTCACCCAGATGGCAATGTCCTCAGCACAAGCTTGGGCCTGCGGTGTCTTCAGGAGCATGTCAAGTGTCGCAAACTCATGCACTGCGTCTTTATATTCGAGGACAGGTGCATCAACATTCACCTTCCGCAGCTCCTCTGAATAAGCAATGGCACGGTCCCTCATCCAGTCATGCTCTGCCACCACAGTTAGTGTTGGAGGCATGTACTTTAGTGGTGGCTCTCTCCCCGGGATTAGAGGATTTGCAGCTGGGTGGTCAAGGCTAAATTCCTCCTCTGCCAAGAAGAGCTTCCATGCAAGTATACACATGGCCTTGTCATAAAAGTAGGAGTTAGCCAATTTAATCTCTGAATGAGTGGGGACACTCCCAATGAAGAATGGATACATCAGAACCTGAGCCACCACCTTGACAGGATCTAGAAGCTTCCCCGCCTCAACTGCCTTTCGAGAAACATAATCGGCAATGTTAGCACCACAGCTCACACCAAGGAGAACACACCTGTCATATGGTCAAACAAAATTAGTAACTTTGTAAAAAAAAATTGCAAGTCTTGCTTTTCAGATAAATAAGTGTAAGTGAAACAACAGCCGAAGATGAGTGTTTAATGTCTAGACACAAAATTGTAAGTGGTCATGCTGCAAAACATACTGAGCCAAATAGTAGAATACATGTTTGACTTTGGTCAATAGTCATCTATTACAATGATTTTGCAAAAATAAATCTATTTTTACCATAGAAATATATGTGTGCTTAAATCATTTAAGTGAACATGGTGCCTTATGATAGTACATAACACACATACAAGTATACAACTATACAACCCACTATACGGGAATAATATATATATATAGTTCACCAGGTTCGACTATGAATTATGACAACCCATAAAAGAAAATCAAGGATGATAGGAGGAAATGCCCAGAATAGATGGTGGATATTTGCTCTTATCTATGGGAATCCTGATTTTTGTACTTCAGGTGTATCCTAATTTATAGTCCACCTGGAACCTGGGTGGACTGGATCTGTATACAGGTAAATATTAAGGAGTATATACTAGTTTCCATGGAATAAGTGAAACTGTTTCCCACAGGCCACAGCTTTTGATTTAAGAAGCAAAACAAATTTTGTATCTTTTAAATATATGCCTTCTCACCAATATCCCTTTCTAACTTTTGACTATTGGCTATAGTGAATGGCCACATCACACAAAATGACAAAAACAATCATACAAGATAGAAACTATTCTCCAATCACGTTGTCCCAATTAATCATTCGACAATAATACAATTTGTCACATGCAAGTCAAATTATCTTAAATAAAGCTTTGTATACCAGACTCTAAAAGCATTAATCCGAATGACAGAGGTGTAATCTTCTTGAGCATCTTATGCACATTGATAGTTACAAATACAGAGAAAACAAAGTCAAAAGGTCCTCAGAAGATCAATAAGGTCCCGAGAGAAGAATGCTTTTAACTATGCATATCATGTTTCCAAATATCAGAGAAAAACAAAAATTGAGCAACAACCATAATGTCATACTTCAAATGTTCCCAGTTTCACTAAAGATCACGCTGCCAGATGGAAAACAACCTTTTTATTTAGATAAGTGAGCTTTTTAATTATAAAGCCATCCACGGGTGAGAGAGGTACTCAGGGAGCCCAGCCTCAATGCTAAGACTACTCAAACTTTAACAAAATCAACCAAGAAAACAGAAGTACTTTCCTAGGCAAACCTCTATGCGGCCTGCATTGCCTTCAAATATAGTGACACACACATGCTAAGTAACTCAACAAAAACTTCCACTACATTAGAGCATCCCGAATGGCATTGTTGTTTCGGCATTGTTGTGGCTGCGGTTACCACTGGGGAGGTTACTATAAATGCTATGCAGCTTCTCAACCTCATCATGGATACTCTTGGAGCTCTTGCACTGGCCACAGAACCTCCAACTGATCATCTTATGCACAGATCTCCTGTGGGTCGAAGGGACCCTCTTATTACAAATATTATGTGGAGAAACTTGCTTGTAGTGACTGTCTTCCTTGTCCTTAACTTCATGGGGGAAAAAATAAGCTTCTTAGAATTGAAGAGCGACCAGGGAGCCAATACCTTGATATTCAATGCATTTGTCCTATGTCAAATATTCAACGAGTTCAATGCTAAAAGCCTGATGAAATGAATGTGTTTGGTGGTATCACTAAAAACAGTCTCTTTATGGCTATAGTGGGAATCATGCTAGTACTTCATATTGTTATCATTGAGCTTCTTGGAAAGTTTACTGATACTATCAAACTCAATCGGAAGCAATGGCTTATATCCATTGCCATTGGTGCTATCGGCAGGCTCCTTGCTATCCTTGGGAAGTTTACTGATACTATCAAACTCATATGGAAGCAATGGCTTATATCTGTTGCCATTGGTGTTATCAGCTGGCTCCTTGCTATCCTTGGGAATCTCCTACCAATACCGGAAATACCCTTGAGCAAGATTTTCACGAGGCGTGTTCGACGGCACAGGCGTGCAGCTCCTCCAAATTGAAGAAACAAGTATGCATATAGCTACAGATTGGTTTGCAGGGTTTTTTTTTTTTTTTTTTGGCGGTTTTGTGATTCAAGCAGACTGTTGGAATATCTCCACTTGCCCAGCTAATAGAGGAAGGATCTTAACAACAAACCACAAGTGTGCATCTAAAGTTTCCTCGTGTAATAGTGATTTGCTGATTTAGTATAACTAATTTTCTGACAGTTTAAATAAATACCAATTCAATCTTGTTACTATAATTGTTTGAAAGCTGCATAGAAAATTTAATCTGAATCTTGTGAAAAAAAATGTCATAGGATTTGAAACATGGAAATTTTTTATTTTTGATGTGCATTGATACTTACATCGATGTGTATTGAGTTTTAGTCAGAATTGATTTTTAGTCTGAAACTCTCACAGTCTCACCATATTAATAAAATTATTTATTTATTGACAAAAAAACCCTTAATTTGAAACACGTCAACAGCGGATTGTTGATATAAGTTTCCACACGTAATTTAAAAGGGGTAGGGGTCCCCACAACCTCGCTTACCAACCAAAAAAAATTGTCACTAGAATAAGAGTTTAACAGGGTTGAACTCAAAAAGGTCGGCTTTTCTTTCTCTCACACAGGAGCACACGTAACTTACTGTATGGTTATATTTTAGTAATTAACCCGTGCCTTCAACACCGATATCCTTGCAACTGATGCTAACGTCTTGGGAACACTTTGTTGTTTAAGTGGTCGGCTTTATCAAGCTCTATGAGCAAGATCTCGCTTTCTAATGTTCCTTCCTAGAGGATGTTGAATGAGCAACAGATTTTTTGTTTTTCTGGAGTCAGAGCAAACCAATACTTCATTAACAGGGTGTAATAGAGTGCATCACGTCAAGAACCCTTCGCGACACTGTTACAAGATTAGATTTTCTATTTTCTAGATACAACCTCTGAGTTAAATATAAGCTCATCCAATCTCATTGCTATCATCCGTGGCCAGTAGATATTCCAATTCCAGAGAGTGACATTTCCACCTCTTCAGCAGGACAGATATTCCATTCCCCAAGTTAATATCGCAGTAAGCAGATAAAAGAGCCCAAATGGACTTAGCATTGGCACATTCAATAGAGAGATCATGAATTCCTCCTCTTGAACAGCACACTAGATACATCTTCTGACCATGCTCTACTAGCGAGACTAAATCAATATCTAGGGTTCCAACGTTGTAAATTTGTAATCAATGAACTCGTCTTGAAGCAAACAATGATCAGCTTTACCATGCTCTACTAGCGAGACATCAGTTTCTATTGAAATCTTCATTTGAAACCTAATTATCTCTGTGTTTTGCAATGTGACTAACTTTGTCACAGTGCTTCTATTGGTCTTTTTCGATATAGATTAACAGAAAGTAAACACACATTTGTTTCCAAATAGACTACCATTTTGAAGTAAATATTCCATAATTTCATGTCATTAATCTAAAGAACGTGTCAAAACATTTAATACATCGAACTTCCACATCATGTCATACAGAATCATGGATGAACTGTTGGAAATTTGACAAGCTTGTCGTGCACAGAATTCAAACAACAATAAATAAAAAATAGCAACCAAATAATTATAGAATATAGATTTATGAGTAGCATCTAATATAATGCAGGTAAATAGCTGATGAAACAAAAAACAATGCAGGCAAATAACAAAGGATAGTATTATAGTAATCCAACCTGGACGGATCTGCATGAGCAGCTAACCAAGGCTCCACTATAGCCGATCCCAATGTATTAGCAATATGCCGCTGATCTGACTTTCTAAGATCAGCATCACCACCACGTGGATTACCAAGGGATTTACTACATTCTGCCAAATTAGCCTGTTTCCCCAACCAATTCAAAACTTTAACTCCATCATCAAATGCTGCCGGATATCTATTCTCAGGGGCAAGTCTATATCCAACAGAAATAACAATGACATCACACAATTTGGCAATCCTTCTACAAAATATATCATTTGCAACGGAATCATTACTCCCAGAAACAAAACCTCCACCATGAAATTGCATCATAACTGGCAATTTCCTATTGATCTGATTATGATTATCTAATAAAGGTGAATAACCTCTATAAATCCCATTTTCTGGTTTCAAATGTATTTCTGCTTCACCACCATAACTACTTCTCCGTGTCTCTTCCGATAAAGTAACAACCTTTGGTGTTTCAATAGTTCCATAACTGTTTCTTCTAATTGAATTCTGATCTTGATCTTTATTAACTCTAATTATAGCTTTAGATTTGAATCTTGAATCTGAATCATGATGAGAAACAACTAAAGATGATTGAGGTAAAAAAATTCTTACAGAAAGAGATGTAAATGGATCTATATGAATATCTTTAGTTGCAACACCATCTGTAAATGCTGGATTTGCTGCTTCAACAGATTCTTCAGGTCTTGTTGATACACCAAATGGATTGTTTTTATCATCTATTGATGTTTGGCTTCGATTTTGTAATCGATGTTTTAATACAAATTTGAAAAATACACTATATAGCTTCACAGCTACGCTAGGCATCGCTCGCTTTGTGTTGTTTGTGATTATGTGTCTTTCTCTCTCTTCTCTCTTCTTTTGTTTTCTCTGTTTCTGTTTCTCTCTCTAAGGTATATTCATGGTGATTGATTCATTGATTTCTAGGGTTAGGGTTTTTGAAGAAATGAGACTAATTCAAATTCAATTCAACATTTCAAAGGCGTGTAAGAGTTTTTTTTTTTTTTTTTTTTAGAGAGAGAAAGAAAGGTTTTTAGAGAGAGAAAGACAGAGGAATGTTGTTTTCTTCTTGAAGGTGTTCTGTTGTTGAAATCATCAGGAGAAGAGAAGGAAAGAGGTGGGAAGATGATGTGGCAGGTAAGGTGAGTTGGAGTGCGTATTACGCATATGCATATGTGTGCGTACATTAGTTTCTGGATGGTTAGAGGTTTGCTTCAGTTTTGGATTTTTTTTTGCTTGTGATTTCGTCGGTGGTATGTGTTAATGTGCGCCGTGATGCGTTTGAAACTTAACGGCCTAATTTAAATCACCTGATTTAGTTGGCGGCTTTAAATACGGGACATAGATTTAGTATCTAAACTAATCGGATTAGATACATAATTAATTTCACATTTGGGTTTTTATATTTTTGGGCCATAACTATAACTTTTAATTTGTATGGACTATGGACTATTGACTATGGACTAGAAAGAAGTCATAGACCCATAGTAGTATCTCAGGTTTCTCAGAATCTCAGCTGGAAAGAAAAGAACTGAAAATACAAGAACAAGCTAGATATTTTAAATTTTCGTCACATTTTGCAAAATTTTGACTATATGTCGATATTCTAAAATTCGGTATCACAAAATTTTTTGCAAAATTCACGAATCTCGGTTTGCACTGTGATTTTTGGTGTTGAAATCTCAGTATATGCTATTATTTTAAGAAACAAAATTTCACTTGAAATCGAAATTTTAAACCACGCACAGCTTACCATAAGTTTGTTAAGGAATGATGGTTCGTGCATAATCAATCCTTCGGCGTTTGGATCCACACGTTCGAAGTTAATCTCCTTATTCGTGTATCAAAATCCACCTACTTGAAGCCCTTTTCAAATACGAGGCCTAGATAACCTCCATGGGCCGAATCTGCCTGGCATTCATTCGTACTGTCAAATTAAAAAAAAAAAAAAATTCCAATTCTTTATTAATTGTAAACCGGTCTGCAATTAGCTACAGTAAAAACCTAAAAAATAAATAATTAAAGTTTGCCACGTATATACTTTTTCGTTCGACTCTGGAAATTCAGATTTTGATCGGTTCTACTAATAATTCAGTGGTATTATTATCCCATGATCCCTGAACTATAAAAATTTATTATAAATTGGATTTTACACATAACTGGGCTATTTGAAGGTCTTAAATTGGGCCTTTTTTAACACACGTCTAGACATGTGCATATTATTCACATAGTCATAATTGAGAGTCCATGTTTTACTGATAGTTATCATGTATCTTAAGTACACCCCACCCAATATAATATATTTTTTTTTCTTTCTCCCTTCCTTCTCCAACTATCCTCGACCCAATAACTCATTTGTACAATACTCATCTTTTTGTTCAACACATACGACTAAAATACCTTTATAAATATGGTTAAATCATAAATTAACAAAATACTTTTAAAATATTTCATTTTATTGATAAGCTTAAAGAATTACACAAAGGCAAAAGACAAAGCCCTATAATTATAATTTCACCTTCTAAATAACTAATTCTTTACTTAACCTAAATAACCCTAAAACGTCTTCTTCTGCGACACGAAAAATCTATAACTTATTCATTGTGTGAACAATCAAATCACACGTTTACATGGATAGCATTTGTTGTTATATTGGTAATAATTAGTATGATTGATGTTTGTTTAATGTATCACACGTTCAATTCCATCTCTACACCTTGATAAAGATATTGTTGTGATCGTAAAGCTTTCGTGCCTGGTAAGATTCCTTTGATATGTTGTCATCAAGTTGCCTATACCATTGTTTTGGTAGCCGAAAAAGTCGGATTTGTTGATATCTATATATTTGTATAAGAGCGCGGCTGCTATGCAACTAACCGTATACGGTGAACTTGAAGAACCGTAGGATTAAACTAGTCAATGTAGATCCCGAGTTCTTAAATTGATCATGTGAAGGGTAATATTGGAAAACCATGTTTTCTTTTAGTCTTCGTCTCCATTAAACCGCATCTCTAGTCTATACCATTAATCCATGATTGTTGCCTTCTCTATTTTCTATTTCGAACCAGAATCATTATGGGTTAGTGAGTGAATTTCAAAACCTTAAAGGTATAAAGCTTCCATTACCAGAAGAAAAAAAAACAAAGATTTAAAACTTCACTGTAATTTCCAATTCCCTAAAGTACTTTTTTTTTTTTTTATTTGTTCCCCAATCACAATAATTAGGTATAGCAATTTGCAACTCTTCTATCCTTCAAGATAATTACCGTGGGTGGGTTGGGGGTGCCTAAATTTCACAAGATTGCAACTTGCACCTTTTTATTCAAATTATTAAAGAATCGATTTGTGTTACAAACCCACAAAATAAGTTTTAAAAATATCTATGGTGAATGAATCGGTTATTTTGAACATTTAAGTTTAGTTGATTTGAGGTTTTGATTATCTGATTCCACAACAATCTTAATGAACAAAATATAGTTAAGAAGGATTAAGAGGAAAGAACAAAAGTCACAGTATTTATTTTTATCACGAATAGATGAAGTGTGAAAAATGAGACTTAGAAAAGAGGACGAAGACTCTAGTTAGACTTTTTTTTTGTTCCTATATTATCCTTAAACGCCAGCTCAACGTCTCGAGACGTGCATATATCTACCATAATCCAACGGGTTTTCAAGTTTACCGTATACAGTTAATTGCATAGCAGCCGCGCTCTTTGTATAAAGCTTTTACAATAAACTTTGTTCCCATGAAAATCGGATATATTTCATCTATAGCTTTATAGTACTTTTTAGCTCAAGATTTCACGCAAGGTAGTATAAAGCTAGAGATCCAAGTGTTATGTTGTACTTCTTCTTGGTGTTTGTGGCATGGCAATTATGGCCAAATGGGCTTAAATTGTTTGAGAGGTGATACTTTAATTTTTACAAGTTGTTGAATCCGTGCTATGCACCGGGATTTGTGTTATTCAATAAAATGAAAATTCACCAAACTTTTTTTAATGCCCTTCTTAACCTAAATTTGTAGAGATTTATAATTAATATTTTTGTATTTAGTTGGTTTTAATCTATGAATTAAAGATTTTAAATAGAAGAAGAATTCAGTAGGAAAAAGAGATTTAGAATCAAGTTCTAAACGGCTTTAAGGTTTCTATAAATCTCTGTTGACATGGAAGGTGGATTTTCTTTTTATTTTGGGCTCTCGCCAAATTTAAGCAAATCTCTAGAAAAGTGTCATGTGGCACTTGATGTCTACAATTGGGCTTAAAGTTGGGCTAGAATCAAGTTCTAAACGGTTTTAAGGTTTCTATAAATATCTGTTGACATGGAAGGTGGATTTCCTTTTTATTTTGGGCTCTCACCAAATTTAAGCAAATCTCTAGAAAAGTGTCATGTGGCATTTGATGTCTACAATTGGGCTTAAAGTTGGGCTTAAGTTCTATTCTCAAGTTGTTGAGAACACGCCATGTGACACTTGTTAGGCTCTATTATTATATAGTATATAGATTTGTTTGTTTGAAATTTGAAATTATTTATTTGCACGGGCAGTTGGGCACTTTAATTAACATTTTTTCTGGGTTTTTCTTTTTTCTTTTTTATCTATTACTAATCTTTTGTTTGGATGATTTTATTTATTTTTTTTTTGTTCAGAATGTAGGTCTTCGATGTAGAGGTGTTATTCGAACCTAACAAGCCTAGCTTTGGTATGTTCAAGCTTGAGCCAAAATTTTATATGAGCTTCAAGCTTGGCTCGTTTAACTAAACGAACGACTTCGAGCGGAGCTTTAACCAAGCCGATATCGAGCTACTCAGCTAAATTACATATAATAAGGGTATTTGAGTCGAGCTTTCCGAGCTTTGGAATATTCAAGTTTGGTTCGTTGAAAAATGAGCCGAGCTCGAGCCAAGCCTAAATATCATACGAGTTTGTTTTGTATTCAAGCTCAGTTCGTTTAGTTAAACGAATGAGCTCCAACTGAGCTTTAACCGAGCCGATTCCGAGTTGAGCTGGAGCTACTCGGCTCACTTAACACCCCTACTTGGTTGTTGTGGTGGAAAATTAATTCCCGATGACTTTTTTTTTTTTTTTTGATAAAGTGTAAAAATATATTAGAAGTCTCACTTGGTAACCATTACAATGTCTGATCAGCGTGCAGGTCCTACACTGTCAGATAAACACACAAAACCAAGAGGACAACATCCTTCTTTACACCAGGCTCATAGGCCACAGACCTGTCATTTGCCGTTGTTAGTCTGTTACAGAACACAACGTTGTCACTTCAATAGCCATCACCTCATCCCATCTGAGCAGCAGCTCCTCAAACCTCATGCTCTTCCCTCAGTGCTCTACAGCTGCTATCCTTGTTCAGCCACGCCCAAAGGGTGTCTAGGTTGCCATCCTTGGGATGACATCTATCTTGACAGTCCATATAGTGTGTTGATTTCTATTAGATCCAAGGGCTCATATGTATTATTCAGTTACATACATTAAATACCACAAGAGGGTATGTTTTTACTACCATAAAAAGAGCAGACCTATGAACAGTATCTTGACGTCATCTGTCCTTCCACCACTAGACACAGACTTTTCGACACGTGTCAAACATATTTTAACACAACCCATCAGCCCATGTATTCTAAACCCAGCCCATACTATATAACCAACACACACAGACCCATCAGCCCATGTATTATAAACCCAGCCCATACTATATACCCAACACACACAGGCCCATCAACCCATGTATTATAAACCGAGCCCATACTATATATCTAGGACTGGCAATGGACCGATTCGGACCGAATATTAGAAATACCATATACCCGAACCATTAACAAACCTAATAGATCCGGACCCGGATCCAGACCCTATCTGGTCCAAAAGTGAAAAACCATACCCGTACTAAACCTTAAAGAATCGGATCCGAGTTGGATCCAGATCTTTTGGCTAACAATTGATTTGTTAAACTTATGTACACCAACTTAGAAAAATATTTTACTTTTTTTAGAATCTCAATATATTTGGTAAATATGATAAACGATTTTAGAGTTAATTAGCGATTGCCCCTAGATTTGAAAGCCAAAGTTGCGAATGCCCCCAGATTTTTTTTTGTTTAGTGATGCCCCCTAGATTTGCTTCCTTATACTTTTAATACCAAAACTACCCTTTCATTTTGTTTAGCCTTTACCCCCAACTCCATAAAACCACTTTAACTACCATGTATAAAAGAAATTGGTGATTTTTGTTTCCAACAGTGGATCTAGATAAAAATAATCGCACACATCTCGAGGTTTATCCTACGATAATAAAACAAAAACAACCAATAACATGATGTCACATGTAAAGTGCTTTACTTTACCAAATTAAACCCACAAATCTTTACTAATTGAACACTTTAATAGACATACGATTGACCTTGAGATTTGTGTTGATAGATCTTTATGTTGTTTATTGTTAGATTAACCTAGAGATGGATTTTAGATCTATAGTTGGAATAAAACCACCAATTTCTTGCATACGTAACAGTTAAGATAGTTTTATAGAGTTGGGGGCAAAGGCTAAACAAAATAGAGGGGTAGTTTTGATATTAAAAGAAAAATGAAGCAAATCTAGGGGGCATCACTAAACAAAAAAAAATCTGGGGGCATTCGCAACTTTGGCTTTCTAATCTGGGGGCAATTGATTTGTATGTGTTTAAGGTAATTGATATATATTTGGAAGATACTTAGTATTAGAAATTATATTTGCAAACGTCAAGTTTCTTAAATATATAGTTTTTATGACATATTTGAAGCGTTAGTAAATTTAAATTATTTAAAATAACTAAAGAATTCATGTCATGTCCATATCGGTTCAGTATCTAATAATTACATACCCAATCCAATAAATCGGGTTTTATTTTTAGAAACCGGACCAGAACCAAAACATAAAATTATAGTACCAAACCTGCTCTTATCGGTTCGGATCGGATTGAATTTCGGGTCTAGCCCGGTCCATTGCCAGCCCTATATATATCCAACACATCTTTTTCCTTAATTATTTTTGGCTACAAATCTCTTCTTGTAATTATTTTGAACTCCAAATCTACTAAATTTTTACATTCAACCCCAAATGTTACCTATAATTTTTATCAGCCATCAGAAATCTACTAAAAATAATTATCAGCCCCATATTTTATATATAATTATATAAATACCCCTAGATTATGTTAAAACTTAAAAATATCAAAATATTTTTTCATTTTTTTTTTTTTTTTGATAAGAAAATTTTTATTAAAAGAAATAAATAATACATCTGAACCGCATGCCAAGAGCATCGTCAGGTTAAAACCCCAGAAACAACAAAAGGAGAGGAAAGAAATACAGAAGTTTAATCTTGTTGTTGTTGCTGCATCCCCCCTTTGATCAGAAATCCGTTTAAGAGTTCAAACCAATTTAAGATCAAGTCCTGAAAAGAAAACAGCCTCCTCCCTGGCCAGTAGCCACACCAATACCACATAAAAGCTTTAACTTCAACTGAGATTCGCTCAACAGAGACCATACAATTTCTGAAAATCCTGTCATTACGCACTTTCCATAAACACCACACCACTGCATAGGGGAGGAGAGCCCACACCCTTTTACCAAGCTGGATACCCTTACCTTCCGGCCAATTACTAAGCAGTTCTTCAACTGTATCTGTAGTCAAAATAAATTCTAAAACGCCCCTGTACTTCTCATTCAATAAATTAGGAACATACTTATTGACATAAAATTATCATATATGCACGTAGTCACGTAGAGGACCAATGACATCATCACATATCACAAATTTAATAATTGGACCCGATATCATGTAAAACCCAATTCTATAAAATGTAAATTATTTTATTTATTATAATATTACCAGATTATCGACTAATATAAAAATTATTGTATGACACAATGTATACACAATATAAAGACATACAGTGTGCATATTTCCAATATTATAAAGACATGCATGCGCGAAGAACGTACATTTTAGAGGAGATTTCTCTGAAGCACTTTCGAGTTTCTACGACTATCTTTTTTTTCTGCCTCATTTGTTTCTTATCAATACAAAACCTAATCACAATTTATTAGTACATTTCATAATTTAAGAACTGGACATCTCCATTGGCATTTGTGGACGACAACATTCAACTAATCAACCCATTTGCCTTCACATTCACATCCACATCCACCAGTATGTTGACAATTTCTTCTATATATACCCATACCCACACTCCACCCCACCCGTTCATTCACGCTTCTAGTCCTTTTATCTCCAACAATTATAACCAGCCATACTAATCTATTCATTTTTGTGTGTGAATTAACGTGTCTTGGCAGCAACCATTCAACTAATGTGAAGGTTTTGGTTATGCATTTCTTCAAACCAAACCAATTTACAAGAATTTCCAAGTTATGGCAGATCCATTAAACAACCCCATAAACAGATCCATTAAATGAGGCAGAAAAAAAAGATATTATCTTTTTATGGCAGCCTAGATCCATTAAATTTCGGCATTATTAAAATTTTATATTAAGAGTAATTATTTAACTTCAGCCTAAAGTCTCAAGATGAAATTGACATAATTTGATCCTGCATTATGCACCTTAATCTGTTGATGGGATATGTTTGTAGTTTTTATGCAAAACAAAACAGATATAGAGATAGCTGAAAAGCAAACTAACAAGTGAACCAGCCTTTAAGTAATCACTTTCTTGCTGCTTTTTCTCACACAAAGCCTCCTAAACCAAGGAAACTAATTTACCTTTATATATACACACTCCACCACCAGTCTAACTTCACTACCTTAAACATACATGACCATAATGCAACTCATTGTATTTGTCATTCTATGCCTTCTTCCTTTCACCTCCTCTGCATCACCACTTCATGGCATTGTTATGAAGGTCACTGATGAGGATATCAAATCTGAGCAAAGTCTTCTTTCTTTATATTCAAAATGGCAATCTATCCATCGTCCCTATGAGAAAGAATCTGATAATACTGTTCATGTTCAAGGCTGCGAGAATAAATTGTTGAAGAGATATCATATTTTCAAGAACAACGTGCGGCTCATACACGCAAGCAATAATAGACCAAATGTAACTTACACTCTGGGATTAAACAAGTTTGCAGATTTGAGTAATGACGAGTTTCGGGCAAAATATACTAGGTCTCCCAAGATGTTTCAGCAAACTAGGAGTAAAAAGTTGCAAAGTTTCATGTATGAGAATGTTACTGAGCCATTACCAAGCTATATTGATTGGAGAGACAATGGCGCTGTTACTAGTGCAAAAGATCAAGGACCATGTGGTAAGTGCGAGAGGCGCCCTAGTCTATTTATATAGCATGAATGCATAACTAGTGCTGTGATAATAATGGTTAAATATTCTATTTGGGAACTGTAGGTAGCTGCTGGGCATTCTCAACTATTGCTGCGGTGGAAGGGATCAACCAGATCAGAACAGGAAAGCTGATTTCTTTGTCTGAGCAAGAACTGATTGATTGTGACAAGAAAATAAATGAAGGGTGTAATGGAGGACTCATGGACTATGCTTTCGAATTTATTGTTGAGAATGGTGGAATCAGCACCGAAGCAATATATCCATACAATGCCAATGATAACCAATGTGACATCAAAAGGGTATGTTAGCACAATTCTTTTCGTCGACAATTCTCAAACTTGTTCAAGTTCAATTGCCTACATAGTGAACAAACACAGTCCATTTTTTGTATTGCAGACATCATCGCCCGCAGTTTCCATAGATGGTTATGAAGATGTTCCAGCCAACAATACCAACGCTCTGCTGAAAGCTGTTTCGCATCAGCCAGTTTCAGTAGCAATAGAAGCTGGAGGAGTATACTTTCAATTCTATTGGAGGGTAAGCATTCATTTCTACTATCCTATTTAGTTCTATTAAACACCTACAATGAAGAAGAACAGGTTAACTATACGGTACATTTATACACTGACAGATGAAAATTATCATTGTCCGAATTCAATTCTTATATTGTGTGAAATACTGAAATGTAAATCAATTACCAGGGAGTATTCAGTGGAACCTGTGGAACAAATCTGGACCATGGGGTTGCAATTGTTGGATATGGCGAGACAAATGAAGGGGTCAAGTACTGGCTCGTGAAGAACTCATGGGGATTGGATTGGGGGGAGAGTGGTTACATAAGGATGCAAAGAGATGAGGCCCAGGAGGGAATTTGTGGGATCAACAAGATGGCATCCTATCCTGTCAAACTTGCCAAGAACCTTTCCTCCAAGACAAGTAGCTCCTTAATCCAACTTTCCCTTGGGAGGAAATCTTTTTTATCCAGATAACCACTTGTGCTGTGAGAGGTACAGGCGAGGTTTGTAGAGAACTCATTTAGTTGACACAGATTTCGTATTCATGAGGTATAGACAACAGAAACTCTTTTGCGTGCTGCTGTTCATTTCCTATTTGTTCTTGCGATATCTCTGTTATTGTATTTCAACTACCTGGCGATGCTTCTATCGCATGCTGATCAGGATGTCTTAAAGCTTTAGATTCTGAATAAAATCTTAACTTATCCAAAAAAAAAAAAAAGTAATTCCTTCACAAAAGCAATAAAGATAAACAGAGCTCTACATGAAGAGTGCTACTTCAACAAATACCAGAATAACCATTTGAAATTAAATTCGGGTAATGTTATTGGTTCAAGAAGATGAAGCTAAAGAGGCAGATTTTAAAGTAATACCTGTTACAGCAAGCCCCTTCATAGCACAAACAGAGAACGGCCACAACTATTACAACTGTTCCTTTGAAAATGAAATACAGTAGCTTGTAAAAAATATTGATCTTTCCTGTATATACAAAGTCTCAGTATGAAAGCAGAAATTGGGCTAGCATTTCCCTATACAGCAGTGTTCATGAATCATGACCCTTGGGACTGACAATCAAAAACGATTAGAATACGGCTGATCAGTAAGCCACTGAATGACGACCCATGAACATTTCAACTCTTAAACATGCTCTTTCATGACTCCCACATCCATTGAAAAATACAAGGCTGTCGAAACAGCCAATAAACAATATCCATTTTAGACCGAAGATGTATGTGGTGCTATCATTTGGCGAACAAGAACAGCTTCGTTGCTAGCAGCCTTTGACAGAGCAATATCTTCCATGCGCTTCCATATTGCTTCTCGCTTTCCCTTAATATCCGTCTCTTTAGCTTCATCTTCTTGAAACTTGAGCAAGCACTCCTCAAATAGCTCAGGATCTAGATCAGAGAAAATCTTGCGGACATTGAGTGTAAGGCTTTGAACAGCCTGGTTCCAGTGCTCCCTAGCATTTTTCTCCAAAGCGGGAAATATAATGGGTAATATAGCTTTTCGATTTTGCTTGATCAAGTTCTCAACATGATCATTGTTCCATAAAAATAGAGCCCTCTCCGCCACCTACAATGAATTAATAGGTCAATCATTAAAAGAGTCATGGGATTGGTAAGTCTATTACTCTATTTACATAACCTTACTTCTACTCTGACTTTTGTCACAAATGTTTCAGTAGATACAATGTGCACTGCACATCATGCTGAAAACGTGCAGTTTGCAATAGAACAGTAAACAAAAAATTCAAACCCCTTAAATTTGAACAAGAGAAAACAAACAAATCAAGGAACTAGCAGATGGCATGTGGCTAGAGGCATAAACATAGGCCATTTCAAAATATCTAGAAGTAAGAACCAAATAAACTCTCAATCAAATTCAGAAAAATTCTAGCAGATGGCAACCAAACCATAAATATAGACCTTCTCAGAGCCCAATGCACTCCAATAATGTTCAGAAATGTCTAGCAGATAGCATGCCCACCATAATACGCAACTAAGAAATTCAAACACCTTAGAGATTTAAATGAGGGAAAACAAACAAAACAAGGAACTAGCAGATGCTGTGTGAACAGAGGTATAGACGCTCTCAAAATATATGAGAACAAAATCCACCATTATGAATGCTTACTACAACTATCATTACCCGTTCAAGTAGATTTGTTTCTCCATGAAAAATTATCATAAATTATGACTACTTTAATACAAACACTCATATTAGCTCTAAATACCTCAAGCTGCTCTTATGGCCTTTCAATAAATCATTTGGGACCTTCAATGTAAGTGTTATTTCACAGTGCTATAATTCTGATCTTCATCACACATATAGAAACCCTTATTTAATCTTTCTCTCTTATCAAACTATTAAAGTTAATGGCTGACTTCTTGAATATACTGTCTCGGTCATCCGACTGCCCATTTGAAGTTGCAAAATACTCTACTTCATTACCTAAAACCTTTACCTCAAATCCTCAATAAAGCATACGCAGTTCATTTGGCTGTTTATAAAGTTTCATAGTGCCTCAGTATTGACAGCTAGCAAAAGAACATTTTTCAGAGCCAAATTACTTTGCAAACTGCACTGTTATCATGGTCTAAGTCTAACCTAGAATGTCTTTCGAGTAGTCTAAGCAACCTGATGTATATTAGAGTTGCGGAAGCAAGAACTCAACTAAAACATCAATTAACATTGAAGAAGAAATTAGGTTCTACAAAAGAAAACCCTAGAAATCACAACTTTAAAAACTTAATAATGTAACTCTTTCGACTACAAGGCTACAAGCCCTTACTCTTACGTATTTCTTGGCAAGGAAGAACCCTAACAAAAATGGGAACTAAATAACATAAAATAAAAGGCAGACTAATGGGCTAAGACACAATCCTGCACTCATCACATCACAACCACATAATTCTAATAAGTGTGTATCCAGTCTCATCAATACTATCACCATTATTCACTACCAATCAACAACTCTGGTATATCTTAAAGATGGGGTTTACAGTTTGATCCTAAGTATCCATCAACTGTAGCTTAATGCTAATTTCACTTGGCAAGTGTCAACATATTACGATCTTTGTACGAATAAATTTAGTCTCTCGTTCTCTTTATGATAATGAAATATGCACGTTAAAAGTTCCTCACGGCATGCATTTATGGTCTTCGTTATGCATGTCCAGACCTAGATCCAATATTTGTCATTAACTCTTTCTATATTCTTATGCTTCTGACAATTGAAACGGCACTTTTAGCAACTAAATTATAAGAATATAACATATTAATATTGACATAGTTTGGTCTTATAGAAAAAACCTGGCTGGCACTACTAGGGCAAAATTTTGAATTCAAATATTCTTTTAGTTCTGCACTAGCTGATCTCCAGGGGTTTGGCCCAGAATCTCTTCAACTGGAAGGCACTAAAGTCATAGAATAATTCAAGATATACTATTTAAGTTGAGTAATAGTGGCATTTCCACTTGAAAACCATTATCTAAATCTTTCATTCTTCACTACATCAAAGATTACTTACCAATGGTATTAATGACACCAAGAAGACTTGGACTCTTCATAAATTTTTGAAACTTTTCAAGTGAATGTAAGGATGAAACCATATATTTGTTGTTGGATTTTAGACGCCGTGATACATATGATGCATGTTCCATTAAAAACCTTACATATAGCTAATTAAGAACCCTCTTTTATCTCATGCAAGAACATACTCAATCAATTCTGAAACCATCATTTGTAAGAGTTAACTGATGGCTGGTGCAAAATATCAATTGAATCGATGCAATCTAAAAATAGCCGGCTAGTGTCGTCGTGTGTACCTTTTCCTAGGTGATAATAAACGCCTAAATAATACCTCCTTCAAAGTGATTCACATTATTTATTGACTTCTTTCTCATAATGTAACAAAATACAAATAAAATTTTGAACTGATAGAAGGATCAGTAGTTAGAAAACAACATTTTACTAGGTTGCAATCATTACTCCTAGCAGCTTAAAAGCTAGCGTAACTATTGCTATTATGCCATAGAATGACAAAAACAGCAATAGAAAACTGCCTTGTCACATTCTTCTAATTACACGCCAAATGCACCAACAAGAAATACATATCAAAGGGAAAGTTGACGTATTTTTTTTTAATTTGTTCGCCTTTTTCCATTTATTGAGAAAATAAATGGTTCTTAATGAACTTTTATGGTGATGCCAATGAATATGGACGAGAGGGATACTGAGTAAGGGGGCAGAAATTAGGTGGGTATGGTTGCTTTTAAGAATGGGTAGTCTTGTAAACATGGTGCTTTTTTAGTTATTTTAATGACGTAATGGGGTTATAGATTGGTACTTAATTAACTTTATTGACTTCTTTGGTTTTGATAGAGCTGGGGAAGTGTTGCTAGGCTTTTATCATCAATATACCTTTTACTTATAAGAAAAATATTTCAAAATAATAATTGTTATAATAATAATATAGGCATATGTTAAATGTTTCGTGTTTCTGCAAATTGTGGAAAACTGAGATCGAACCATTTAATATTTCCTCTCCGAGTGGTAGGAATAATAAACTAGACTTAGTTTTCTCTTGTATGTTGTATCGGTTTGGATTAGGATTTAGGAGATATATTTGTAAAATCACGACGAAGGAATTTTGTTAGTTTTGTTCTAACTTTTGGCAACATGAACACATTCGTCGTCACAATTTGGGGACTTTCCTGGGAAATCAAGAGAAATTCAACCAAAACACATTGTTATACTTAGTAGTTAGTATTAATTGGAAACAGATTAAAAAATGGATAATGTTTTCAGAGCCACCAAGGTGATGTGAATCTTCTTAGCCATTGGATACTACCCATAATGATAGATTGTTTGATACTGGAATGTATCTTAATGTTTAATAGAAATTAATGATTGAAAACATTTATAATAAGCACAAGATTTTGATACTGGAATGTATCTTATATAATCTAGTTCATAACAAAAATGGATAACAGCAAACCCTAAGATTGAGAACCAGCTTTTATAGCTTATAAAATAATGTAAGATGTTGGAGAAAACCATGTGGTCCCCTAATATTGTTGTTAAATGGGTGGTATAAATGCTTTCAATACCAAATGTTTGTTTATAGCATCAAGTACAGACTTGTCCTCGCCATACGAGTATATATGAATACGTATTACGCCCTTTCAGCTATCATGACACACTGAAGTACTATATCATAGAGACAAAGATCTTGCAAATACAAACAAGAAAACAGGGGAAATAAAACAGCAAGTAAGACAGCCTTCAAATGCTTATACCTGAAAGTGTGAACTGCTCAAGCAACGAGCTAGCTGGCGAAATAGGGGAACCATACAGCGTTGGAACTCTGGGGACTGAGTTGCCTCTAACACTTCCTCGAGCTCTCCTAAGAACATGACTTCCTTTGAACTATTTGTTACAGGCCAATACTTTAGTAAACCCCTTATAACAGTATCAGCAAGTTTGCAATCTTTCTCTACAAATTGTGTTATACAGTACGATAATTGTTGATGGTACATTGGTATGCACTTTGGTTTATGAAGAGGTATCAGGGCTCGAATAAGGAACAACTTGTGTTCTTCTTTCAGTGGAAGAGCAAACCCATTGATTATACTGCCCAAAATCTCCAAGAGCTCAGCAACTCCATTGTGTTTCTCTGTTTCGAAGATGAAGCGGTAGAAAATGTTGTTTATAGCTTTCCTGATAAATGGCCGATGTACCATAAACTTTCCATAAATGCGATGAAGAATGGTTTTTAAGTACTCCCTCTCTCTAGGGTCTTCTGAATCAAAAAGATCTAGCAATCTGAGAACAAACGAGTGATCAATGTATCTCTTAGCCAATTTCGCATCCGTCTCTGGTGATGCAATAAATCTCAAAAAAAATTCATACACAATTTGCAAGTGGGGCCATGCAGGATCCATTGAGGGCTCCTCCTCTTCTAGATCATAAGCTTCCAAGATCTTATTTTCACGAGGCGGAGTAGTGAGAGTTCTTAACAAATTTACAGACACCATCTTCGTTATTTCTTGCATTACAATCTCTGTGAACTTCCCATTGGCTGAAGTAACATAATCCACGAGCTCTAGCAATGTCTGCCTCTTAATATCTTTCTCTTGGAGGTTTTTTGTTGGATCAGTGAAGTCAAATACAACACAACACATGTTTAACTTTCTGATAAATAAGTTCTGCTTTTCTGAGCTTGGCACATCCCTAAAAGAAGGCAATGCTTCATATGGAGAAGTAGCCAAACTACCATTCAACTTTAAATTAGCTACTTGGGGAAGTTTGGTCCCATTATTCAGCCCCAAGCTTGAAGCATTAGAACTAAGAGCATTGCTATTGCTCGAAAACCCTGACTTATTACTCATTGTATCACTGCTTCTAGAACTAGTTGAGGCATTTGATGGAGCAGAAGAACCCCCTGAATCACGATTTTCACCTGACTTAGATGGCTTGCGAGGGAGCCTACCAAGTATCTGTTTGATCATAACTGGAAAACACGAATAGAAAACAGAAGCTAAATTCCTCAAAATCTGCTAACAGACAGCTTAAAAAAGCTCCTTCAACCAAACCCCAGAACTTCAACTCATCATTTCAAGACAACCCAATTGAAGAACATCGCAAATCACTTGCCATTCCCACCCCCAAAATACTGCTTCTGTACCAAATCACCCACTACTAACCTAGTACAGCTTGCTAACCTTCACTTTCTTCCAAATCTAATGAAGGAACTTTGCTTTTCATCTGAATAAAAAAACAAATCACAAATCAGACAAATACATGAAATTCACCTACCCTTCTCTCTCAAACTCCAGAATCTAGACTAAAAATTAAACCTTTTATCATAAAATCGAAACCCCATATGCAGAAAACCATTAAAAACAAAAGATCAACAATGATTCAACAACCCCATTTTATGAAATCTATAAACAAAAACAAATTCCCAAAAAAGTTAATAACTTTTAAACTAGATCGAAAGCTCCCCAAGATCTGGTTATGAACTATAAAAATCCTACATTAAAGTACGAGAGAGAGAGAGAAAAAAAAACCCAAATTAATAGAAGAGAAGATTAAAGTGTTTATGTATACTTACATATAAATAGAACTCTCTAAGTAGTTGAAATTGAAGATTGAAAGAAAGAAAAAAAAGAAATTTTTTGGTTCTATTTGACTGAAATAATAAGGAAAAAAAACTCACCAACTATCAAATTGGTCAGAGACAGACAACAAAACAACTGTTTCCAAATTCCAACAAACCCCTTTGCTCTCTCTCCCTCTCTCTGTGTGTTTTGATCTCTTTGCTTGTCAAGCAGGGTTTTTTTTCACGAAATCAATAACTTTATAAACTAAAATGAAGATTTTTTTTTAGAAATAGAAGAAATGGAAAGAGAAGTGTAGATGATTTGGAAAGAAAACACTTTCCTCCAGCTTGTCTTTTGCTTTTTATGCTTTACTCATGTCATGTTCTCTATCACTCTGATTTCTTTTCTTTTTCTACTTTTTTACTTTTTTTTTTGTTTATCTTGTTTTTCATTTTACTATTAACATATATATGTAATTACCAAGATAATTATTAATTATAGATCTAAATCATGGTTTTTCAATATATTCTCGGGTATTTATATCGATTTTCGACACCTATAAGCAAAAATTTGAACTTTGGATTTTAATGGTATGTGTGAATTTTTTTGTAGAAATTCATTTTGGTGAAAACTTAAAGATATTGTAGTCACTCTCATCAGATAAACTTTAGAAGATTTAGATTATCTTACTAATGATAATTGAAGATTAAGACATAATGATTAAATTTGCAAATGTCACTGTCATTAGAAATTATGCATTTGACTTTGCTATGCCATGCTATTAGTGGAACAAAATTAGGTCAGATGTTAATGATGAACTCCTTCCAAACAATTTTCTAATTTTTATTTAGTTGGATTGCTTATGATGATGATGATATTATATTTTTGGATTTGGAATATTTCCTCAGTGTACCTAACCTACAAATAGTATACAATTTTAAATCACCATTCACCAATTTTCACATTTTTAA
Organism: Aquilegia kansuensis; assembly: GCA_020826895.1. Lineage (NCBI taxonomy): Eukaryota > Viridiplantae > Streptophyta > Magnoliopsida > Ranunculales > Ranunculaceae > Aquilegia > Aquilegia kansuensis. Next base: position 34,808,953 of record CM037008.1, on the reverse strand, counting down.
TGACTGACCAAGTATAAATAGATGGATTCCCATTAAGAGAATTAGTTGCTCTTCTTTGAATAATTTTTAAGAAGATAAAGTCAAATGTTTAAATGAAGAATGTGGTCAATTGTTGAGTAATTTAACTCATTGGTGTGCTGTGATTTGTACCTAAGTTTTGATTCAATATATATATGTACAATGCACATGCATAGAAGGATCTGAACCTTGAATGATCTCAGACTCACTCACAAGCAAAACATCAATGCTTATTTCAACCCTTAAATGCTCTCAACATGAGAATAATAATTTGTTGACATTTTAAAACTGAATAGTATTATTATACCACAGCATATGTCTTCTGATTTTTAATGTAAATATAAAGGTCACAAATTCAGGTCAACCATAGTATGTACTTTATGTCTTTAAGTCTTTACCCTTTGGTGTGTTTTTCTGATATTGCATAACAGAAAGAGAGACAGTTTGAGGGCTGTGTATTGGGATTTCCAGAGCTATATTTGTATGCAAATTCTAATTAACTAGACTTTTATGAACCAAAAACCATCATTTTCTTAGTGGTGTTAGGTGTGGGAGAACAGGAGAAGGAAGGGTACAACATGAAGAAAGAAACTAGAAACTTGTTTACCTTTGGACAATATAATTATCAACGCTAATTTGTGGATGTCGAAATCAACTTTCTAAAATCTGTGTTTTTTTTTTCATTTTAAATCTTGTCTCTAATCTAGACGTCAAACAAGGTGTACAAGATCAATGAATTAAGCCACAGATTGACCAAATTCATATACTACATCAAAATCACATGATGTCCTTCCAGAGGGCCATCACTAAACCTGCCAATAACTTGATGACTGAACAACATTATCTATGAAGCTTTAAATTGGCCCACACCAAGTTATTTGAGATGGGGCGTATTGTATGGTTATGTGAACTGTTTGGGTCAACCATCAGTTACTGGACAAAGGTTTAATTGATCATGACCTGAAGACCATCCTGAGTTCCTGACTAGGGCACACATTTAATTAAGAGATAACATACGGATGGCTAATATGAATGAATGAAATAATCAGGAAAGGAGACCACTGCTGCAGGGAATGTTGTGAGATCCAAAAACCTGGCCAATTCATTATGTGGCATGACTCAAATGTTGAGTTTTCACTTCACCAACTTTAATGAATATGAGATGAAGACATGAAATCGACTCCAAAGAGATAATAATTACACCTGGCTTGAGGCTATTAAACCTGGCTATTTCATTCACTGAAGGAAACTTGAGCACAAGCTTAAAATGCTGTTGATGATTGAACATGTAAATTTTACATGACAACAAAGATAATTCAAATGGTTAACATACGAGATTCAGAGATAATGTCTATGAATTATATACCTCAGAAAGTTTATGGCCATTCAGCATGAGCACCAGGCTGATCAGTCACTTGTTGATGATCAAGAAGCTACAACCATAACATAAGTAATGCTTAACTAATCCTTCCCATTCCCTCAGTTTTATGTTGGATTAGTGATTTCATAAAGGTAAATAATACTAGCATTGATCAACAATCATTCTTTCAGTTTCAGCAATACATCAAAACAGGTGATGATTAGTTTGGTAGCTAAAGAAATGGAAATAGTTCGATAAACAATCAAGAAATACACCAGTTGTTAGGAAGAAGAAAAATATGGGACTTTGTGAGCCTTCGTTTATCCTACAAAATTTCAGTTACATGTTTTTTGCTACTCCTAAAATGACAACTGACCCTCACAGAATTAGTAAATTCATTGATTTCTCACAAAAAGGCTGGCAACCAAACACTATCCAAAATGACGAAACAATCACAAAATTGGGTCAATTGCAAAATGCATATTGAATAATGACAGAGTAAACCCAAAACCTACCGCGATCACAAGCTATTCCTAGCTTTTCTCTCAATATATGCTTCCACTGATGGCTCTCTTCCCAGAAAATCTGATAAAAGCTCAAGAGGTTCCTTTGCTCCTCCTGGAGCCAATACCTGCAGAAACAACCATCATATTCTCGGATTCTCATCAAGTTCATTGAGAGATCATCCATAAAGAAGAATGCCTAGAACCAGAGGATAAACTAAAGCTGAAGTGTACCTTACTCCTAAACAGCAGGCCTACATAATGATTTGACAACCCATCTTGAAACTTCGAAGCAAATATATCGGCGGCAAATACCTATTTTCAGGCCACATCAATCATTGTAAGTGTTACTTCACAAATAGGACAAGATAAGTCAAGGGAAGGGTAAAAAGGCAGGATAAAGAAAATGAATGCAAATAAGGGGCCTGGTGCGAACCTCACTCCAAATGCGGCTGTAGCAAGCAGCATCATAACCAATGGCAAAGCGAGGTATACATGAGGCTGGATTAGTCCCTTCTAGCATTGGCAAACCCAGCATAACCTGGAGAGCTCAAATGCACTTCATAAATATCTACTAATCGACTTCGCAAACATTATTTCGAAACAAACTACCACAACCACTTAGGTTTTACCTTTGGATGGAGATGCTTTAGTAACTCCAGTGCATCAACATTTTCAGTAGAATGCATTATCTGATCGAAAAGACCTGAGCATCCAAAAATACAATATATACATTTAAGCTACTGTACAAAGTGAAATTTTACCAAATGAAAACTCATACTTTAAGTGTATTCTCATAAAAAAATACAACTTATATTATTCAATTTGCTAGCCACTATAGGCCAAGATACAAAGAGGTCCTTCACAAACGAGCAAATGTTATCATCTACATTGGAGACCACATTAATAATTCCATCTCTTGTTCAGTTCCCAACTGATTTATAGAGGAAATTGCGAGTTTAGGTACTACAAAATGTTAGGATGGCTCACAATGAAGAATTTCGAGCTTTATTTTAAGTGCTGAAAATGAATCTCTCCTCCTTTTCAGTGAAGCACACATTTCATCTGTGATAGGCTTAGTAATATCCTGCCAAGTGCCAACAATATATTCCACTTCAAATACAAAACAGGTAAGCTCATAAAAGAAAGGCATGGCTGTTACATTGCTAATGTTTTAAACAAACACAAGCAAGTGAACTAGATAATATTCAGTTGGTGATATTGCAACCAGCTAAATCATAATGCAACTTAAAATCTGCTTTGATGGTTTACCCTTTTCTTTTTCTCTTTCCACATTATTATTTGAAGAAGGTTTGGAAGAAAAAAAGAAAAGCATAGAATATAGTAGTAATCACAAGACTGAGTGACTAATCATGTAAACTTTTACTTAGTAAGAAAGCCACTAATTCCATTTTTTTATGATCACACAAAAATCCCCTCTGGGACTTCTGAACAAGAGTCACTTACTATTTAATCTTATAACCTCAAACTATTATAGCTTCATTTATGGCAAGATAACCAAAAGAATAACCAAACCGTTTTCCTTTCATATAGGCTTAATTCATTATTATGTGTTCTTGTATATACTGGCTCTACCAAAAGATAGCAGTGAAATGTGTTGTATATTTCCAAAAAGATGAAAATATGAAATAGAAGATCGAGTAACTGGCTTTATCTTGATAATACTACACATAACACCATTCCGTTCATATTCATTTCCACTTCCTATACCATAAATTATTATGTTAGGTTATATATTTTCCATATAAGTGATCGGGGAACTAGGTTTTTATGTTTCATATTGGTTTCATATCTGGTTAGATATAAGAAGTGACCTACAAAAGAGAGAACATATTACTTTAATCGTCAAAAACATGACAAAATCTATTAAAATGACAGGACCTTTAAAGTGGAAAATACAATAGTTGTGTTGTCTCTGCAATTGAATCAGAACATTCAAAACTATTTTCTGAAAATGCTTACCTGATGGAACCCAGATATCAACTTCAGAGTAGAACTTTCATAACACCTAGAATGCAAAATTTGTGTTAGAACTGCAGCATGTGATATGATGCGAACAAGTAACTGCATCATATATCAGTCTTACCAATTTTCTAAAACTTGACTAGGAATTTCGAGAAAATCAGGATCTACATGAAGGCTGGAGAATCTAGAATATGATGCACGATTGCATATATGATAAACCTGAGAGTTCATACACGAGGTCAGCATTTGTGTCCAACAGTTAAAGTAGAAAATAAAAGACCACAAAATGAGAATTTGAGTGCAGACCAGTAATACATTTGGTATGTCTAATGCACAATGACAAAGGTTCCTTCTTGCTTTTGACTTATATATCAGCCATGGCTTTGTAACAACTAACAACAAGAAAATTGACAGGAGAGGAGCTTCTAAAGATTTCAAATTTTAAAAGTAAGGAGCAGAAAATATGGTTCAATGGTCAAAACAGAACAACGAGGAAAACTTAAAAGGTTCTGCATAATACCAGACAAATCATTATGACATGGGCACTTGCTATACAATAGAAGTTCATTTTTGAACAGTATGATACTTGTTACTCAGTAGACAAAGTGATACAAGAGTTTAATTAGGCAGTTCAATCATGTGTCATCTAAGACATCCCAACCAAAAAGAATTCCAGATAAATTCATTACGTAAGAACATAAGAGCATCATATAATATGGCGATAGTGTAAACTGAAAATACATTGATGCTGACTAATGACTATCTTGTGGATCCCTCCATGATAAAAAAATAAAAAAAAAAATTAGTTAGCCTGTGCTAAACATGCTTATTTGACAGAAAGCAAACTCTTCTTTGAATTAGACCAATAAATGTGTAATCATAATAAAGGCCCTCTCTTTTCAGCTTACCACATGACCAAGTTCATGAAAAAGATTGACCACTTCTGAAAACCGCAATAATTCAGGTTTCCCATCAGCTTCCTTTTGAAATTGACATAGGAGTAATGTCACTGGAATCTAGACAAAGAAATTAAGGATTATAAAGAACTTACCATAAAGAATATACTTAACATATCATGTATAACTATAGTCTATAGACATCTGATACATCCCAACATTGTTATATATTTAGCATATCATCGTACAACAAAGATTTCAGAAAATAATCAACCAATAAGAGTTGGACGAGATGCTTTCAAGAGAAGCATAACATAAAATAAATGAATACCCTACAACTACTTAACAAACTAAAGACATCAAACCTAACCCAATACATATGCAGCACGGACTCCGCCATACAAATAAATTGTTTAATGAAACCCTTCCTAAGGTACCCCTCAACATAAAACAAAGAGCAATGTGGATTGCTGACAATTGTGCGATGTCTTAGTTACATGCGTATAAGTTATATCCGAATCTAAACTCGCAGTAGATAAAACACAAATGAGAGGCCTATACCATTCTCCCAAGCAAGCAACCCAGGATATGCAAGATATAATTGTACGGGAATCATATCCGGAGGTAGATTTTAGAAAAGTGTAAAATGCTTTATCATTGGATTTACAGTATATAAGTTGCAAAATTGAGGTACGGTTGAGAGTTTACAAACAAAATCTTCATAATTTTCTTTTGGCAACAAAGTTATTCAAATTGCCTAGGAGTGCAGGGAAGTTCATAAATTTCTACTGAGAACTGAACACGATGCCCCTCTTAGACCAATTCAAAAGCCTGCAAACACTATATGTTATGATTGGCATGTGAGAAGAAAGACTGTCTAAAATTAACTGGTTCGCTATCATGGTCAATGATGTAACTTGCAAGCTAGATCCCAAAATAATCACTATTTAGAATGACCCATTTTAGAATCTGAACGTTTATACTGGTTCGCTACCACAATCAGGATTGTAACTTGCTAGATATGTACCACAAAACTACCCAATTTTGACCTACTTAAAATCCTTTAACGGATATCATCATGTAAAAATTTGCATCCTCTCAAATAGTTTATAGACTACCAAATATATTCCAATAAAAACAAAAAGTTTCAAATTCCAGCAAAGCAGAACTACTCAAAAGTTGAGGACAAGGACAATAACCTGTCGTGCACCATTGCAAAATGTGGATCCATTTTGTAAAGCCAAAACACAACTGTAGCCAAACTTTTCTTCCCTGTTAAATAATAGAAATCAACTTCACTCATTCACATCACATAGTGACAAAGGAGAAACAGCGAAATGCAATTTCAAGTAAGAAAATGGACCTGGAATACATGTCTAGGTAAAAATAACCCAAGAGCTCGTTAGAACTCAAGTCCCATGCAGAAAAAAGGCGAACATCACTGTGCCAAGCCTCAATCTCTGTAATTTCATCAAATCTTAGGCCTACAATTACAAAGAAGACTGTTAAAATCAATTGCCGATGTGAAAATTTGTCTTATATAAGAACTGCAAAACACGGCTTAGATAACTGCAGTCAATAAGTTACTGGTCGCTTGTCGTCAAAACAAATACCTACCAAATAGGTCTTGGAAAATTTTGAATATCCCAGAGAGAACCAAATCGAGTGGGAAATATTGATTGATATCTCCAAAGTCTACATAAAATTTCTGTTCTTCTGCCCTCTTCAAATAGTATAATAGATCTTCAGTTCCAAATGGAGAATCTCCTTCTTCTTTCGTCTGAAATTACAACGATGCTCAGAGTTATAAGGTATCAAAGAAAGCATAGTATAGAATAGGACTATGTATAGGCACGATAGGAGTCAATATAAGCTAAAACCAACCTTTAAATCCTTAAGTGCACTAAGTTCTTTGGTAGCCAAGTCAGTTAATTGGACAGAAATGTGCTCCAAAAACTCAAACACCTGAAAATTGGTACAAGAAGATACAAATTTTAATAAACAAACAATTGCAGCACACAACTGTTATAATGAAGACAGGGTAGACACAATATGAATTGTATAATTAATATATTACAATGATGAACATATTTTTAGTGACTAATACTAATAAACGAAACCACTTATTGATTAGTAAGACAAGATTATATAAATGGGGGACTTGTTTGAGAAAGACCCTTGACGTGTAAATGTGCAATCAACGAAAGACTTGATTCGTTTGCTCTTCATCATTATGTGTACCAGGTGTAGGATTCCCCTTCCTCATGTGTCAGACCATTTGTAGGTCCACCATGACGAGCTCCCATATCTAAGCTCGCTGTCAAACCCCCATATAAAACAATATAACTATATAGGCCTCTTTCGTCAATTGATTCAAAGTTTTCCAGACAGGAGTTGTTATGCTCTCTTACAATAATTATTTCTTTCTCCCTGCACATGCGGGGGAACGCTGGACATGGTTCCGCATCTTGGTGGTTGTTAAAAGAAAGATGTTCTTCATTCTGGCAACATTTTCTGAGGTTACTTTACTAATATGTAGTCAGAACATGCCTAGGCTCCTCTCCTGGATCTAAACTCATTACATTAGTGGGGTTGGAAGAAAAAATCCCATAATGTTGCAAATTCAACTCAGATGGTATCTATACAATATAATGCCTCGAAACAATAGCCTCAAGGTCAACAACTCACCTGTCCAAGGTTGCACACCCCCTACAATGATCTAAAGGTCTATGACTGAACGCATAATGCCTCTGCCTGCCTTGGGGATTGTAGGTCAAGATAGCCTCAAGGCCTAGGACTCACCTGACGAAGGTGCACACCACCTACACTGAGCTTCAGGTCTATGCCTAAATGCCCAATGCCTCTGCCTTGCTTCAAGGCATTATCCCAAACGTATTTTTAAACCTTATGCCTTGGTTTTTTGAAGAAATAACTACTGCTTGACTAGTGCCAAAAAAAAGGTTGCACAGTATGATAGTATGAGAATCATAATGAAGACAGCAATTAACATCTCAAAAATTCAGCTCAGAAACTCAGAAGTGGTACAAACCTTAGTAGAAGTTTTTGCCATTCTACGCTCAACAACGTAATCGGCATAATTTGAATAGCCCAGCAATCGAGCAAGTTTATGGCGTAGCTGAACCTGAAAAAAACAGACAAGTCAGTAATAGGAGTCCTTATTTGCGTGTAGTCCCACTTAATGACAGAAAAGTAATAGAAAACTGATGTAGATGTACAACTGACACTTTGTAAGCCCTTTGGGCCTGTCCTTGTAAGCCTTCGGACCATGATTAATATATACATTTTAAAAAAAAATGTACAACTGACACATTCTGAAAAGAAAAGAAAAATTGATTTTGTTGGAAGATGTTGACAGAGGATGATTCTTGCATCAGAAAACTGAATACATCCATAAGATGCAACATATATAGCAAAGGAGATGCATGAGCAGTAGGTAGCCAGGATATTACAATATGTAAATAACACTGAAATTCACACTCCTAGATTTTTGGATTTGACAGCTGTTTCGTGAATACATTCTCCTCACTATATCGGTCACCTCCAAAAGGTCAGTCAACTTCAAAATTATAATTCCACAAATCTTGTCTAAGAATGTCACCATTCATATTTAGTTATTTACCATTAATCTATAATAGGCACTAATGTAGTAGAGTAATTTAATGTGGAGATGACCTATATAGGGAGAAACTATATCCACAAATTTATTACTAGAATCTTACAGTTGGAAGTGTTTCAACTGTCATGAGTTTGTTCATGTGTGACTTAGAACCTCTGTCAAAATATATAATATACTTCCAAAATAAAGGGAAGAAATTGATCTGTGTACCACTGTACCAGATCTACTCTGGAATAGCTACCAATCAATAAAGGATACAATGACCGAAGAAAATGCTCCTTAGAAGATTTCCAGAGAAACTGTAATTCAGGATGCAATCTCTACATTCCATTGCGAGTAAAACTTCCAAATGGAAACAATATTAAACTGATAATCTACTAAGATCAAAGATCAAAATATCGAGTACTCAAGAACCATCAGTCAATTACTTGTTTTATTTTATCGCATGGCTATTGGCATTTTTGGCAAGAATATGGCTGCAGTTATATATACATACGAAATCTTATCATATGGACAAGAGCTTGTCGGTTGAAATGGAACTTGGTTGAGGCCGGTCATCAATTGGAAATGGGCAAGATGGTCATGCACCGTGATTGGTTGGGAAACATGGAAGTGGCATCATATGGTATGTAATTATGTACAGCATCAGCAAAGCCGAACAAAAACCAGACCTAAATATATACTTCCACAAAGATAACATAAATCTGCAGACACACTGATGGATACACTAACAGAAGTTATATTGCCATGGCAAGATATTCTCAGTTGTTGGATGTAAGGGTATTGTAAGCTTTTGGTGTATAGTTTAGTCCCACATAGCTTGAATATAAAGTCTATGTGGTCTCTCAATATATATAGAGAGAGAGAGCTTCTTTGTAAATTTATCTCAATATATCAATATTATATTTCTAGTTCAGTGAATTCTTAATCCATGGCAGATACTTCTAGTACACACTGGCTTGAAAAATATGTAGTAGATTAACAGAAGAAACATAACGACAAAAATGATATTGAGGACTATTCACAAAAATTAAAAGCTTTTGGAGGATAGTAAGAAATCAGGGAAGTCAATTATCAAAATTCAACATGTCTGAAATACAGATGTTAGAAAATGAACAAAGCACTGTAGTTCTTTTCACAGTATTGAATTGTAATGCAGCTTCAAATGATAAGAAATGACTTGACATTAATGATTTCGCCAGATGCATTACCAGATTTTCAACAATTGGAAGAGTTGCCTTTCCACATCTCTGTCCATATGCAACTGCAACTCTTTTTCTGGTGGTTCCTATCTTCACATTAACAAGAGAAACCATAAATGGTGATAAACAAAATTTAAACACAACCTTGTTCTCATAAATCGAGCAGAGCAATACTGTGCCACCAGCATATAACAAATAAATGCCAAAAGGAAACTGTAGCTTTATCTTGAAGTATATTTTAGCAGTTTCATCACAAGTTATGATTCAGTAGATGCTGAAGAAAACATATGACAGTATGCAGATGTGTTTTCCTTGGTGAAGCCAATTAATAGGAAATGAGAATTTAGTCAGCAGTAATTTTATGTGCATATCAAGAAGAACAAAATAACCAACTGCCTTAAATTTCACACACACAAAAAGGAAACTATTACAAGGAAGCATTAAAGACAACTCTCTCCTACCCAAGTAAAATATATCAATACCCAAAAAGGAATACAATGGCAATGAAACATCATGAGCAGGGCAAGTCTTGAGTATGTGCAAGACTGCAAGATAGGCAAACACAGGGCCCCTTAGAGGGCCCTAGATTTTAGCTTCAAGTTATTCAAATATCCATACAACAAATAGTCTACAACAGATTTGATCAAATGGATAAAAGATACTTAAGATAAGTACCGAATAGAATAATCAACATAAACTGGTAATCTTAGAAATTGCAGTTAATCAACATCATGATCATGCATCTGAAAATCTGCCTATTTTATAGAAAATAAATGGCAGCTCTCGAATCTTCGGTATGCTATACACAACTAAGCCATCAATAGCGGTGAAAAAGGCATGTAGCTGATGAATAGGAAAAGAGGGAGATCCGGACGAGTAATAGAAACTGTACCTTGCAATACTCTAGTACAGGCGAAACATGATGCCGCCTTAATGTGATTTTAAATTTATTGTTTTCAGCCTTGTCTAAGCTCTGAAAAAGAAATGCAGATTTAGGTTTCCTAGTAGATCAAACTTCAAGATTGTATACAAATATCATTTCGTGCTCATCAGATTTTGTAATTATAATTGTTTAAAAATGGATACAAAGAACTTTCACCACGACATTACTAACAAAACAAATATCGAATGTTTTAATAAAGTCACAAAAAAATCATTGCAAAATTGTGTATAACTATTAGTCTATTACCCTTGCAGACCGTATATAAAAATAACATCTTGAGCATCTCTAATAGAGAAATTTTAAGGAACTAAGCAAACATCTAAAAGACAATGTTTTTTACTATGAAAGGATTAATATGGAACATTCATTATCTTCATTTCTCTTGGTAAACCACAAAACTGTTTCTTTTAGAAAGTCAGCAATTTCCTTTCATTTGTAGAAATTTGACATTCCTATTTTACAATAAATATGCTGTAAAATTGCATGTCACCCTTGCAAATTGTTACATTAATTGAACGAGTAAAACTTATACGGTGCATGTAGCTCAAGTGTCTGGTAATTAGCAATCAGCATTAGTTTTATTATTTCTAGAATTTATTCCTTTAGTTTTATTAGATCAGGATTTTTACTAATCTCGTCTGCAACCAGGTGGATGATAGGTTGGAGTGGACCAAATATCATTTCAAGGTATAGCCACAGATTCTTGATTAAGGGCCTCCTGTGAAATTGGTTAAAAGTGTTTGGTCATCTTAGGAGTGTCCCTTATATTCGGAAAATTAAACAAAGTCCAAACACTCATGCGAGTGAACGCTGTTGTTTTTCAGCTGGCCCACTTATTAAGAGCAATCTTTCTACTTAACCAGACCCAGCCATCCCACCATAATTTCAGTAGAATTTCTTCCTAGGACTGCGACAAAACTAGAAATGTGTACTTTGTTGTTTCTTGTTACATGGGATGATTTCATGTACCAAAAATCCTCATTCAGCTTATTTCTTTAGTGTTTGCCTTTCAGTTGAATTTTCTTTCATTTATTCCGTGGTTATCTCAACATTCTTTTCCACTTGTATGATCTAAGAAATTTCCAGCATTACTAACTAGAAAAGAAATAAAAAAAATTCCAAACAATTAAAAAAATATTAAAACACATTATTATAACAAAATTTGTCTCCTAAGATTTTGCCAAAGATCTTTGTCAACATAGATAAATTTGTGCATAAATATTAATAAAAATAAAATATATGTATTTTCTTAATGATAATGAGGAAGAAAACAGTGAAATTTTAATTAGAATAAATATGAGTAGAATTGTATGAGGAAGACAACTAAACCGGTTTCTGCAAAAACTCAGTAACGCGTGAAGAGCATTTTTCTAAGTTTCTTAATTTGGATGTCAGTTTGCAAAGCCTCCCTGCATACTGAGTGGAAGGTAAAACATACAATTTCACTTTTCTAAATAATATTTCACTAAAGGTGAAGAGGATAAACCAGACCTTAATGAATTTTGGTGGCAAACCATCTAGCTCTCTCTCACTAAAGAGAACAAATGAATTATCTTCACTTAAATTTTGAATATATTGCATACTGAGCTCATCTATGCGAGTTTTCAACCGTCGGGATTCTTCTCTCTTACTCAATGTAAGGTTCATACCATTCCGCTCAAAATCCCTAACCTGTCACTGAATGTAGAAGATTCATTATGCAAAACAAAACCACTATACCATACTTAAAACAATAAGGTACATAAGACTAGTCAATCAATAAAAGAAGAAACATTGCGCACATGACCAAAAGGCATATTCCTATTTGAGATATAGGTCAGATCAAGATGTATTGTTTGAAACTTTAACATAAGCACGCAGTATGGAGAGATTCGAGGAACTATGGCCCATAGAATTGGAAGGTGCAAGTGGAAAAGTAGTCTTTATACTGTTATACAGACAATGCAATCAAAGCACATACAGAGAGTCTAAGTAGATAAGAATTCATGATTTGTCCAGTAGCATCATAAACCTGTTTACATCAGTAAAAAAAACTTACAGGCTGAGAATTCTATAGGGTGAGATAAGGACCACACAGGATGTTGATAGAGAGCATACTGAGGACCCTTGAGTTATTAGACATGCTATAGTACAATGTCTAGACAAGTTCAAATATTCAGAATTGCTGTTCGGAAATAATAAATCAGAAATCGGAAACAAATTTTTCTTCCAATTCTGTTCCAATTTTTTTCGGAATCAGATTGGATCGGAACTTCAAAATATCAGAAACTTCAGAAAAGAAACTTGAAAATATCGGAATATATATTTGGAAAAATCGAAATTATAGTTTATTATTACAAAAAGATAAATTTTATATCAAGAGTTAATATGTCAATCTACTAAATTTTGTCGACGCTACAATTTTAACAATTTTTCTCTAATATAAAATTATTACTACCTTGATCACATATGAATACTAAATTTAACATTATATGTCATGCACATCGTAAGTAGTATTGTAGTATGATTCTCATCTAAACAATTATGACAAAAAAGTTTTAATACGATACCACTTTATTGTAAGCCACTTCACTATTAAAACTTATCTTTTAAATCTAACCAGTAACCAACCAAGACGATATGCTGAGAAAAGGACTGCAGTTACATTATAATATGTGCTCAAATAACGCATTACTGTTTCCATACCAGACACTGAATATAATGTTTGGCCTCGGGATTCATCCAATCCCCTCTTGCAGCAAAAGTCTTAATAACACGGTATACATCCTCTCGATTTCTGATCATCTTGCATGAAAAATAAAACATTAGAATATTTATGTTTTAACTGAGCTGAGAGCCAGAAACTGAATGTAACACTACAGATCAACAAAAATAACTTGCAAAAACCAAATGCTAATGCCATAAACATGATTGTTTTTCTAGCCAGTTGATGATAACATTAGAATATTTATGCTTCAACTGAGCTGAGAGCCAGAAACTGAATGTAACCTACAGATTTTAAGAAAAGCAAGTTATAAAAACCAAATGCTAATGCAATAAACATGATTGTTTTTCCTTTGTTATTTGCATCCACTTGATGGTATGGTCCTAAAACTGTATTTTGAAAATTTAATATCAAATAAGTTTGAGCTAGGTATACCAAATGTAGTAGTCACCTACTTCTACAAATTTCACGATAAACATTGGAGTGTACACATGTCGTTATGAATTGCAAAGTAGGTTCTTCCACATGAGCTAAAAAGAGGTTGTTGAGCATCAGCCCCTTTATGATAAGTTGGGGTATCTAGGTGGAGCAAAACCAGAGACGAGGCAATCTCGAGGGATAGATCATGACATTGCTCAAGCAAATATAGACACAAGAGTTGTCGTTTCATGATGCAAAGATAGCATAATTACAAAGATGTACGTTTATCTTTCAAACACAAACAAAAATGCAAACAGGGAAAACAAGCTTTTCCAGCCCAACTCATCATATTATGCATGTCGACATTGTCCACAATTCATCCAAACAGGTGTGGGCCTGTGGGGTTTTCTCATAGGGCCAAGACATCAGTATGTGATAGATCATTATTACATCCATGACCTAGAACAGCTCCATGGGCAACACCCAGAGTCACCAGCATGGGAGTAAATCTTAGTGCTGTCATCGTCTCACTCATGGGTCCTCTAGAGTCTAGATGTCTTTCCAACATACCCCCAATGGACTATTGTCATTGCTACCACATGCTCTGTATATCTGATATAATTTGTATTATTAAACTAACACTATCACAGACTAAAATAAAAGGCGAGCACAATTAAAACATTTCAACAATAAGTAAGGAGAAGGAAGAAAGGATATAAATGAACAAATGACAAGAAAATAAAACATAACAACATGCAAGAAACACAAAAACCTCAAACATAGTCTCCGGCATTATGCACTGTAGCTTATACCAGAGGGGAAATCTTCTTTAAGATCTATAATGCTATGAGAGATATTATTTTTATCTTTTAGCTAGGTATGCCAACATGAGTTATATTTGAACACCAAAGTAGTAAGATCAAGGTAATGTGTTTTTGTTACTATCTGTTACTATTCCAACATTTTATGGAAACTACAAACTTGGCAAAGTAGCCTCTCTTCACTTCCATAATCAATATCATAACTCGCAAAGACTAACATAAGACTACCCATCATATAGAAACATGCCAAAAATACTGGAATAATGTATTATAAGAATTAAAATGAAGACCTGCAGACAAGGGCATGTGCATCTATTCTCCTCTCAGCTTCAGCACTTGCTTTACGTATGTCATCTGAAACAGACACCATCTTCGGAAAGACACAAGATTGTACTAATGGAAGTTGTTGAGCCTCTAATTCAGCCAGAGGCAAAATAACATTCGCATAGGTAACCTACACAGAACAACATAAACACATAAACTGATCACTATTGCACAATCAAACACAAAGAATCCTCTATAACTTAAAATAACAGTGATACCTTGTCAGGCGGAACTGAAGCAACTGCATCATGAACTTCTTTCGATTTAGAAATTATACGATCAGCTAATTTAAGAATTTCTGATGCTGATAGATTAACAAGAACATTTGAACCCGGTAGATCTGCAACATAGTTCAAAACATTAGAAAATCTCAGAAAGATATATCATGCAATGACTACTCGTACTACATCTTCTCTAATTAGGTTTCATCCATTTCCTTCAAATTGAGTATAAATCACAATAAGAATCAAATTAAACAACTAACTATCTGAACTGAAATTAGGTTTTGTGAAATTTATTTTCTCTACTTGTTCAAATCATCAAAATCCTTAAACATCAATCAATTAAACATAGCTTAGTAAGCAATATCTGAAGAAGAAATCAAATTGATCTAATTTGGTTAAATCGAATAAGACCTCGTTTCTTCTTCTTGTTTCTTTGAGCATTAATAGCTGTGATGAGAAGATTCAAAGCGATAGCAGCAATAGCTGCAACTCCAGTTAAAGCGAGTATTCTTCTCTCTTTCTTCTCTTTCGCCATTGTTTTCTCTCTCTCTCTCTCTCAAAAGTTTGAGCGCTATCTCTTTCTCTCTCCTGTGATTTCGATTTTTTACTTCGGCGGCAAATGCGAGGGAATTCCTTTTTAAGAGAAAAGGGGATTTCTTTCTTTCTACCAGAAGTCAGACCAAGAAGACACAAGACAAACGACAGAAAATGCCACGTACTTCATGTAGACTGTGTAGAGATGTTTTTTGAAATTTTGAATTTGAGAAATGCATTTTTTTTTTTTTTATAATTAAAATTTGGGTTTATTAGTGATTGCCCCCACTTTTTTAAATACAAAATTACAAACTCATACTTGCCTCCATTTTTATTTTTATTTTTATTTGGGTGGGAAAATAATATATCGAAAAAGAGATTTACCAGATGCAAATATTTTAAGAAATAAAATTTTCCTAAAATGGTTATAATGCTATATTAATCATGAAAATCATTGAAAAATCATATAAATTTATTTTTAACGAGAGTTCATCAACATTGGGCTCCAATTTATCCCAATATTTTACTTTATGATTTATTTAAAACTTACCACTTATTTTTTATATAATCAAACATAAGAAATCAAGATTTTTCGGAAAATATGTTTAGAATATAGTTGACTCAAACATACACTCTTAATGATAAATTTACCCTTTGCAAATTTAAGTGGTTTCAGCTCAAAGTGGTTTTGTTTATGGCTTTTATTCGATAAAATTAGGGAAATTTGGATTTAACACCCCACATTGTAGCCCCTTATTAAAAAAAAACACATAGTTAAAAACTTTGACTTAACACCCCTGACGTTTGGCTCTGTCCAAAGTTTCCCTTCAAAGCATATTTTTATTTACTAAAATACCCCTATTTTATTTGTTAGATACCCCCCCATTGTGACAACACTTCTTATTTTTCTTCTTCACAAATCCAGACATAAACAATTGACATCGAACTGAACATCAAGCACACAACTCTAAAACACCAATATCTTTCTCTCATGTTTGAAGTTTTATGAAGGATTAGTTTTTTTTCCCTATCAACCAAGATTTAGTTTCTTCTTATTTTCATATCTAATTTTGATATTGAAGCAATCGAAAAAATGAACTATACGTCAAGCCAATCTAGGTTATAAGTTTACAAGTGTACGATTGCTCTTTATAGTGTGTCTTATTTTTCTTTTAGATCTAAATTTTCTAATTTCATCTTCTTCATTCAACTTTATTTCAATTTATGGTGTCAAATCAATATATTGTTCAGTTCCCTACCTAATCTCTAATCTAACTTTTTTTCTTCATCTAACATGGACTGTGTGTGTTCAGTTCACGATGTAGGCAATTGAACTTGAGCAAGTTTGAGGATTGTTGTGTTAGTCATGTATTTCCTTTGGTTTTTTCGTTGTGAAGATAAATGGAAAAAAAATGTGCGAACATACCTTTTTGGTGTCGCATTGACAATGGCATAGTATGGATATTTGGCTTCACTGCCAATTCCACCTCTCTCAACAATAGATTTGAGAGCATAGTCCATGAGTCATCCATTACATCCTTCATTAGCTGGTTGTTTTGCACTTATTTAGGGATGCCATTGGGTTTAAGTTATAAACAAATTGTTGCTTGGGACACGATTGTAGAGAGATACAAACACGGGTGGGTGGTTGGTAACGCAAACATCTATCGAAGGGATGCCAACTTATTTTATTGCATAAAGTACTTTCTAGTCTCCCAACTTATCAACTTTCAGTGAGGACTATCTCAATGAACGTCATTGATTGAATGGATCGGATATTGGTTAAAAAACATTCTAGTCTCCCAACTTACCAACCCGCTGAGTTGGTAACGAGTTGTTGTGTCGGTAACGAGTTCGTGAGAAACATTTGGGTTTCAAGTTTCAGGTTTCAGTCTATAAATAGCGGAGAAAAATCGAAGTGAACCTAAAACTCAACCGGTCAAATTACTCTGTGTTGTAAGGTTTCAACTGTTAATTTAGATTGAAGATTTGATGGTTTTGAATGTTTAAATTCAGCTAGGTTAGCAATAGTAACTAATAGTTTGATTTAGATCTAGAATATGGTGGTTTTGTTTTTTATTGGAAGTTTTGAAAGTTGATTTAAGTTTGATTTAGATCTAGAATATGAATTTTTTTCACGGTGAATTGTGGTTTAAAAGCTGTGTTTCTCTTATTTTGAAACTAAAAAGCTTAGGGTGTGTTTGTTTAAAATGTTGAATACCGGTTGCTGAATGCTGGATATTGATTCCTGAATGCTGAAGACTGAATGCTGAAAAAGTTGTTTGTTTATTATTTTTTAAAACTTCTGTTTTACAATTGACTATTTTAAATGTTACAATTTATCCTCATTTATTTTATTTTTTAAATTTTAAATTTGAAAAACATGAAATCTAAAGTTCTTTGCGAAAAAATGACATCACGAAATAACAATTGAACATTTAAGAAATACTTATAATAAAAACATGGTTAAGAAATCAAACAAAGTAAAAACATATTAAAAAATCGAGACAATTAGTTGCATCTATAATTTTATATACATTTTTTTTAATAATAATTAAACCCAATGCATATGATATAACTAATGGATTTTCAAAGAAAGAACACATGTGAATGGATCTTTCATGACTATGACTATTATTTTCATCCACAATCTACAAACAGCTAGGATTTTATTTTATGAAGATCAATAAGTAGATTATGTGTTTATGATTAGTTAGCATGGAAAGGTCAAGAGTGCAACTCGGTTTTTCAGGAGATTAGACAAGAAGGAATCCTACGTGGACTGTGGATATAAGTTTAATAAAAAATATTGTATATGGGTATAATTGTTATAAAATTAGAATAAGCATTAAAAATATGAATTAAGCATGAGATTTGTGCTCGTCCAAAATGGCTGAAAAGAGTCCATTATGTTCTGAACACTGGTTCTAAACAAACAACATGAAAATCACTTTTAACTTATTATTACCCTGGTCCACCACTTAAAAATCATTTATTGCTGAACACTTGTTAAAACAAATATTACCTTAGTTTAGAACTAAATTGTTCTAAAGTTGGAGTTCAATGAATCTAGAAGTTAGTTATTCATGTATTTGAAATTTGATTCAGATTTGGATGCAGTTTTCATAGTGAGTTCAGGTTTAAGTTGTATTTCTTCAATTTCTACTAAATCATTGATGTGTGCTAAAGTTTACATTCAGAGTTAGGTGCCCGTTTGTTTTTTTGGGCTTATAAGATTTTCTAGTAGAAAATTGCTAGTTAGTAGGAGGTTACTATAAGCTCCAGGATGGAGCTTATAGCTAGTAGAAATATCTGATAGGGTGTAAAATTACATCTAAAACCCTTCTTAATAATTAAAATTACTATTCAAACCAAAATCAAAATTAAAAATTTACATGGGTTATGTTTGTTCTATTTTCGTAGTCTTTTTCTATTATTTTAAAAATTATTTTATTGTATTTATTCATTAAGAGATACTCTTATTTGTTATGGTGTAATATTATTTCATTAGGATTTTTCTATGTATAATAAAATAAAATAATTATAGAACATAAGTCCATTTTTTAACGAGGGTATATTAGTAAAAAAAGAATATATAAATAGATTCAGAAGTGGTAAAAACAAACAAGTAGAGCTTATAAGAAGAGCTTGTAAGAAATTGTTCAAAATAAAAACAAACAACATATCTTATAAGCTATTAGACATCTAATAGCTTATAAGCTACTAGCTATTAGAACTTGAAAAAACAAACAACACCTTAGTAGTTTAGATTGTGTTTACACTAGCACCAATGAAACTTTGAAAAAATAAAATTTGAATAAGGACTTTGTTTTTAGAGAGAACTTGCTCAAGAAAGGCAGTCATGTGCATCCAAGTTTTTGGGTTATAACACATGTGATGCACATTTTGACTCTCTAAGATCCAGTTGGTGATCAACTAAGTCTTTACACTTTCTAATACTTGTATATTACGTGACTAATTAATCATTTCTTAAGCTAGTAATAATCATTCAATTCTTGAGCAATATAGCCAACCTTAACATTCATGCAGTATAAACATGTTTGCGAAACACGACATTGTTAGTATATCCTGGCATTGTTAGTATTTGAGCTAAATCAGAGTATAAATGTTTTACATTTGTAGCATTTATTGTTGAATTGATTTGCAGTGCTATATGATTAGGGGGTGTTTGGCAACAAAAAGTAAATTTATTTTTGTTTATAATAGAAATAAAAAAGTAAAAAGTTAGTTTGGGAATGTACCGACTAAAAAGTAGAAAAAGTTAAAAAGTTAAAAAGTTAGTTTGGCAACACATCCAAATAAAAGTAAAAAAGTGAAAAAAATATGTTAGGTAATGTAATATACAATAATAAACTTTTTCAAAATAATAACATTGTACTTCAAGTAAATGTCGTAGAGGTGTTTAAGGATCAAAGAAGAGAGATATATTTATTTTTGCAAGATAGAAGGCGATTAAATAATAAAACCAAAGAATATGAAGATATTTCTACCTAAGATTAAGGTGGAGGAGAAGATATTATGATACATGGTTTTCGAAGGAGATTAGGAGAAAAATCGTATAGATTTTTTGTGAAAGAAGATACATAGTTTTTGAAGGAGATTGGGAGAAGAATATAAGAGATTTTTAGCGAAAGGAGGAAACTTAGGAAAAAAATATGATCGGGCCCAATTTTATTAGATTTTACTTTTCATAAGTAAAAAGCTAATATTTTGGGCTTTGTTAAAAAACAAAAAATTTGTTGCAAAAAAGTAATTTTTTGTTATGACCAAAACATATTTTTTTATTTTTTTACTTTACATAGTTAAAAAATTATTTTTTATGTGTGTTGCCAAACACCCCTTAATCTGCATGGATTTACTTTGATTAATTTTGTTCTAAGCTATGTAAAACAAACAGTAGAGTGTGCTACTGGGACTTAAATTTTGTTCATATGTTCTACAATTTAATACTATTGATACTACTTTATTTGGTTTTGACTTTTAGATTTGTGGTAGTATTGTGATTCTGTCTATTATAGTTGTAGTTTTGTTGGATATGTGTGACACATAAGCAACCCCACCCATTTAAATTAGGGAGGGGTTCCAGAGACTCAGGAAATGTTTGACTCAATTCTATTTGGGGTACTTGTACATGTTAGATTGAAATGATTTTTTGTAGGATGAATGTTCTCATTATGTACGACATTTTCACCAAAATTTATAATAATCTGAATTTTTTAACCCTAGAAAAATCATATTACAAGTTAATTTCTAACCCAAGCTATCGAAATCGTAAAGGGTTTATTTTTCAAAATGTCTTGGTTGCATGTACTTTTTATATGAAATTTACATATGTAATGGTGGGGTGGGAAGGATCAGCACATGATGGACGTTTGTTGAGGAGTGCAGTTGCTCCTAGAGAACGGAGGTTAACGGTACCCATGGGTAGTATATAAATACCCTATACTAATATAACTATACTATTACTCATACATTGAAAAAATTGATTAACAATAAAACTTTTAAACTTAATAGGTAAGTATTATGTTGCCGATGCTGGATTCCCAAATGTGCGTGGATTCCTTACATCATATCGAAGTGTGAGATATCATGTAACTGATCAAGAAGGTCGCCGTGCTAGAAATGCAAAAGAGTTGTACAACTACTATCATTCTCAGTTACAAAATGTTATTGAGAGGACAATCGGACTTTTGAAGAAAAGATTTGCCTATTTGAGGAATACCCCTTTCTATAACATAGACACACGAGTAGATAGTGATTGCTTGTTGTGCTTTGCACAACTTTATACAAGATGAAGATCCAGGTGACATGTGTGAAGATGATTTTAATGAAAGTGAGAGTGAAGATGAAGAAGAGGTTTATGAAGAGGAAGATAATGAAGAGATTGTTATTCAAAGAAGTGCATTATGAACTGCGAAAAAAGATGCTATAGCTTTGGATATGTTTGAAGAGTTTCAACATAGAAATCAGCATTAATATGTTGTTATTGTGTTTTAAATGGATTTTATGTTTGTGATGTTATGCGTTTGTAGTTTAAAATTTATAGATTTTATAATGTGTTCAGATTTTCTATTATCGAAGGATTTCTTTAGCTAATTGTCAGTTTCAAATGAATTTGGTGATGAATTAATGAGAAATTCGGCCTCCTTTTGTGAAATTGGTTTCTACTTTGACTTTGCTTATTGATCTCCTATTTTCCTGTACTATATTAGCTAGATCACTCTTCTGTTACTTATATCTGAGTGAGTACTGATCGACTATTTAATGTCGATCATTGCTTATGGAATCTCAAAAGGACTCTTTTATTATTGGGAATGCATTACTGTTCTATTTTAGTTAATGTTGATCATTGCTTATGGAATCTCAAAATGACTCTTTTACTATTGGGAATGAATTACTGTTCAATTTTAGTTATTCTTATTCTTTTTTCTTTTGATTAAAAAGCATTAGACAACATTTTAGTCGATCGTTTTTTCTTTTTTTGGTCTTTTCTTTTAGTAGAATATAAATTACTATTGTGAAGTTTTCCTGTAAATTGCTTCATATTTGTTCAGAAGTTGTTGACCAATCTTTATCTAATATAGGCGTGGCTTCTGAACCTCGAATCAATTGGACGACCAAAATGGACGAATGTCTTGTCCATGTGTTGAAGGAAGAACACCTCACAGGTGGGAGGCATCTTGATGGAACATGAAAGAGTGATGCCCTAGCTTGCGTTGTGCAAGAGGTTAGTCAAAGTACTGGCATGCCTGTGAAAGTTGATCATGTTCGTGCAAGAACAAGATATTTGAGGGACAAGTACAAGAACGCTAGAGAATGCAAAGAAAAAAACGGCTTTAATTTGGCTGGAATCCCAACACTCAACTGTTCACGGCGGATGACGAGGCTTGGAAAGAGTTCATACATGTATTACGATTAAATATATCTAGGCACTGGTATAAACATCCCTAGTTTTCTCTTGCATATAATATATCTAGGCACTGATACTTGTTCATGAGGAATGATACTTGTTCATTATATCTAGGCACTGATACTTGTATGTGCTTCCATTGAGTTGCTATATTGCTATAATAATGACTAATGAGCACATCTTAGCCATAATACATTAGGAGATCTGAATGACATTAGGAGAACACAACATAAATGTGCTTATTATTTTCAATCTCTTTAGTTAGCATAAATGTGTTTATTAATGAGCATTAGTTTAAACCAGGTACTTGTTATACCAATAAATTTTATCTGTGTTTCGTTTTGTATGTGGTTCGTGTGGTCCCAATCACATCACGCCATGTGTTAACAAAAATATAACCTATGTATGGGTGTAGTTAACCCTAGTGGATTTGAATTAGTTATCCAACTAATTTATAGACACGTGGCATGTTGTGATTGGGACCACACGAACCACATACTAGAATAAAAACACAAATAAATTTTTTTGCTTGTTATACTCTACTTCTTATTTCTCTCAATTCTCAAATTTCATATCTTTAGGGTTCTTAGTTCATACTTGCAAGTTTAAACTAGTAATTTAAAATAAAAATAAAATAAAAACCCTTTAAACTCCACTGAACAGCTAGAAATTACTGTTTCAATGTTGGATTAAATCATGATTTATAGTTAATTTTAATATTTGCATGAAGTGATATTTCCTACTTAGTACACATTTTAGTATAGCTTTAAAACAAGTAAAGAATTGGGTTTAGTTAATTCAGATCCTATAGACTTTAGGTCTGGCAGTGATCTAGTATTCTGAATGTTAATAGTATGCATTGATTTTCCCTTCCCATAGTTAAAGATTTGACGTCCAGTTCAGAGTACTGAGCTCTTCCCTACCAATGAATTACTTATAAAACCGATCAATTGCAAGCGCTCAGCTATGATTTGTTTTTGAATTTTATTACTGATTAGTGCTAAATGTTTCATCGTTGCTATGGAGTTTGCTAGCAAATGATTATCAACGGAAGCAATGATGAAGATGTCTATTATTGTATGACATCTATAAGGAAGCTCAATATAAAGGTGTTTTGTTTACTTGTAGGCAAATCCTAATTTAAGAGGGTATCGCTCAAAGCCCGTACCTTATTATGATGATTTGGACATCTTGTATAAAGAAGAAAAGGTCACAGGACTTCGTAGCTACGAAGGATCTGAGGTCTCTACCCACTCTGACGATTCTGAGCACGGTGAGTAAAATATTTTCATTGAATTTTGTTCAAGTTTTGACCCCCTATAGCTTAAGAAATAGTGGCCCCATGCATTATACAAATACATAAATTTGATGTTTTCTCCTTGTTTGGAATTTATAGATATTCACCGCAAAGATATATATGGAGGTTACTAGTGCAGATGTTGTGACACCTAATGAGAGGCGTAAAAGGAAATGTTAGGCAAGGGAGGACAATGAAGAGACGGTTTTGATGATGGGGATGGTTGAGGCCGCAAAAGAGGTAGCTGCAACACTAAGGCCACAAAAGTGTGACAAGATCAAGCTTGCTTTGAGTCAGCTTCCGGATATGACCAAAGACGACATACTAGATGGCATGGACCTCCTTGGGCCAGATCCTCAACTTGCAGAGACCTTTCTTGGCTTAAGTGATGAAAGGAAGAAGGGGTGGTTGTGGAGAAGATTGAAACACACGATGTAGGGATGGTTGTGGAGAAGATTGAAACACAATGTAGGAGAAGGTTATGGCTCTATGGATTGAAACATGCAGTATATGGATTTGATCTTTCATTTTTCTTTTGACATATGGTTGGATTTTGTATTGTGTGTAACGAATATGTTTTTGATTAGATTTGGTAATAATTGGTATATTGTTGTGTTAAAGGATATGTTGGTTGGATTTGGTTTACTGTTGTGTTGGTTGGATTTGGTTTACTGTTGTGTTAAAGGATATGTTGCTTATGATGAAAAATAGAGTTTTCCCTAGGTAATTATTTTTGTGTAATCAAACAGTCAAAAAGATTACCTAAAAATTATTTTTTGTGCTTAATCAAACAACCAAAATCTTTCCCACATAAAATTTTCCCCCATTTCTTATGTCCAATTAAACAACTCATTAGTGGGAATTATTGGGATTTTTAGACTTAACCCCCTCTTTTATGGTCACGTTTTGAGTAAACCCCTCTATTTGTCCAAGTTTGGACTTTACCCCCACTCCGTCTACTTCTGTCAAATTTAACGTCTATTTTTATTTTTTCTTCCTAAAGTACCGCTCTCTCATATTTTTAGGGGGGTTAAGTCTAAAGCAGCAATTGAGGACATTTTGGAAAGTTACAAATAAAATTGACTTTAAATTTGACAGAAGTAGACGGAGAGGGGGTAAAGTTTAAACTGTAAAAATTCCCGCTTCAATTATTCCCACCAATCAAACACACCCTATAATAAGAATTAACTTCTGATTGTGTTAGCAATAAGTTTGGACCCAAAATATATTGAATCGTTGCAAACTTCCACAAACGGTGCTTACAGAACTGAACATTATCTGTGCTTGTCAGTAGTGATTACGTCATTCTGAAAAACCAGAAGCTAGCATCATCCAGATCAATAACTGTAATGCAGGTTCGGTAACAATGTACAGTTGGTACAACTCCTCAAAGCTTTACTTAAGTGTGAAGGCAGAATAGGAGGAACAGAACCTGTTCAATTAGCAAAGACACCTGCAGCTTACTAAAAGCGTGTTTCAGACGGTAACACACTACCAAAAATAAAGGATCTCAGACGAGGGGACCACTTCCTACCATTGGGAAGCTAATGTCTCTGGTAGAACTAAAGATTCTTCATTCTTATGAACAACTTTCTATTATGGAACGTGGAATTTTGTTGTGGACAACTCCTGAAATCACGCAGTAAGCTATCAGGAAAACATATGGAAGAGCAAAAGAAGTGATGGGCCAAACTAGTGTTGGCATGAAACATGCATCCTTGAACTAGAGCCATTGGTTGGAATCTCAGGCATGACCACGTTAGAGATATCTTGTGTGATGTGTTCTGGCGGGCTGGAGTACATGTTAAGAAGGAGGCTCCTGTTAACTTTCTTACTGATCCTAAGGAAGGAAGAACGACATTACGTCCTGCTGATATTCTGGTCTACAACTGGTCTGAAGGTAAACATGCGTGTGTTGATGTTACAGGGGTGTCTCCGATGGTTGGGCTGGGTGCTGGGATTTTTGAGGTGGGGCTAACAGCTAGCAATGCAACAGCAGCAAAAGTGGAGAAACATGACGGAGCTTGTAGGGCTAACCAACATAATTTCATCCCCTTTGCATTTGATACATTTGGATTGCTAGGCTCAGAAGCAGTTGAGCTCCTCAGGAGAGTGCAGAAGGTAATGGATAGCAACGTGATGACTGCGGGTTCGAACGAATATGTATTTAGGAGAATCGGGTTTGCTATCCAGAAAGGACTTGCCGCGTAGTTTGTAGCGCGTTTGTCCTCTACTTTTGTGTAATTCGTTTAGCTTATCAATAAAATATTAATTATATTAAAAAAAAAGGAAAGAAAGAAAAATAAGGCGAAAATATAAAAATTCTCCCAACAGATAAGAGAATTAAGTAAGTTGGTGTGAGTGTTGTTTCTCTTGGCCCTGTGTGCCATCAAACAAGCACCTGTTGTGGCAGTGTTCACTTTTTGCTTTTAACAAATGATTATCACTAATAAACAATTATTCTTGAAAAAAGGTGTCTGCTAATCTTGCCTTTTTATTTACATTGATATTGGTCTGTATATGTGTTGCATGCCTCGCTGGTTGCTATGGAGGTGTAAAGTCAGCTACGACCACCATGGAACACCATGACAGTGCATTTGGCATGTCCTGTTCAATGTGCACCTAATGGAAGCCTATAATTCCTACAATAAACTCCATATTCCATACATATAGCTATTGTTGAGACGGCCGAGTAAAGTTTAATGTGCTGAACATCATCAGCACCTTTGGTAAAGGCCTTGCTGGCTGTATATATACAGTAGCTACCACCAGTCCCTTGAAGCCTTCACCTCTCCAAGTTCCCAAACACTGGTTGTACAGTTTGCATTGCGGTGGTATATGTAGAGTGTTAGAAGAATGTTATCCTGAGAAATTATCTTCATGACTCAGTGCTGGTTCTATTTGTGATGCAGATGTTGATCATATTGATTAAGTCACTGGGGCTGACCAGAATAGAAAATTAATTGTTATTCCAAGATCAGGTGAGTCCGTGAGTTTGATGTTTCAAATACAAATGAGAAAATTGTTATTCATCAGTTCTCACAATTTTTTTGATTGGCAAGCCTGTTTTAACGAGATCAGTAACTCAAAGATGCACTGCCTGGGATCGAACCCCAGGCTTCTGTAGAGAATTAGTAAAGGTTATAGTTTACCCGGATAGTAATGATTATGGCTAAGTTTAGTTATGGCTGTGGAAATCCCTGTCAGGTACCTCTTTTCTATTTTAGAGTTACCAAAATCACCTGCACAGTTGAGAACCCCCATTATGGGCACTATACGCGTCTCCTAACTGTCTAGCATATTGCATTTGTCAATTGTCTAGCCTTACCTGGCTCTCTCATAAATTTACATGCCAAAAATGGTTTATACATGTATAATATATGCTATTTGCGTATGTTATTACTTGTTCACAGATAATGTCTGGCATCTGGTTTGTCTTATTCGAAAGTACTACAAATGGATATTAGTACATAGGCTTTTCATCATCGAGAGATTATTGACAATGAACGAAAGCTATTTGCTGGATTTTGTTATGATTATTACCTGATTATATATTTAATATAATCACACCACTCTTTAAGCAGACGTAATATGCTTGAAAAGAACTTGGTTGATGCTGATGTGTCGGAGGAAGATCAAAACAATCTGTTAAAGCTTCCAGAGAAGAAGGAAACCTAGTATATGCGTTTAGAGATGCACAAAATGGGGCCTGATGATTTTGATTTACTGACAATGGGGTGCATTTAGTGAGGTATGATATTCAACGGCTTGCGGACAGAAAAGCTGTTGGTGCATATCAAAGGTATGATTTGGGCCTGGCTGAATGTTACGTTGGAAGGACTACATGTTTCTGTACTGGAACAGCTTGATGGCAGACAGTTGAAGCTTGTTTCAGTGTGCTTTGGGCCTAAGGAGTGCTCAGTAGAAGATGGCAAGGTACTGGTGTACAGGAAGGGGAGCTCAAAAGTTGGTTACTCCGTGTGGTTTAGTTCTATTTCCTGTCCTAGTAGTAGGGAATCTTGTATGTGTCTGTTATTACCTGACGGGGTTATTTGACACCCGCTGATCAGGCTTGTACTATGTGCTTAGTGATTAATAATAATTATATACTCTATCAAGAGGGAAAAAAAATATGCATTTGTGCAGAAAAGAAACTAGGGAGTCTTTTTAAGGGCGTATCACATATCAAGTATCAACTGTGATTCAAGCAAAAGGAATGAAAAATATTGATCTTTGTTGATGCAACACAATGATTATTTGAGCTGGGAATTAATATGAGCATCTCCTAAAAATTTGTTTGCCAAAAGAAGAAAAGGGAGAACAGATCATGGTTGCAATCTTGCGTTTAGTTTTTTGCATTAATGTTAGGATCTTGATTGGCTTCAAAAGAACATAATTGTAATACTGTATTGGGTTTATGTTAAAAGACCAATGGAACCAAGTGTATTTACATATGAAGAACTAGAAGAATCATGGCTGCCAAATAAGAACAAAGGGAGAACAGATCATGTTCGATATTGATCTCTGCAGGATCTGCGCAATTTCACTCTGTTACGCTGTGTGATAATTTCATTTGGATACTTGCATTGTGGAGCAATCTGTTGTTAATTACACTAAAAGAATCAAAGCCCTGTAGGCTGTAACATATGATTTAAACAAATCAGTCATAAGCAGACTTTAACTCAAAGATCTGTGAAGTGAGACCAATTCCAATTTCCAAGTTCCTTGAGACGCCATATTAAACATACTCAGGGTTATCCAAGAGAAGCAATGCAACAGTGTGTATCAAGAACATTCAGTTTCTAGCAATGCATGCTCAGATAAAGTTTCTTGGAAGGAGAGTTGTTCTTGTGAGCACATTATCTAAGAAAATGATGCTGCAACCTGCAACTACGTACGAAGTATTACCAAAGGAAGTTATAATGACACCCCATCTTTAGTAAGAGCTACCCAATTTTTGAAATACTGTACATAGTTACATACTACTACGACGTAGAAACTCTCTTTAATTAGGGCACCCCGAAAGATTCTGTTTTCTCCCCGCGCTACCCTCTTTGCCTCTTTATAAATTAAAATTTTCTTCTATGTTTTCTTGACGGAGATTGAATTGCTAGAGCCAAGAAGTAAAACAAACAAGTTTTGTTTGATATATGCAAGATTATTGAGGTAAATTTATGTTATAAATTATAACATAAACTTGTTGATAGATTTTTTTTTTTTGATAAAGATTTGTTGATAGAATTGAATTGTTAAATTGAATCAAAACTTTTGTGTTTTGGTTGAATTCACTTTTGTGTTTTGGCTAAAGATGTTGTTGTTGTTGGAGAATATATTACTTGTCTTTCTATATGTGAAAAGTCTGTTGATTTGATTCCCTTGTTTTAATTCATAGGTTTGAACTCTTTACATCATCTTCAACTTCGATAAACACAGACAGACAGACATGGATGAACAACAGCCCAACTCTTTTTGGTGTCTGCTTCCGCATGAAATACTATGTTTGATCATACAACTTATTGATTTCATTGATTTCCATTCTATGTCAGCAGTCTGTAAAAATTGGAAATTAGCTTGCAAAGATTCTTCTCCTCCCACCCCTAATGATCCAATCCCTTGGTTATTGACAAAACAGACCTCCTTACCTACTGAATCAAATTCCATGGACATTAGACATTCTATCCAAATTCATCGGCCATTGACCAACAAAACATACAATATTGATCTACCTGAGTTATCAGGTACTGCACGTTATTGCCTTCACTCTAAACATGCATGGTTACTGATATATAGCTGCGACCCCATATACAACCTTCAGAGTACTTTTCTGTTACTTAATTTATTAACCCTGGATAAAATTTGCCTACCAATCCCCTGTTAGGCAGTATGTTAGTAATGCATAAGTTTGATTCTAATTTAGAACAGAATAGACAAAGTATGCAAACCAGAACAAAAACTAAGGACAGTATGATGTGATCGAGTCGAGAAAATCTCTGTCCTTAAGACATAATTTGCCCCAACAGGTGATGTATGGGTGTAATGCAAACTGTCTCCCAGGATACAACGATCAATACCTTCGTCGTGTAGCAGCACTTCAAACAAAACGAAGACGGCGAACCAGTTCAGTGATGTAACTCTCTCAAAGACACACAGACAATGAATGATATGATAATGAGTATGAGGTTTTCGAATGAATGAATAATGCAGACACTGACAAGGTATTTATAGCAAGAGGAAAACAAGTGAACAGACACTTGGGCCGAAACAGTTCATTGAACAGACACACCTAATGGGTCGAACCAGTTCTATGAACAGACACACCCATTTAGGCTGAACAGACACTTTGGGCTTAAACAGTTTCATCAAGGGACACAACTTTTTGGGCCCGAAGCAGTTTTATGAAAGGTTGCACCTATTTGGGTCGAACCAGTAGCAAACCGGTTCGGAATAGGTATGCACCTATTGGGATTTATTCCAATGGACCTTTCTATCAAAAAGATTATGTTGGATCACCAAGATCCAAGCCCAAGCCCAAGCCCGAGTCCGAGCAGGGTCGGGTCGGACGGACGGACGGCGCGCGCGCGCGCGCGCGTGTGTTTTTCAAGCCCAAGCCCATGTAAGGTTACGCCCAACGCGCGAAAACATTGTAACCCCAAGGGCCACACCCTTATTGTACATGAGGGGTTTTTCTAGACAAAACCTTATCTACATGGGTCAAATGTGGGACTATCACATTTTCCTTGCTTTGTCTCAAGTTGTTTGGAACTTGGGACACCAATTTCTCATTCAATATGGAACAGTTTTAGACGTATGAATATTCTGCGAGCATCTACTCGGAACGAGGATTCTATACGTACCAAGATCTAGCTCAACGGAGCTCTAGAACATATCGAAATGTCCAGCCAAAGACCTTGTCAGATTTCTGTCAGATTTCTGACAGAATCTGTTCAAACTGTTTCCAACAATCCCCCGCATGAATGGAAATTACGGATTTATGCAAATGCAATGCAACTGAGAGAGTACAAGCGGAAAGTAGCTGCATCGGTATAGGTAGCAATTTTTCAGCCTTGAACCTACCCTAGTGGATAACCATCGGATTTACTGGCTAATCAGTGAACATGATGTCTTGAACTGTTCAGCCGTTTGTGTAAACCAAGACAATGGCTACCACACAGTTTCCCTTCCTCAAAGAACTTGGTTCTATGGTTGTGTTCATTTTGGCCTTGAACTTCCTGGTATTCATGAGTGCTCTTAAAGAATGCAACCTTCAACATTCTCACAGAAAACGACCCCTTTTTCTCACTCATAAGGTGATTGCCCATGAAGAGTATCCTGCTATACTCCACTTGTTTTACAAGCTATGGGAATCATTGAAAGCAAAAGCTTATCCTAGTCCATCAATGCAGGCAGCACTGGTCTCATCATCATAGGAATGGATAAGAGATGTTTAATCTCACAGTGCTATCGTCGAGTCATGCGAGATTCGGTTGTCCCTTTGAACCTAGATCTTGGGATCTCCAGTCAGCTAGGTAGGGTTGCCATCAGGCCTACTCTTTCGTCTTAGGTTTTACACCCATTCCTCTCGATGATGTTTGAACTTGCTCTCGGGCCAAACCTTTAGTAAATGGATCCGCTAGGTTTTCAGCCGACTTAATATACTCTATAGAGATTATTCCAGTTGAGAGCAGTTTCCTACGGTTTTGTGTCTTCGTCTGATGTGTCGAGACTTACCGTTATACATACTGCTTAGTGCCCTGCCTATAGCAGATTGACTATCGCAGTTTATACGAATAGCTGGCATTGGTTGTTCCCACATGGGGATATCCTCTAAGAAATTTCGAAGCCATTCTGCTTCTTCTCCTGCTTTATCTAAAGCAATGAATTCAGCCTCCATAGTGGATCTAGCAATGCATGTTTGCTTAGAGGATTTCCAAGATATCGCTGCACCACCCAGAGTAAAAACATAGCCACTCGTGGCTTTTGAATTTTTAGTATCTGATATCCAATTAGCATCACAGTATCCTTCCACTACTGGTGGATATCTAGTGTAGTGCAGATTATAACTTGAGGTATATTTCAAATAGTTCAATACCCTAGTTATTGCCTTCCAGTGATTCTTCCCTGGATTACTCGTGTAGCGACTTAGGACATTTACAGCGTGAACCATGTCTGGTCTAGTGCAATTTGTGATATACATCAAACTGCCAATGACACGAGCATATTCTATTTGTGATATGCTAGCCCCAGTATTCTTAGTTAAATGAAGATTGGGATCTTCTGGAGTTTTGGCAATTCCAGTAGAGTGTTTCTTGAACTTTTCAAGAACCTTCTGAATGTAGTGGGATTGCGATAGTGCAATTCCATCTGATGTTCTAGTGATTTTAATCCCTAGTATAACATCAGCAATTCCCATATCCTTCATATCAAACTTACTGCGAAGCATGTTCTTAGTAGCATTAATGATGTCATTGTTGCTACCAAAAATCAGCATGTCATCTACATAGAGACATACAATAGCATATCCAGTTTGAGTGGACTTAGTGTAAACACATTTGTCACATTCGTTTATTTTGAAACCACTTGACAACATTACATTGTCAAATTTTTCATGCCATTGCTTCGGAGCTTGTTTTAAACCATATAATGATTTTACAAGTCTACACACCTTATTCTCCTGTCCAGGAGCAGCAAAACCTTCAGGTTGTTGCATATAGATTTCTTCCTCTAAATCTCCATTTAGGAAAGCGGTTTTTACATCCATTTGATGTATTTCAAGGTTGTGTATAGCAGCAATCGCAAGAAGTGTTCTAATAGACGTTATTCTCGTTACTGGAGAGTAAGTGTCAAAGAAATCCAGGCCTTGTTTCTGGCCTTGTTTCTGCCTGTAACCTTTGACTACAAGTCTGGCCTTTGAGTCCAAGGGTCCAAGGGTCCAACGGACGGCGCGCGCGCGTGTTTTTCAAGCCCAAGCCCATGTAAGGTTACGCCCAACGCGCGAAAACATTGTAACCCCAAGGGCCACACCCTTATTGTACATGAGGGGTTTTTCTAGGCAAAACCTTATCTACATGGGTCAAATGTGGGACTATCACATTTTCCTTGCTTTGTCTCAAGTTGTTTGGAACTTGGGACACCAATTTCTCATTCAATATGGAACAGTTTTAGACGTATGAATATTCTGCGAGCATCTACTCGGAACGAAGATTCTATACGTACCAAGATCTAGCTCAACGGAGCTCTAGAACATATCGAAATATCCAGCCAAAGACCTTGTCAGATTTCTGTCAGATTTCTGACAGAATCTGTTCAAACTGTTTCCAACAATCCCCAACCTTGGGACTCTGTTTGCTCTTATAACCCATGGGACCTTCTCTACTGAGTCAAAATCTCCCAATTGCGTATTTTTTTTGCTGGCGAATATCGAAACAAATACCAAAGTTTTATATGTATGGAAGATTGGAAGAAATGATACATGGAAAACTTTTCATCTTTCTCCGGATGACTTCCTATGTAATACCTGGTTATGTGATGATTATCTGTATTGCTTTTTTGTTGATAGACTTATGGTTTTTGACTATGATCTCAACTTGAAGACAAGTAAAAAATTTACTACTTTCTCGATTGATCCTATATTCACCATAACTGGAAGTAACAAGGAGCTTTATACGGTTGCAATGAACAGTACTGATAGTTATAAGTTTGATACATCCACACTGGATTGGATCAAAGTTAATGTTAGGATCTTGATTGGCTTCAAAAGAGTATTCAGTTGTAATATTGGCTTTATGGTAAGAGACCAATGGAATGAAGTGTATTCACAAATGAAGAATTATGGCTGCCAAATAAGAACGAAAGGAGAACAGGTCATCATCGAGAATGATGACATGAAGAAGATTTGGCTACAGCTTTGATAGACTTCATTTCAATCATTTGGTCTCGTTCATTGGAACTTGGAACAAGCCTAGGTTGAATCCCGTCCTGAGGATTTCAGGACAGTTTCAAGCAGCTTCTTCGGGCTAGGGCATTTACTCATTCACTATGTTATGAAAAGTAGCAAGGTGCAAAGTGCACAGCCTTAGATCCAGTTCAGCTTCAAATGCCTTACCATTGAGTTTTCTTTGTATTTTTAATTTTTTATGTTATTTTTAATTTATATTTCAGATTTTTCTAGTAATAGAAAAGTGGGTCTGACTGTCTGTATCAACTTGTTTCATTGTTCTCTTCCTGAACATTATTTTTGTGCTGACAAGTTCTTTGAATTGGGGGAAAAAAACAAAGGTCATTTGAATGAGGTATATAAATCTCTGCAAGATCTTCACAAATTTGCAGAATATCATGTGTTTAATAGTTAATCAATACACTTTGTAATTTCATTAGCATTCTATGGATTGAGATTCCAGAAATGCTGTTTGGGGTGCAGGAATTTTTTTATTGTGACAATATAGTTTTGAAGTGTGTACTGATATATTTATGTATACATGGTGGAGTTGGTTTTTTTTTTATAATGATCCACGTTCATTCCAATCCAAGCCAGAATTCCTGCATATGCCCAACCTTGTGATACTGTTCTATAAACATAAAACACACAACAACAACAACAAAAAAAAAAAAAAAAAAGAAAAAAAAATTGTGTTATCATACTTACATTTTAAAAACATGTTAAATTCATATCTACAAGTTCTTATTAGGATTAATTTTTAAGATTTGAAAAAAAAAAATCGATTAATTAATATAAACGGGTCATACAAACGGGTTAATGGGTTATTCTTTTTAAACCCAAACCCGATCTATTCCTTCCTTTCGCTAAGCTAGGCCGCAACTTGTAGTTGCAGAGTTGCAGCAAACCACCATCGTCAACCATGGCGCCGAAAGCTAAAGAGAAAGCGAAAGCAACACCAACACCAACACCAACACCCGCATCAGCATCAGCACCCGCATCTCAAATGGAAGATCTCTTTACTTCTCTTAATCGACATATTCAAAATCAGAATTATGAACAAGCCGTTAAAGTTTCAGATCAAGGTAATCGATTTTTTTTTTTTTTTAATTTTTCTTTGATTTGTTTTAATTAATTTTTTATTATTGTATTGTTTTGATTTTTAATTTTTATGTAGTTCTTGCTCTTTCTCCTGGTGATGTGGATGCTTGGCGATGTAAGGTTGTGAGTTTAATTAAAGCAGATAATATTGATAAAGCTCTTTTGACAATTCAAGATTCTGAAAGGAAAAATCGCGCAATTGACTTCAGTTTCGATAAGGTACACTTCACATGGAAGAAAATTGATTAGTGAATTTGCCCAAAAGGGTTTGCATAATTGTTGGTTTTAATTGGTAATAGTTTAGGTATTATCACAATGTGTTGGTACTTATGATTCAGGTGTAATTTATACTAATACAAGAATGAGTTGTATTTGGTTGCAATGGTAGATGGTAGTAAACAACATAATTGAGAATCTGGATGATGACATTATATATGTTTTATATGGGAAGAATTGAAAATGTAACACTTGAAATTGAGTTTATAAGAGTTTGCATATAGAATTATCAAGCTTTCTCATTTTGGGCGAACTGTTTTATATGATACGAATTCAAGATTTAAACACAAAATCTGTTGTAAAAGTGTTTGCATTTATTCTTGAAGCTTCACATTTTTGGACAGCCTTTACTTCATATATTTTATGAACAATCATCACCACAATAGAAGTAGAACCCTAATGTGTACCTTTTTGGGCAGCCTTTGTTTCTTTGGGATATCTCATCCCAATGTGTACCTTTTTTGTTGACACAAAATTAGTTTATATTTGAGCGATTTGTGCTTAGTGAAGGACTTAGCTGGTTACATTCATGAATTGGGTGTTCTGGGTCTAGCCTTCCACAGAGCTCAATGTTATGTGCATTTATGTGGTATATAATCATCCATGGATGTCAATGATAATGTTTGGTAGTCATTGTAGATTATACATTTTTTTACTTGTAATCAACCCACAGATAGCAGTGTAATGTTTTTATTAGGTATTTGACCTTTCCTACACTTTTCTTTCAAGTAGGCGTACTGCTTGTACCGAAAAAACAACTTAGATGAAGCTTTGGAGTCATTAAAAGGGAAGGAGGAAACATCTGCTACTATGCTATTAGAGTCTCAGATTCTTTATCGTATGGGAAGAATGGATGCTTGTATGGATGTGTATCAGAAGCTTCAAAAGTTCAAGATTGAGTCCGTAGAAATCAATGTTGTTGCTGGTTTGGTTACTGCGGGAAGAGCTTCTGAAGTTCAGGGAATGATGGATGCACTTAACGTCAAACCAACGAGCAGCTTTGAGCTGGCATATAACACTGCTTGTTCTTTTATTGAGAACACAAATTATACGGATGCAGAACAATACTTACTTACGGCTCGAAGGTAACACCAATAACAGTGATGAGGCCATATTTATTTTCTTAGTCATGTTGCAGGTATCAATGACAGTGTGTGTGTATTTCTGTTGTTGTGATTTTATCTTACTAGTGGCTTACTGCCTAAAAGCATCCCTCCCCCTGCCATTCAACCACATAAAGAAAAACAATGAAGGAAAGAAAGAAAGAAAGAAAGAAAGAAAGAAAGAAAAGAAGCGAGAAAAAAATCCCATTAAACATTTTGCTCCACTCCTTGTGCCCAAAAAGACCCCAACTGGAGAAACATTGTGCAAATTATCCCACAAACCATATGCCTCCATTCTCCGAATAATTAACCATCAGCATGCATACCATTGCCACGAAATTCTGTAGTATTCTCTTCCACAAAATACTTATGTTTTTGCCCCTTCAAGATCTAGCACCCACCCTGGCAAGACTTCCTTTATATTTGACTTTGGCATTAATACTCAAAATTTTTATATTATAGGCATATATGTCATTTGTGCCATATTAAACATCTGGTGAGAATGGAATACCAATTCTAGCAAATATCAAACCCCTGGAAGAAAACTAAGGGCATTTTTATTAACCAAGTTAATCGAAAAATTAGTTCCTGTTACACCTATATTCTCACTTTGTCACCGATGTTTGGTGCAACTTTGTTTAACATGTTACAAACAAACCCTCTGAAAGTATGGCAGGGTCTAGGATTATGAACTTACTTCCCATTATTTTTTTTTAGAAGTTTATGGTAGCAATTAATGTAGATTCTGCTATCATCCCCTTCTTTAGTGTGAGGTATAGATCTCAATTAGACATTTGGTCCTTCAAGTAGAGCAATTCAAGTTTAACACGTTCAAGCACAGCATGTGTCTGTTACTCATTTTCTATGGACATCAATGGCTTAAACCTCATAATCATCTCATCTGCAGGTTTATTATGAATATGTAATCTTTATGTCATTAGTTGTACTTGTATGTGTAAAAGAAGAAACCTCCCATCCCCTCTCCTCTCCCTTCCTTCTCTCCCTGAGTTGGGCAACAATTCGTATATGTTCCCCGATAAATTCTAGTGGGGTAAGGCAAAATATAGTGGAAAAATAATGTTTTCCGTTATTTACCGTTCTTTATTTGCATCACTGGGGAAATTTGCATTATGGTTTGTAATCTCCATTTTATAGGGCATTGGGATTAGGGAAATATTATGAAATCCCTAATTCTTAGGGCAATATGGTTAATAATACGTTACTGCCTTGCTTGGTTGGAGCATGAATTTCATTTTCTTTTACAAGATCAAATGTGTGTGTGTGCCCGAGAGGGGGTGGTTGTGGGGGGGTGGTTAGCAGGAAACACGTGCATACTTAAAAAAAGTGCCTATAGTATTTTTGTTTGAGTTGTTATGATTTTTTTGTTTGTATGAAAGATATTGTCTTAGAGCTAATTTGTCATTTTGTATCGATTCCATCCTATGATAGAGGAGTTTGTTCTGGGTTACAAGAAGTGGGAGAAAAAAAATTGCTTCTCGATTTCCAGTGATAGTTTGAGAATCTCTTACTTGTGCTACGTTTATTAGTGATACAGATTTCAAAAGAAAAACTATCAATCACATCCGTGATCATTTTAATGACATATCCATCCAAATACGTATTCTTTGTTTCTGGTTCTTCATCTTCTGTTTGTGAATTGTCGTATACAGTGGTATCATTATCATCCTATGTTTTGTTAAGATATACCAAAAAAAGTCATTGTTTCCTATAAAATGAAGGTCAACTCACTACTGAAAGACCTGTTTTTCAGAATTGGCCAGGAAACATTAATGGAGGAAAACTGGGCTGATGATGAGATAGAGATCGAACTTGCTCCAATAACTGTTCAGCTGGCATATGTTCAACAGGTGCTAGGATAGTTTTGTCTCGTTAGTTATCAAGATATTTTTTTGTTCAATAACCAACAATGTTAATTGTATGATTTCTTCAGCTATTGGGACATCCTCAAGAAGCCATGGAAACCTACTTAGACGTTATAAACAAAAATATGGATGATGATCTATCCCTTGCTGTGGCTATTAACAATCTTATTGCACTGAGGGGTCCAAAGGATGCCTCTGATGGCCTGAGAAAAATTGATAAACTAATAGAAAAAGCTGACGAATCTCAAGGCTTCCAATTTGCTCGTGGGCTGGATATGAAGCTTTCCTCAAAACAAAAGGAAGCTATATGCTCCAACCGAGTGCTCCTACTTCTCCATGCAAATAAGATAGATCAGGTGAGTTTCTTCTATTTTGCAATTCTTGCTTCGGGCACTTTGTTATTTTATACAATGATCCCAAACTTTGCTCTCTTTAGTTGTAAAGATCGAGGTCTTTTTTTATATATTTCTCATATTACTGTTCTATGGAAGAAACTGTAAATTTTGCTTTTTTCACCTCATTTGGTCAAATTTGTTTGTTTGAACAATATTCTTGTTGGTCAAGTTTTTCATCATCGTTGCCCCAATTGTTTGCTTTCGTTTCTCGAAAAGGAATTTTCTTATGCCATAGTTATGATACTATTGGCCTTTTTTGTTCCCTACACAGCTACTTGTTTGTTTTGCCCATAATGGGCTCTTTTTCGGGTTTCGGTCTTGCCATAACCGATTTTCTTGTTGTTGTTGTTTCGGAGCCTCTTTTGTCATTATTGGGTGCTCATTTGAAAATGATGCGTGCGGCTGAAGTTTGAAGATTGAGATTTGTGGGAGTGTTGAATTTGTTATTCTTGAGATATATGTATTTGCAAGCAGTAATAGTTGGGAACAAGAGTTTGGGCCACATGTGATTGCTCTGTGATTTTGGGAGCAGGAGACAATAGCCTGGCAAAGATTGAATATGACCAATTATGGATTTAGAATCAGTCAAGATATCCATTTGTCAAAGTTAAACTTGGTTCAGTATTTTACATATTAGATGAATTACTCAAATGTGATTGGGTCTTAGCTTTTAACATCAACATGACAACTTGATTTTTCTTTTTCCATAAACATAATATCACCATAGTAACAGTATATATACGGAAATCTTTGATTTCTTGTTATAGTCTACTCTTCTATATTCTTCAGTTTTCATATTCTTCGAATATGAATTTGTTGCGCAGATGTTATTATAATTACTTATTCCAAAATGCTGGAAGTCATCTTTGACGTGCATCATTGTGTACAATTTGTTCTCTTGATTATCGCTTTTAATTCTTTCATCGTCTCTTGGGTTGTGAATATTTTTACAGGCCCGTGAACTTGTAGCTGCTCTACTAAACATGTTCCCAGGTAGCGTGATGCCCATATTGCTCCAGGCTGCAGTATTAGTAAGGGAGAACAAGGCAGGGAGAGCCGAAGAGATCCTTGGACAATTTGCTGATAAGTTACCTGAGAAATCCAAGGTGCTCCTTATGGCAAGGGCAACCATTGCTGCTACTGCTGGCCATCCTCAGATTGCTGCAGATTCACTTCTCAGAATACCTGAAATACAACACATGCCAGCCACTGTTGCAACACTTGTCGCTCTGAAAGAGCGTGTTGGGGACATTGATGGTGCCTCTTCTGTCTTTGATGAGGCAATTCGTTGGTGGTCAAATGCCATGTCTGAAGAGAACAAGCTGGATGTTATCATGAACGAGGCTGCATCATTCAAGCTTAAGCACGGTCGAGAAGATGAAGCAGCAAAGTTATATGAGGATTTGGTTAAGAGTCATGGAAGTGTTGAAGCTTTAGTTGGTCTGGTGACAACTGCTGCACGTGTGGATGTTGACAAGGCAGAGGCTTATGAGAAGCAGCTGAAGCCACTGCCAGGGTTGAAAGGAATAGAATTGGACAAGTTGGAGAAAACAGCGGGTGCTGAGGGCGGTGTGCGGAATGTAGAAGTAATTGAGGAGGGTAAAGCAAAAACAAAAACAAAGAAGAAGAGAAAGAGAAAACCAAGGTACCCGAAAGGATTTGACCCTGCAAACCCAGGACCGGCACCAGATCCTGAGCGATGGCTACCTAAGAGAGAAAGGTCCACTTACCGGCCAAAGAGGAAGGATAAAAGAGCAGCTCAGGTGAGAGGCTCTCAAGGTGCAGTGTCCAAAGAAAAACAGGAGGTTAGTGCTACCAGTACCTCCTCAAATGTCACAAATGCGAAACCAAACCAACCATCAACCTCTAAACCAGAGCAGCCCAAGGCTTCATCCAAGTCATCTCGAAAGAAGTCAAGAAAATAACTTGATAATAAACCAAAATTTTGGTTTGAGAGCTTTTAGTGAGACTTAATTTTCTTTTAATTTTGTTCTGGATATTTATATAGGGAGGGAATTTTTTTCAAGATATTAGTCGCGAGTCTGATGTTTTAATTATCTTATTGTTATGGTTGAACTGAATATTACTGAACTGAAAACTGTTGTGGCAGATTATTTCAGCTGTCATGGCTACCCATCATATATTCATATTTCCCATGATTATGTCTTGAAATCTCTTTGATGCACATTACCTTGCTGATCTGTAAACAATAACCTTGCATTATTGTGTTTCCCTACTTGATCCAAAGTAGAGAACCCTTGAGTCAATGACAGTAGTAATATCTAAACAGACATGCTACACTCTTTTTTTTTGGTAAATGCTACACTTTTAACAGAGCCAAATTCGAAAGTTGCACTCCAACCTGACCTGTACTGACTTCCAATGACAATGTGTTCACAAAAGCGATTTTTTTTTTTTTTTTTTTTTTTTTTCAATCATTTTTTATTTAAAACCAAATTTTATTGATAAGCTCAACGAATTACACAAAAGTAGAGGACAAACGCGCTACAAACTGCGCGGGGCCGCTATTTTTCAATCTAAAATAAATTTTATTGGTAAAAGAAGAATTACAC
This sequence comes from Aquilegia kansuensis, assembly GCA_020826895.1. Classification (NCBI taxonomy): domain Eukaryota; kingdom Viridiplantae; phylum Streptophyta; class Magnoliopsida; order Ranunculales; family Ranunculaceae; genus Aquilegia; species Aquilegia kansuensis. Next base: position 34,767,888 of record CM037008.1, on the reverse strand, counting down.
AAAGCTAGAGGGGGCCGCTACAAAACTGCGCTGCAAGCCCTTTTTTTTTATGGAAACTAAAATTTATGATGATTTGATCTTCTAGACAAAGGTGTGACAATTTACATTTTACAGATTGAAACTACAGTTTTTCAGAAGGTAGTGTTGTTGGGGGTGGGCTTACAAGTCTGAATCCAGCCCAACTAGTTGAGCCCATTTAGATTCCTCGTCACGATAAAAATTACTCCAAAAAGGTCTGGTTTCTGGAAAAACAACCAGAAGACAGAAGAGAGAGAAGAAAGAAAGGAAAAGAAAGAAAAAAAAAAGACTCTGGTCTCTCTGGACTCTGGAGTCTGGAGTCTGGAGTCTGGTTATTAATAAGTGAAGGTCTTGTTTGTTTGATTTGCTTTTTCTCTTTCGCTGATGAGATTTGAAGTTTCTTCTTCTTCATCATCAACAACAAGTTGTAGTAGTTTTGTCAAGAGAAGAAGATTCATGAGTTCTGATCCTATAGAAGCTGAAGCAGCTAAGGTAAATAATAATAATCTTCTTTCTCATCTACCCTCTTTCTTCATTTCTTTCTTATTGAGTTTTTTTTCTTTAGATTATTAGGTTATTAACATGATTTATGAACACCCCATTGTGTTATTTTGCTTGATTCATTTCTAAAACAAGAAAGTTTTGATTTTGATTGGTGATTAAGTTAATGGGGTTTTCTTTGCTTTGTAATGTGTTGAACGTGGATTTAATGTGATTTCTGATTTATTTTTATTGAAATGAACTTATAAATTACAAATGGGGTTGTTTTTTTCAAAGAAAGTTGAAAAGTTATTAGGGTTTAAGTTAGGGTTTTGGTTGAACTTTGATAGCTGTAGTGTTACTTGAATCATTTACTTTACCCTTAAAACCTTTCTTCTTTATCATTAATGATGACATTATTTTGATAAGTAGATTTGTTGGTGAGTTGAGACTTGGGATCAGCGTCAGACTTCATAGACTTTAGATCCATTTTGAGTTGTTAACACAGGTGTCTCAATATTTTCTTACGGAAAAGAGAGATTAGTCACTGGTTTTGTAGTCTAAGGAGTTGATAGAAAGCTTATAATCTCGTCCTAACACTCGTGCTACATAGAGGTCTCGGGCTTATAGTTATTAATAAGGCAAGACTTTTTGGGTCACATATTATCCGGAAGAACATCATGATAATAGTGCCTAGAGGCCAGACACTTTTTAACTTGAAATAAGTAATATGAAGACTATTTAATCTGGATCCATCAGAATAAATCAAATTGTATGAAAAGGGTTTTTCTAATTGGTATTGGTGTCTCCAACATCACTTTCTATCTGAAACTTTTGCTTTTTGGCAATTGGGATCATGTGAAGACAAATGGAAAACTTTTCAGAGATGCTTCATTACCTTAATCTTATCTTCTTATATGTTTCCATTGGAGACTGTTTCCGATGTTAATATGGATCTGTAGTATTTCCTAAGCCGATAAGTAAGGATTATACATACATTTGAAGTCACAATGAAGTATGCATTTTAATTGTTTTGTGAATGCCTTGTTGTCCTGCCAATTTTTAAATTAATCACCCCAGACTCTAGACAAGTCTCATTAGGTCATTATGTATGTATCATCAATCTTCATACTTCCCTACCAATAACAAATTTCCTCTTTTTCCCAAATAGTTTTGAATCGTTTATCTTTTGATAGTATGCTCGAAGTTAAATTAACACAATTTTGTTTGGCTTTACACCTTCATTTCTTTACAAGGTAAATTAACTCTGAAATAAACATGACCCTATTTTATTTGGTGTTCTCAGGCCAGGCTTGCTGCTATATCCGAAAAGCTTGGAAGAGAAATCCGTGTGTTTATGACATCGTCGCCTTCCCAAGTATCTGAGAAAGTGACCAATGGTGCAAACCAATTTCAACTTATATTTTGTCTCAGAATTAAGAATATTTATTATTGTATAGTCACATGGTTTCACAACTGCTTCCAATTTGTTCATTATTTAATGTGCTTCTCTTATTGTTTTGACAGAAGAACCAGATGATTTCTATGAATTAACTCCCGAGGACTATTTTCGAGTGTTGAGTATAAAGAAGGAAGGTAATAGTGATTGTCGATTTTGTTGTTTATAGAAAAAATATACTGGTCCTGACCTTTCTACCTCTATTAGTTGGAGCTCTGTAATCACCTAATCACTCAGTCTATCATATATAGAAGTTAAATAACTGATAAATTTTGTTTTACATTCATTTTTCTTTCTTGGAGATAAATTTTTCTCATTATTTGTATTGATTAACATGTATGTTTGAACAGATAAACTCTTGAAGACTCGGAAAATTCGAGAAGCGGAACAGGCTGCCCGGAGATCAAGAATTACTAAGGTATGTTGGGACATTTTTTGTTTATGTCTTTATGAAAGAGTTTTTTAGAGTGCCCACTGCCCGGAGATCAAGAATTACAAACATTTATTTTGATTTTCAGTCGTCAGATTTTATGAGTTATCCGTGTGTATGTAGGATTTTTTGATTAAATGCCATGAATTTTCAATTTAACAACTTGAAAAGCTTCTATCCAAAAAATGTCGTATCAATTTATATTGCATATCTTCTCTTTTGATGAAAACTAAATTCATTCTCCTTTTTTTATATCTTGTTCTGTATTTTTTGTTTTATTTAATCTGATTGTATTTGTTATGTTTCCTCATTTATGCAGACAACAATTAGGGTTCGCTTTCCTGATAATTACACACTAGAAGGGAAGTTTCTTTCGTCAGAGACATTTCAGAGTCTAATTGATCTACTTATGAAAGCAATTGCTCGACCAGACCTACCATTCTATATATGTAAGTATGATCTAACGACATGTTCTGTGAGTGATTGACTTCTTTTACGCTCATATGTATTTTGTAATCTGCAACAGTATCTTGGGGTTATTATCCTTTCTTAATAGGGAGACACATATATGGGGCTTTTTTGTTGTCACTCGTGTTCTTATGTTTAATATAGTCAGATTCTTACACATTTCCATCAAGTATTCACGTCACGCATTCAAACATCCCCATCAATTGATAGATGTTGATAATTTGGTCTTATTTCAGATACAACACCTCCAAAGAAGCAAATTAAAGATATGTCTCAGGATTTCTACTCTGCGGGCTTTATTCCTGGTGCAATTGTATACTTCTCGTATGATCTACCTCAAGGTAAATAATTATTTTCATTAAATCAAATTGGGTTTCTTCTAGCCAAGATGAATCGGGTGCATTCCTACCTTTTGTTTTCCATTGGACTATAATAAGTTCAATCCTAAGTGATCTCTTAATTCTTTTTATTAGTCAAAACATTTAGAATCTGACTAGTTGGAAGGAAACTGGATTTTCTTTCTTATACTAGGAGAATTCTAGATTTTGGTTTATTTTTAATCAGTACCTGGTTATGCTTTTTTCACATGGGCTAATACATAGGTTTTGTAATGTGCAGGAGATGAGTTGGCTGCTGCAAATTCAGGCCCATTTCTTCTAGATGAAATTCAGTCTTTGAATGGTTTAGAGATTATGTCAGAGCAGCCCGAGCCTTCGCAATCTGCCGCAGAACCTGCAACAGTCAATCCCCCTGTTAATGTTCAAGAGCCGAAATCTACTGAGAAGAAACCCGCTATGCCAAAATGGTTTAAAAGGTGATCCGATCTGTTACAAAGGTGGGCCTTTATTATCTGACTCTTATTATACGTATTATAAATTGACAAGTATCGGTTTTGCTTAATCCACCCTGGGCCGATTTTGGTTGAATCTAATAAGCCTTAATTTTAACTGTCTCGTAGCAGGTAAGCAAGCTTTTGGGAGAATTCAACATGTCTTAAAATTAGAAGAATACATACTACTACCACTACAACAGTATTTTGAGTGGAATGCAATTTGAAGACAATGATGCTTACAATGACCGACTGTTATTGAGTTTAAAGCTTTTAGCAAGAATTGACAAAGTGTATAGGACTTATTTTGTCTGCATTACTGTTGCTTTAAACTTTTGAATGTGTAGTGCACAGTTGGAATTTGGAAGATCTCAGGTTTATGACAATTTCTTAAAAGAGTACTTTTCTCATCGAAGGCAGTGTTATTTATTAATCGTAATCTGCAAATGTCAGTAGAGAGCATTTATATTGTCTTAGAAGTTACTTGCATATCCATATTTCATATTTGCAGGGATTGACATTCTGTTAGTTCAGAAGCATACACTCTGGGGGAAAGGAAATTAGTTTGTAGACTGTAGGTGGTTATTATTAGCAGATAACCACGAGTTTAAGCAGTTCAGGTCCTGATATGATATCTTAGCAGGCCGCACACACTATGAGACTAGAGTTATGAGATGTCATATTACATGATCGATATTGCTTGAGGATACCATAATCTTGATCAACCTTGGCAGTCAGCTTCATTCATAGAATTTGCAATGTGAGTTGAACTGAACCATAACAAATTCCAAATAAGTGAGTTATCAAAATTTGTCCAGACTGAAGGTTGATGCTTCTGTTACTATATATTTACTAGTTATGCTCATATATAGAGTAGAGCATCTCCAATCCAATGGTCTCTCACTCTCTCTCATATATGAGCACCTCAACCCAACCATTGGCCTGATGTTAGCTTCCTCACCAGTCACCATAGGTCATGGGATTGGGATCCAGTTGGAGGTGGGTGTGTTGAAGAAGTTTGTTGGTTAATACTAAATAGTAACAGTAAAACCCTTTGTCCGTACTCCATATTATTTACTGCAAAGGATAAATTTACTAATTACTACTAAAGAAACCTGGGTGGGGCGGGATTGTGGGATTTCTATTTCGTTTGGAATTTGTATACTGGGCACCGACTCTCTCCTCTCTCTCTCTCTCTATATAAGAAGAAGAAGAAGATATACGAAACCACAATTTTAAACAAAGCAACCGTTTTTAAACTGCAGTCTTCTTTTTTTTGAAGGGTTTTGAGGGGCGAGGTGGTGTTGCTAGTAATCAGATATGTTAACCACATTGTCAATCTTGCCTCTTCCAGCGCCTTCTTTAGATAGAAACCACCTTGGTTCACTTTCACTCTCTGCTTCGTCCCAAGTTTCCGATAACATTCAGATAAATGTGGATTCTAATCCTACTGGTTTGCGTGTTGCGTCTATTCCTACCCATACCAAAACTATCGGTATAATATACCCTCCTTTAGATATCAGAAACATTGCTGACAAGACTGCACAATTTGTTGCTAAAAATGGTCTAAATTTTGAGAGAAAAATTATTGCCAATAATGCCGGAAATGCTAAGTTTAATTTCTTAAATATTTCCGACCCATATAATGCATATTACCAACACCGACTTTCTGAGTTTCGTACTCAGGTTCAGCCAACACCTATTCCACAGGCTAGTGATTTAGAGGGCTCTGCTGCTGTTACTGCTACTGCAACCAAGTCTGACCTGTCTGCCCAGTTTAGGTCTGTTTGTAAGGTGCTTGAACCGCCAGAGTGTGAACATTATACTGTGCGGCTTCTAGACGGTATTACTAGCGAGGAGTTGGATATTATAAAGCTCACTGCCCAATTTGTAGCACAAAATGGGAGTAAATTTTGGAAGGAGTTGACTACCAGAGAGATTACCAACCCTCAGTTCCAATTTTTAAAACCAACTCATAGTATGTCTAAGTTCTTTACTTCTCTAGTTGACGTGTACTCAAGAGTTTTGATGCCTCCTAAGGGACTTAGTGATAAGTTGAGGAGAAGTGTGGCTGATATCACTACTGTTTACGAACATTGCTTGAACCGTCTTGAATGGGAGCAATCACAAGAACAGGCGAGACAGAAAGCTGAAGATGAGGTTGAGTACGAGCGCATGCAGATGGCCATGATTGATTGGCAAGATTTTGTTGTGGTGGAGCAAATTGAGTTTGCAGACGATGAGGATGAGGAATTGCCTTCACCGATGACCTTGGAAGAGGTTATAAGGAGGGGCAAAGCATCTGCTATGGAAGAGGATCTGCTGGAAGTTATTGAGACTGGTAACGAAGCAGATATGGAAATGGATGAAGAAGAGGCGCAGCTTGTTCAGGAGGGCATGAAGGCTTCCATTTTTGAAGAGAATGATGAGGAGAAGACAAATGAGAGAATAACCACAGCCACGGAGGAGCCAGAAGCATCAATGAGAATTGTGAAGAACTGGAAGAGACCAGAAGAAAGGGTTCCTGCAGAAAGAGACCCAAGGAATTTTGTGGTTTCTCCAATTACCAGGGAACTCATTCCTATCAATGAAATGGCAGAGCACATGAGGATTTCTCTGATTGACCCTAAGTACAAAGAGCAAAAAGAAAGGATGATGGCTAAGATTCGGGAAACAACCCTTGCCCAGGATGACGAAATCTCTACGAATATTGTGGGGCTTGCACGAACTCGTCCTGACATCTTTGGAACAACAGAGGAAGAGGTTTCCAATGCTGTCAAGGCAGAGATTGAGAAGAAGAAAGAGGAGCAACCAAAGCAGGTTATATGGGATGGCCATACAGAAAGCATTGGCAGAACTGCAAACCAAGCAATGCCTCAGAATATTTTTAGGGAGGATCAAACTGACGCTGCTAATAACCAGTCAAGGGGTTTTCCTGGGGCATCTGCCCCTCCTCCAAGGCATGGTATGCCTTCTGTCCGCCCTCTCCCCCCACCACCTGGCCTTTCCCCGAATATGCCCCACATGTTTCTCCCAAATGGTCTGCAGTATACTGCTCCGACTGGGAGACACCCTGGCCATCTTCAACCTAGCCCTCCTATGATGACCATTAACGAGTCAGTTAGGCCACCACCTCCACCCATATTAATGACCTGTGGCCAGCAAACGTTTATGATGAGACCACCACCACTGCCGCTTCCACAATCTATTTCTACGAATCTTCCCAATATTCCTGTACAACCCCCACCTGGATCCCAGTTCACTCCTCCTAGTGGTCCTCGGTCCTTCACCCCTTACCCCATTCCAGAACCCTCGATGAACATGATTCCACCACCTCCCTTGCCTCAAGGAATGCTTCCACCACCACCCGAGGAAGCTCCTCCTTCACTGCCAGATGAACCGAAGCCTAAGCGGCAGAGGGTTGATGATTCTTCCCTCATACCAGAGGATCAGTTCTTGGCTCAAAACCAGGTATTTTTTTTTTCACATATATAATCTTCTTTTATCAGATTTATATTGTTCGCTTGCTCAACATATTTTGGATATTCTTTTATCATCTTTTGAACTGATCTCTTTTTTATATCTCAGGGTCCTGTTTGTATTACCATATCTGTTCCCAATGTTAATGAAGGGAACTTGAAAGGGCAGCTTCTGGAGATTCCAATACAGTCCTTATCTGAGACTATCAGCAGTGTAAAAGAAAAGATTGCTGGAGAGGTTCAGCTTCCTGCCAACAAACAGAAGCTGAGTGGACAAGCTGGTTTTCTTAAGGATAATGTGTCACTCGCATATTACAATATCGGAGCTGGAGAAACCCTCACTCTTGTTCTAAGAGAGCGGGGTGGCAGGAAGAAATAAATTGTTTTCTTTTTTGTGGGCATTGAAAGGTTGAAGTGCAAATTTCTTTTTACTATGCGAAAGATTTCCTGTTGGCAAGTCTGTTTCATTATGTGTGTTTTATATTTTAATGTTCACCTCGATTCTGAATTGAAATGATGTTACTAGCCTTTCTACCTAAACACTATTCTACGTTGTAAACTGATAGTAGGTGTGGTATATATTACAGATTTGGCATCTGGGCGAAGTCTCTGAAGGGTCACAAAGACGATGTTCCTTGTGGATAAGCGAGGAAAAATTACTTTGGATTCTTCTACTCTTACATATTTAATCACGCTTATTTCTTTAAGAACTAGTGCATTGTCACAATTATATATTTGCACCACAGTTCTTCTACTCTTCTTTTATCAAATTACTTTTGTATTATGTCACTAACTTCATGATCTGCAGGTGCTGCCGTTCTGGTGATGGTAATGAATGGAGGATGGTGATCGATAAAATACATCATTGGTGTATATTTAAAGAAATGCTAATGCCTAGATGCATATAGGAAGAAGCAAATGTATGGGGTTCTACTTTGTGGTTTCTTTGTTAAGTATGTTTATCCTGGTTTTAAGATGTTAGCAACAAAGATTTTGTATACCACCTTCAAATTAATCTCCCTTCCGTGAGCTATTTGTAATATATAAACGTAGACAACCTTTTAAGGTTAGAAACAATTTACTGTAGTCCAACAAGACTATCAATGTCAAGAATGAAACATCATCTAATTATCAGTGTTGATTTCTCGTTGAATAAAGCTTTGGCAATTTTGTATTGAATCTGTCATGTTTGTTCCTTTCCCTGTGACATGAGTACTAAATTTGGGTCTGGGGGCATTGCAGAATTGTGCCTATTTTGAGGTTTCTTTCATTTACTGTTTTGTCGGCATCTTTTTTATCTAATTAAGTAAATTTGTCAAAATATATATATGTCCTGGTATCACATACCAGAATGATTTGCAGTTTCTACAACATACAAAACCACCCCAAGGCAGGTATCTAATAGACTAATACAAACAGCTCATTTGTGAAGGCTTGCATACTGAATTTTGAAATGGCACATTAAGTTATCATCTCCAAGTGAAATAAGTCCAATGTGTACTGAAACGCAAGACACTAGATTTTCGAGATGCTCGAAACCAATGGGACTTTCTGTGTAATTTAAATGTGGTTCCACTTCCACACCACCCAAATGCTGGCTTGAGAAGTTACCACAGAGTGTCGGTTTCCCATACTTGTGACTGAGCCCTACCTTTTGGCCACTTCTTTATCTTGGTGCTTGGTTAGAACCTTACCTGAGGGCTGAGGTGCTTGCAAGATCAGCTTGGCCGTTTTATTAACTTTCTGGTTAAAGCTTTGAAGTGTTTTTCAAATTTAAAGTGCATGAAAAAGTTAAAACAAAAACTTTGCCCTATATATTCTACTGTCACTGCTCCATACATCAAATGGTTGATAAAAAAACAACAGAACTTATGCAATTTTATTGATATGTCGCACCCAAGAATTAGAGCCATATTCTACATTTATGTTGCTAAACGCCTAAACCAACAACTTCAAATCTCTGATGTCTCAGAGTTGATATCACTTATTTCTTCTCAATCATTGAATAAGAGAAAACATTTGACACCCCAAATGAACATTCACCATTGTGGTAAACCCCTAGAGGATATCCTGAAACAGCAGGCTTGCCTCTAGTCCTATAATCTAGGAACACATGCTAGGCAGCAAGATTCAAAAAACCCAATATACGCCAATAAAAAAGAGGAAAATCATCGTGCAATATAGCAGATATCCTCTGTTGACATGACTTTTTAAGTTACCAAATGCCCGATCTGATAAAAGATAATTATCCTAATATGCCAGTCCATTGACAGCCCTAAGTGGAGTTGCCCTGGTACAACAAAATTGGCAACATACACTCTACCTGGAAAAGACTGCAGTAGCTGACATATGAGTATATAAGGATATAAAGCACAAAAATGCATACCAAACAAAGGAACCATTTATTTTCAAATGTCAATTACATATAGGAGGATATAAAGCACAAATATGCATACCAAACAAAGGAACCATTTATTTTCAAATGTCAATTACAGATAGGAGGATGCTGGGCTACACCACTATCAATCCAAGACAAAAACATATGGAAAGGGGTTCAGGCCCTATGCACTGACATTATGAAATAATACTAAAAAAATTAGCCGTGCATATTGTGCGTAAAAAAGTACTGTACAATCTGCATCATAGCCACATTTACCAATTTCATTTACAACACCACTATCTGTCGTGCAATGAATCAGAAATGATGGTCAGATTCCTGGAGCTACCACACTTATTTATTTATCAGTTTCGCATGTCCAACAAGGCCCCCTTATCGATCCCTCCATGTTCTGCAGCATTCCTTCACTACAAGGCTGACAACCTGCGATTAAGAGCATTGAGCCAAAACATCTGCCCTACAGTAAATTTCAAAACCCTTCCCAGCCTTCTCATGTACCAAATAAGGCCCGTGCCTGAGAACATTGAGCTAAAAGATCTGCCCTACAGCAAGATTCAAAACCCTTCCCAGACTTCTCATGTACCACACAAGGCCTGTGATTGAGAACATTGAGCCAAAAGATCCACCCTACAAGAAGATTCAAACCTTTCCAAGCCTTCTCATGTACCATACAAGGCTTACCACTTGATGTGTGCTTCAACCCATAGTATAAAAAAGTTAAGGACGAGTACACAAGATGTGTCCAATAGAAAACCATATCACGCAAGCCTGTTCAAAGTGCACCTTCAAATTTGTGTAAAGTGCACCTTCCAAACTTTCTTGTTCCCACGATGAATGCCATAAACCAGTCCACCGCAATAATAACCATTCATCTTCCTTCTTATCCTTATTTTTCTTTTCTTTTTTCATACAGCTTAACTTCTTTCTTATCACTTCTCCCTTTGTTTCGTCATCCTCCAAACCTTTTTCTTTTCTTTTCATTTTTTTTTTAATTTTAATTTTTTTTTCTTTTTTTCTTTTTTCCTTTTCTTTTTGACAAAGCAAATATCTTAGCGACCATGAGTCCAAGGTGGTCAACATACCGTGTTTCAAAAACAACCCTCAACACCTTGGACTTGCTGACTCAGCCATAATATTAGCTAGGAGCAAACTTCCTCACATATTTTTCTTCTGTTTTTTTTTTCAGAGGTAAACTTCTTCATCCAATAATCAAAACCAAAAAATTCTCTACCCCCATAGCTGAATACGGTATGTGGTCTCATGGTGGAAAATAGTGTGCTCTGAATATGCACCCTTCTCTTCCTGTTTCTCTTGGCAGGAAAGAAGCTGCTTCCAGCAGTCTGAACAAAGCACATCCAGGCAGAATGTCTCTTCATATTCACTGTCATTAACACATCGTCCACACTGCACACACCTCGGGATGCAGATGATGCATGCTCTGCATATCTCCGTACCAGGTTTTTTCTTTTGGCAGCCCTCTGCTGAGCAATCGTACACAAGCCTTAAGTTCTCGCATCTAGGGCATATCTCAATATCAAGGGCACGGTCATCGTCACAAGAGGGAGAAGAGTGCCCATAGTGATAAAAACGTGGTTTGTAAGCTTTGGGCTGCATGCACATGTCAGCACCAATCAAAGACTTTAGCTCTTCATAGTGTTTGCTTGTAACACCATAACGACCACCAATTCTTAGGTGATTTATCCCTGATGTCCCAGAGGATTTGAAATCCTTTAAGTTATTAACTAAGCCATCAACACTTAGTCCTATACATCCTGCCACATTCAGCTGCATAGAGAGAGGGAGAGAGATATAGTTGTTAGGCTACATGTTGAAAGTACAGAAATGTATGTTAATATACAATAATAAACAAATAAGCAAACAATAATCAATCATTAAAACTCAAAAAATTTCCAAAGGTTCAAAAGTGCATATGGGCAATTTGCCAGCTCAATCCAGAAACCCGACAAAAATATGTTGATAACTTGAATCTCATACAGTAATGATTATAGCATCAAATTAAAATGTAGGTATTCATCAATAAACAAACCCATATCTGTTTTGTGCTACCATCAATTATCAAGACTTCAAAAGTACAACCAAGTACTAAGTAGCCTGAATAATATTCATAAATAGAAATAACAATACCACTACCATCACAATCTTTTATCATAAAGCTGGATTTAAAAGGTGACACCATATCCCCACCATTATGCATTGTCCAGGCATATATACTCTTCATCTCCCACTCCCATAACATAAACATGAAAAAAAGCGAATTAAAATGGCCAAAATTCAGAAAAAAATAGTTAAAAAGCATCACAATCATTCATTCGTTCACTAATCTTTTAAGTTGTCCCATTCAAATGCCTTCCAACTAATTCAACCCCTTTTCCCACTTTCAGGAATTGGTTAAACATTTTGTTCTTATTGAAATTGTTCATTTGTAGTAAGTGTTTGGGGGTAGGTTTGGAAACAAATTATTGAGAATAATCTAACTAAATAATAATATCAAGTTAATTTTTCTTTCCAGCTTCCCAGGAATCAAGATCAAGGTTTATAAAGATAGCCAGTTAAATTCCAGAAAAGGCTGCAGACTCAAACATCAAACCAAGGAGCTTCAAACCACATCTATAATTAAATATATTTAAACCGCATCTATAAGTAAATATATTCAGACTTTAATAATATTCTTGCGTACCTTTGTGAGTCTTGGATTAGAATCAAGCACATGTTTCAGACCATTATCAGTGATCCTTGAACATCCCACCAGACTCAAACATAGCAAATTGCCTTGAGCTCTGTTAGTTAAACTCAAGAGAGCATCATCGGTAATCCTAGCATTCAATGGCTGATTTATGTAAATATTTTTCCACAGAAGAACATCACTTTGAATCGCTGAACGAAAACTTCTGCAGACCTTTTCAGCAGAAAGAAGATCCCGCACACCGAGGTAACCAAGAGCAAACAGCAAAGCATCATTTGGAACTCCTTCATCAACAGCACGGAAAATACCAGTACCCTTCCCAGATTCTTTGATAATTTGACTACTCAAATGCCCGTCTTCCTTGTTGAAACTCAGGAAGTTATCTGCATTGCAAATTATTGCACACCCATCTTGTCGTTGTTCACTATTCCTACTAACACCCGATTTGCTATCGGATTCACACAATGGCTTTGATTTCTCATAAATCTCCATGTCACCTGGCTCAGTTTGAAACGTCAAAGTTCTATTCCACATAATATTCAATCTATCTGTATCAAAATCGTCAACCCAACAACCAGCAAGAAAGGTAGCACTTATTCCCATGCCAAAGGGATCAGACGGCAGAAGGTCAATAATATCATTGGTGACTGACTCAAAGGAGCCACCTTTATCAGCTCCATCTTTTCCACAATCAAACTTGTTTCCAAACTCCCAGTCAAACGACTGATGCTTACCATATCCACCCCCAATCTTGTCTGGCTTTCCTTCAATCACATACCTGTCCCGAACCGAGGAGACCAAATTTTCCTCGGATGGATTGACAGGAAAGAATGTCCGATGTGAATAATTCAATGTCATCTTATGCACACCAAAGCTAACTCTGAAACAAAATCGTCACACCAAAATCTCAATGTATTAGCGAATAAACATCCTTAATATCTTGACTCCAATCACATTCCACACATTACGTATCCAAGGTCTGCACTCTACATACCACAAATTAAAATCGCCGCTGGTTTCCAAACTCATCCCATCAAAACACTACCAATCAAAAGCTGGTAATAATAATCCCTGTTAATAAACAATACAAACTATTTAAACAAAATTATCACAACCTATTTATATCAAACAATCAAATTCAAAAAAACCCTCCACACAAACCCTAGAAACTCAATTCCAACATAATGCAATCAAAGAAATAACCATACCTTCTAAAACTTAATATAACTTGTCAAACAAGAAAACCCACAAATTTAAACAAATACCCAATTCAAATCGACTCATAAACAACCCTAATTCAATCTCAAAACCCTAGTTTTCAAATTAAAAAAAAAAAAAAATAATTTCAATCAAAATTCAATACCCTTTATTAAAATAAATAAATTCATCAAATTAAAACAATAGTGTAATTAAGAGATTACATACCTTTTCGTTATTAAAGCTGAATAATAAAAAAAAAAATCTAGCTTCTTGAATAACGCCGATCGATCTTCTTGTCTTTTGTTGTTTTTTTTTTCCTTTTTTTTCTTTTTAATCAAACGTAAGACATAAAAAAGAATAAACGAATAATAAAGATTGTAAATTTTCGATCCAATGTGATCGAAAAATACTAAATCTCTTTTGTGTTGGTTGGTTTCTTTCTTTCTCTCTCTCTCTTTTTTTCTTTCTCTATTGAATAGAACAGAGAAGAAGAAAAAAGAAGAAGAAGAAGAACAAGAAGGGTGGAGAGATTTGGGGAGAGAAAGAGAGTGCTGCGCGCAAGAAGAGAGAGAATATTAGGAGAGAGAAAATTAAAATAAATACTTAAATTTCAAATAAACAAAAAAAAAAGGATTTTTGAGTTTTAAATGGATTCTTATTTCCAATGTAGTTTTATCCTTTTGTTTGAGGATATTTTGGTCTTTTTGTTTTTATATTTTCTTTAGTAACTAACTTTTTATTCAATTTTCCTTTATAAAAATTAATATTATATTTTTAAAAATAAAAATAAAATTTTTATTTACAAAATATAGAATTACACAAAGATAGACATGTGACATGGCTACAAACTGCGTTACAAACCCTTTCGAAAAAATTTTGTAACACAATTTGTAGTAATAATCAGAATGATTTTTTTTTCTGGAGTAAATTAAATAGATTGGCACGTTTGAACAAAATGTATTTGTTATATAATGTTTACGTACGTATTACATATTGTTGTAGAGAAATTAACAAAATAACATTTGATTTGCAACGTAAATCACGTTGGTAAAATTCAAATATGTCAATATCAATTTGTTGGCATTTTAATATTTTTTTTTATGTTTAATATATCCACAAATAAATGTAGTAGGTGAAACTAAAAATCCAATAAATAAATTTTTTTATTTTTTATTTTGTTTATTTATCTTTATTATCAAAATATGAATATTGCCAAGGTGGTATTTCAAAGAGTAGAAAGTTAAGGAGGTGTAATCCTAAATTAGGGTAAATTTAATAAAAACTGTTTGGAATCCTAACTAAAATTAGCAGGAAGACTGGAAGAGAAAGACTTTGTGGTGAGAACAAGATACGCGTCCAAATAACCAAGTTCCAAGAAAGAAAGAGAGAGAAAATAATGGGATTATTCCTTTCACTATTTAACTAATAATTATTTAGTGGGATTATCATTTAAGACATTGATAAGCAACCCTTATCAGTTTATTTTTTGTTGTTGTTTTAGTTGTTAAGTTCCGTGCACAAAATCTCTTCAAATTCCACATGCCACACCCCTTACATGACACACACACACAATTACACACTACTCTCTCTAATTAGACACAAGACACCACAACTAACATTGATGGGAGACAATATTATGATGTCAGTTTGATTTACACCTTGAGTATAGTATTAAGATTACATTAAGGATTTCTTCTTCTTATCATCTTTAACAGGTTTGCGAATGAGCTTGTGGCTCAATGGTAGCACCCCTCTCACAAAGTGGAGAGGTCATGGGTTCTAAACACGTCAACAGCTGATTGTTGATATAAGTTTTTACACGTAATTTAATGGGGTAAGGGTCCCCACAACCCTGCTTACCAATCAAAAAAAAAAAAATCTTTAACAAGTTTTATCATATTGGTAAAGGTTACATATTTCATTTTCTTATATAAACAGAAAGATCTAAAAAATACATCATATAGATTGATTGTTTGGCGTGTCAAAATGTAGTCGTATTATTCTATAATAGGTGTTAAGAGTCAATATCAAATAAAAAACTATACTGTATTTAAATTTGATGTGGATATAAAGATTAAATACAATTTACTACTCTTTTTTGTTGATGTTTTGATTAATATGGTTTTAATCATAAGTATCTAACCCTAAGACAAAACTATATAATGTGTATGCCAACAATTAATTGTGTCTCAGCTCCAAGATTTTTGTATAGGAGAAAAAGGTATATTAGTTGATGACTTGGTTTATTAAAATGTAATATGGCAATTTGGAGTGGATGGGTTGGTCAAGACTCAAAGAGGTTGGATAGTTTTAGGTTAGTGGCAGAAAGAAGAGAGAAATCCTTGTAGAATTTTCAAAATGTTGAATAAGCTAGGATGGTAATGTGAAATGAACAAGTACTCCTAATTCTAAACATTTTTTTTTTCTCTTCTTTCCCACAAGTCTTCCTTCACTCTATAACAGTACAACATAAGCAAATAGATATCAATGATATTGATACATAGTTACATACGCAAGTGCTTGTTGACATGCTAGCCAGGTGAGTATTATTCAATAAGATTGATTACCAGGAGAGTTTTGAGAAACTATTTGTTTGTTTGTCTCCTTGATGATCAGTCATTATAGAGTATACATTATCCTTAATATAGTGCCATTTGTAATTAATATTGGACAACCCTTTTTCAAAGGTTGCAAAGAGATGAAGAAAAACCATATAGAGAATGGCTGAAATGATGGTGACTGTCATGTGTCATCAGATCAAACTAACAGAGAACAGATCATGAGATAATTAAGCTTGATGTTGCTGCATGTTTTTTTTTCCCAGTAAGCCATTTGGACCGGGAGGTCTACGTACAATGGACTTGTATAACATGTGCTGTAGACTATACCTTATTCAAGTTGTGGAATTTGAATTGATTCTCATATATTGGTTAAGTATAATTGTTGCGTAATGCGTGGTATATAAACAATATTAATGAGGATGATGGGGATTGGGGAGTGCAGTTAGTCCTGGAGGGAACTTTGGCTACATTTTTAATGGCTACATTTTTAAATTCATACTTGTATGATGGTATTTACTATATATATATATATAAAAAAATAGTCCAAACCTTAGTATAATCGTGGGACGTATGAGTTTTTGTTAGCTAGTGATTAGACAAATATTAACAAGCTAGAAGCTCTAATTAACCAAAACCCAAACAAATGATCAGCATTTCAGCAATGATAAAATATGATAGGTCATGTAGAGGTCAAGAACAATAGCCAAAAGTACGACATAGAGATCATGCCCACACACTAATTGTGTTTAAACTTCAAACTATTCATTCCTTTTTAAGTATAAAACAAGGCAAGCAAGCAGTAACGACCACAACCATTCTTACACACATATGCTTTAATTTTTTTGTATCACTATCCAACATTTATTTACATATGAAATACTAGTGGAAACCAAGTTTGGACATGTTTTGTGTTTGATTAAATGTACAATGTAATGGCCGTTGGTTTCCTCTGTTATTTCTGTACTTGTATTTCTATTTTGTATTCAATCTCCCTTGCTGAGAGTCTAGACATAAAGTAATCAACAACAGCGTAATAGATTACTAGAAAAAAAAAGTGTAATAGTAATAACGAGAATATATGTAGAGGAAGCAAAATTAGATGTTGGCATCACACACTACCACTCCACTCTTGCTATGCTTTCAAACAAATTAAACAAGCTAAGGTTAAGTTTCTGAGCCCACCTCTTCATATAGATATAGTGTGCTGTGTGACTGTTTGTCAGTGTGTCCAAACATACTTGAAAGTTGGAACACGAGAGATTAGGAATAAGCGACAAAGAAGGAACTAGTCAGATGGTGGAGGAAATGTTTAAGTAAAGATAAGCTCAGTGCTAAGAGCTTTAGTTTTAAGCACCTTGATACAGGTGTGAATGTGTGAACCACATAATAAGACCTTGTAATGCATGGAAGATAACAAATTTATCGAGAAATTATTAATTTTTATACTCCGTATATCAGATGGGTCTAGTTTCAAGGATTTTTTCTAAAATGTATTATCCAATACATTTAGTAAAATATATTAATTTTGGCAAACTATGCTTAGGACTAGCCAAAGATATAATTTAAACGGTAGAATTCTGAAAAGTTGAATTAAGCAGGTTGGTGATGTGAAGGAATAAGTTCTCCTAGACCCTTTTTTTTTCTTGCCTGCAAGCCTTCCTTCACTATATCCAACGTAATTTCGAGGTATACTTTGGAGTTTGGAAGGATAGTAACCAAATAGATATCAATGATACATACACTGATAAGCAAGTGCTTGTTGACATGCTAGCCAGGTGATCGAGTACTATTCAGTTAGATTGATTCCCAAGAGAGTTCTGAGAAACTATCTGTTTGATGTTTGAACCCTTGAGGAATCATTATAGTACTACAAATTAAACCATCTTTAATATAGTACCATTTGTAATATTGGGCACACCCCTTTTGGAAGGTCGCAAACTGATCATGAAGATGAACGAACCATATATAGAATGGTCGATCGAACTGATGGTGACTGTCATGCATCAGATCAAATTAACAGAGAACAAGTAGAGAACAGAGATAAGCTTGATGTTGCTGTATTTTTTCCAGTAGGCCATTTGGACTGACTGGGAAGTCTACAAGGGACTTTGTATACAACATTTTTTTTTTCTTGGTGAAGGTATACAACGTATAACATGTGTTGTAGACTATACCTTATTCCAAGTTGAGGAATGTGAATTGAGTCTCATATATTGGCTAAGTATAATTGTTGCGTAATGTGTGATATTAGTTGAAACAAATAATAGGGATGATGGGGATTTTTTCTTGGTGAAGAGGGATGATGGGTATTGGGCTAGAGGGAACTTCGGCTACATTTCTAAATTCATATACTTGTATTCTTGATGATGTTTTTTTTTTTTTTTTTTTTTATAGTAATCAAATAATTTTACAGTATAAAAAATGGTCCAAATGTTAGTATAATATGCGACGTATGAGTTTTTGTTAGCTAGGGATTAGAGACAAATATTTACAAGCTGGAAGCTCTAACGAAAACTCAAACAAATTACCAGCCAATAATAAAAGTATGATATGTCATTTTTTGAAAAAAATAATCCAATATATTGAATAAAGTTCAGGTTACACAGCAAAAGATTTGATCCAGAGCAAAAGTATGATGGGTCATGAAGAGGTCAAGAACAATAGCCAAAAGTGCCACACAAAAATAATGCCGTCGCACTAAATGTGTTTGAATTGTAAACTTCATTCCTTTCAAGTATAAAAGAGGGAAAACAGTAAGGACTACAAGTCTACAACCATTCTTACACACACTTCAGTCCAACATTTATTTACATATGAAATACTAGAGGAAGCCAAAGTTTTGGATATGTTTTGTGTTTATTGTAATCTGGGATCAAAGGTATTATGTATTTGATATTGAATCTACAGACATAAAATAGTTGGCTGTGTTTTCCACTTATCAAAAAAAGTCTGTAATCTGGTATCAAATGTATTCTGTACTTTGATATTGAATCTACAGACAAAAAATAGTTAAAATAGTTTGCTGCGTTTTCCATTTATCAAAAAATGTTTGTAATCTGGTATGAAAGGTATTCTGTAATTTGTATTCAATCAGACATAAAATAGCTTGCTGCGTTTTCCATTTATAAAAAAAGTGTAATAGAGAGTTACCAAACACGAAAGTGTAAGTAGTACATTATTTATGTTATTAAAAAAAAAAAAAGAGTTCAATTTGTGGCCTAATGCATTTTCCTATAAATTAAATTAAAATTCTTTGAATCAGTTTTTTTTTTTTTTTTTTGGATAAATTTTCCATGTTAATTTTCTTGATATGGGCAAAACAAATACCCCTTAGGTAAAGAAAAGATACAATCAATTTCATAAACAACCCCATGATCAGCAGCAACAATCATCCAAAGCATGTCCATAGCCTCCAAGCTGCATACATCCACATAGTGGAGAATATATGATCACCATCAGACTGTCAAAAAAAAATAAATCAATTGATGTTGATGATTTACTCCAATCAACAATCAATTGATCAATTCTACAACCAGAACCAGATGATTCTTTTGATGTGGTTGCACATTCTCGCTAGATTCAGTTGCTTGTTCCAGAAAATTATATCATTGCTGGATAACCACACCACCCAAACGATATATAGGAGGTAGCAAACACCAAACCTAGCTTACTGCCGAAAGACTGTCGTCCTTGGTGCTTTGGCCAGTTGGTTAACAAGTCCTGAACTGTGGGGGAGTTTCGTGAGCAGCTGTCCTGTGTTACTCTTGCTATTCATAGAAAACTTAATCAGACATGTCACAAACTCTCTTCACATACACAGTTACACACTACTCACTCTCTCTAATTAGACACCACAACTACATTGATCAGTCAGGTCAAATAGACCTGGAAATTAAGGTTTTTCATGGCCCAAAATATATGAATAGCAACTGGTTGAAGACATTAAGTGGTTGAGATGTTAGCCCAATTTCTCTAGTGTTTTCTCTCAACAAATCCTCTGCTGCTCTTTCTATTCTTCGAGTTGGTAGGGTTTAGGCTTTAGAAAGAATTATTATAGAAGGGAGAATGATTGAAAGTTGGAGTGGAAATTTGTTAGTTGAGGTTAGGAACTGGGAAGATCTGAACCAAGATTGCCTCGTTAAGATTTTTGAAAGAGTGGGACTTGAAACTTTGATACTAGAGATATACCATTTGTTTGCAAGTCATGGTACAAAGCTTCACTTGATCCTCTTATTTACAAAGTTCTGCACTTTAAATTCATGCATGTGGAAGAAAGGAGAATGTGGGCAACATTAACACTACCAGATAGATTATTGGCTCTCTTTGAACCCAAGTATTCTAAGCTTCCACCTTCAACTGCATTTATAAAGATCGCAGTGCTGTGGGATGGCAACTGATGAGGTTGTGTTTCCGAAGTACTATGGTGGTTTCGCCTACCCGGGGGAGAATCTTGTTGTGCGCAGCGGAAACTTATGCACCAATACCCAAGATTGAAATAGTGTATGAATTCAACAAAACAAAATAGAGAAGATGAAACTCCTACTACTATCAAACAAACCCACACAAAACACAAGATTTACATGGTTCGGCTTGATTGCCTACGTCTACGGACAAACAAATAGAACTTTTACTATTGGAGAAGATAGTACAAAGCTCTCAAACAAATGGAGAAACCCTAGGTTTCCTCCCTTCTCAAATCCTCACCAAATCTCTCAAAGAGACACATCACAAATTGAGGATACAAACTCTCTCTCACACTTGGATGGAGACGATCACAAGCCCTCACGAAGAAACCAAAGTGTTCTTCCTCACAAAAGTTCTCTCAAACTCTCTAATGGCTTCTCACAATCTCTCTCACATCAAGATTAGGGTTTTCTACTTCTAATTAGCTTTATAACATAGCCTTACAATAGAAACCGAATTGGGCTTAAACAGGCCCATATGCAGCAAACATAATGAGCACGTACGTACGCCTTAACTACGTGAGTACGTTCTATCTCCTGAAAGTTATCTGTGATACAGGACGTACGTACGCCCTAACTACGTACGTACGTTCCTGAAAGAAAAACTTCCCTCCGTCATCTTTTCCACAAAAAAACCCAACAATTCTCCACCTCGGCGAAGATTCAATAAATCTAAGCCGACACCAAGAATAAACCAAGAAACCAAACTCCCACACATGTCCCGAAGGACCAAAACGGCTGCACCACCTCATGGTTACCTACGTACCCTTCTCCTAAGGGATCAAGCCATCGTAGTTCACTCCAATGACATCTATAGGATGCCCACCATACCCCGAAGGGTCAAATTCCCACAAGGGGCCAAATCAAAACCAAATGCCCACCAATGCCCTATAGGGCTCACAAACAACTTCAACACAATGGGGTCCAAGCTACCAAATACCATCTCCACCTCAACAAAGTTCTCCATCGAAGATGATCCAATGCCCCGAAAAACTAATCTCTCAAGAGTTTTTCCTATGAAGTTCAACCAAGTGGGGTACAAATTCAAATCACTATGCATAGATTTACCAAATACGTCTTCCTTACTAAGCGCCAAACAGACATCACATGAGAAATTACCAGCAATAGGAAGTACGTACACAAAACCCCCAAACAAAGGTTTCACGGCTTCAATAAGGTTCTTGGGCGATAACCTTGCTACTAACAATGGTGGCTTCAACTTTCTTCTTTGCCGTGTCACCTAACAAACCAATCAAATGTGGAGCGACATCAATCTCCACCCGAACAAATGACGCTTCAACAAAACGCCTACCAACTATGCATGTCTTGCCACCCGCAAACAAATCTGTCTTCACTTGCATAGTACCATCAATGGCATGCCCCATATTACTATGCAATTCCTTAGTAGAATCGACAGACAAATCAACAACTGAACTATGCAAACCACATGTAATTGCACTTCCTTTCAAGTAGTACAACTTACCCTTTCTAATGCCTTTCATAACAACTCGTGCACCTACAACAACTTTTAGAGCTCCACCAATACATGTAATTTTCATAACATCGGACTCTAAAACACCCAATGAGATTTGATTCGTAGTCAACTCTGGTACATACCAAACATCTTCTAACTTTCGAGTGCATCCATCTTCCAACTTCAATCGAACTGTACCTATCCCAAAAGTTTTGCAAGTATGATCATTACCAAGCAAAACACAAGCATCTAGCTCCTGAAAGCTATCAAACAACTCCCTATTGGGACACATATGATAGGAACAACCCGAATCCAAAATCCACTCATTAGTAGAATGACTAACTGAAGATGAAGCCAACAACGAAACACCAACACATGAATCCTCATCTCTTCGATGTACACGAACAATCTTCTTCTGCAACTTTGGACAATTAATTTTCCAATGTCCCCAACAATGACAATAGGTACATTCATTCTTTGCAAGAGTTCTTCGACTTCTCAATTTACATTGAGAACCAACCAATCTACCAATACTATCATCAACCACATAGAGCCGGTCCTCTGTATTTTTCAAAGCGTACTTGTCTTCCAACTTTGACAACATAACTATTACAATGGTTTTCAATTTGACAATGTACCACAAATCTTCTACCAAACAATACCGGACAAATTCACAAGCCTTTAAATTTAGAGTTAACCATTCATCATCATTCATATTTCTCGATTTATCATCAAGAACATCCACATAGCCATTAATGGCTAACCAATCTTGTACCTTCGTCTTCCACATAACAAAGTCGAGGTTACCATCAAATTTATGAATGTCAACATCTAACAACAAGGTTTGATCAAACAAACTATCAATCTCCTTTCCAAATTCACTCGAATCCGAAATATGATCCGACATGATACCAATCAATTTCATACACCAGCAAACCAAACAAACAAACTAAACCAAAGGAGTTCACCAAGTAGCACAAGAAAAATCCAAGATTGGATTTTTACCAAAATTGAGAAAACAAAACCGCCAACTTCAAAGAATTACTGGGAACAGAATACTTTGAAACAGAAAACGTACAATACACCGTTGGAAAGCCTGAAGAGTCTTCTTTCCAACCCAAAAAACGGATCAACGTTTCAATATACAAAAACAGAGTTATGTCCGTTTTACCACAGAGTATCGAATCTGGACAGATTCCTCAAAACCCTTTGACCAATGTTCTGTAATCCCTCTTTAACCCAAGGAACTAACCTTCAGCTCTGATGCCACTTGTTGTGCGCAGCGGAAACTTATGCACCAATACCCAAGATTGAAATAGTGTATGAATTAAACAAAACAAAATAGAGAAGATGAAACTCCTACTACTATCAAACAAACCCACACAAAACACAAGATTTACGTGGTTCGGCTTGATTGCCTACGTCCACGGACAAACAAATAGAACTTTTACTATTGGAGAAGATAGTACAAAGCTCTCAAACAAATGGAGAAACCCTAGGTTTTCTCCCTTCTCAAATCCTCACCAAATCTCTCAAAGAGACAATCACAAATTGAGGATACAAACTCCCTCTCACACTTGGATGGAGACGATCACAAGCCCTCACGAAGAAACCAAAGTGTTCTTCCTTACAAAAGTTCTCTCAAACTCTCTAATGGCTTCTCACAATCTCTCTCACATCAAGATTAGGGTTTTCTACTTCTAATTAGCTTTATAACATAGCCTTACAATAGAAACCGAATTGGGCTTAAACAGGCCCATATGCAGCAAACACAATGAGCACGTACGTACGCCTTAACTACGTACGTACGTTCTATCTCCTGAAAGTTATCTGTGATACAGGACGTACGTACGCCCTAACTCCGTACGTACGTTCCTGAAAGAAAAACTTCCCTCCGTCCTCTTTTCCACAAAAAAACCCAACAAATCTTTTATCTGTGATGAGTGCACTGGAGTATGTTTTAGAAAGGTGACCATGGTTAAAAACCCTAATTCTGCCAGATATTTACGAGGTGGGGATACAAGTTAACGAATGTTTACTGACAATGATAAGCAAATTAAAGCATCTGGAGTCTCTCGCGACCTTGACCGGGAAATCCTCAATCAAATCCATATTCATTGCCAGAACTTTCAGTCACTTACTGCTCGGGGCTATATTTCTGATGATATTGCATCTAAAATAGTTACCCTATTCCCAAATATTAAGCATTTAGTACTAAGAAAATGTGTTCTACACTTCTACCTCATCGTCATCTAATTTATATATTATCAGGTTTGTAGCAAATTGGAGTTACTTGATGTTAGCTATTGCAGAGGTTTTGATGGTGATAATGTTATGATATTAAAATTGGCTTCTCATATTAACGTTTTCAAGTCAGAGGGTTCGGTGTTGATTTATGGAAAAATTGATTGATGATGATGGTGGTTGCTATTTCTTTAGCAACGATGATAATGATGAAGAGTACGATTCAGACTCAGGCTTTTGATGAGATGTGACAATCGGTTTGTTTTGGTCGTGTCATTTTGGAAGAATTAGAAATGAGAATTCAAAACCATTTTTTCTACTGTATTTTGGTAAGAGTCGGAATCATGAATTAGAAATAAATTGGCTGAAATGATGGTGACTGTCATCAGATCAAACTAACAGAGAATAGAGATAAGCTTGATGTTGCCGTGAGCCTGTGTTTTTTCCAGTAGGCCATTTGGACTAACTGGGAGTGGGAGGTCTACAAGGGAGTTGTTTACACACGTATAACATGTGTTGTGGACAATATACCTTATTATTACTTCAAGTAATGGAATTTGAACTGAGACTCATATATTGGTTAAGTATATATAATTGTTGCGTAACGCGTTGTCTTTAAATAAATAATGGATGATGGGGATTGGGGACTGCAGTTAGTCCTGATCTCCTGGAGGGAACTTTGGCTATATTTCTTAATTCATATACTTTTCTTGATGATGTTTTTTATAGTAATCAAATAATTTTACTATATAAAAAATAGTCCAAACCTTAGTATAATCGAATATGGGACGTATGAGTTTTTGTTAGCTAGGGGATCAGACAAATATTAACAAGGTGGAAGCTGTAACCAAAACCCAAACAAATTATCAGAAATAATAAAAATATGATAGGTCATGAAGAGGTCATGAAGAGGTCAAGAACAATGGCCAATGGTAGGACATAAAGAAAATGTTATGCCCAGTTGCCCATACACTGATTGTGTTTAAACTGACTTCATTCCTTCGAGTATAAAAGAAGGGATTCAGGGAAGCAAGCAGTAAGCCAGTAAGTACCAAACATTAACCTTTTATGTAGCACAATGGAATACTAGAGGAAACCAAGTTTGAATATGCTTGTAGTTTGGTAATTCTTGGTAATTAAAACCGTACAAACTACAAAGATAGAAGTTCAAATTGGTTTTACACTTTATAGACAATTGTTCGCAGTACACTATTTATGCCGAAAAGATTAAATCAATTATATACTCTAATAAACAAATTTTGATTTTTGATATTATACAAAATCCAGTATGATTATTCATAGGTTAAAATAAGCATAATCGCCCAATTCTGAATAAGTAATAACAAGTTACTTTAGCAAAAAAAAAAAAAAAAAAAATAGTAGTAACAATTGTATGTAAGCTGGGGATTGGAACCTTCCCGTGAGGAGATCGACCTGTGAGAGGTTGGGAATAAGCGACAAGGAATGAACTACTCCAATGGTGGTGGAAATGTTTAGGAAAGGATAAGCTAACTGAGTATTAATAGCTCTTAAAGAACCTTGAACAGGATGGAATATACAATTGCGAACCACCGACCTCTTAATGTATGGAAGATAACAAACCTCCCAACAAGCTCATAGTAAGAGAAATGGACATCCCCATGACCATGAGTGCTGGTTATGGCACAGCAAACCTGAATCTGCCAGACACTTGCTCTGCAGTGTCGTTTCACAAAACCGATCTGGAACATGGAAGAGGTCTTATACAATCATGTAAGCTAGTGTTAAAGATATCTTGTGCAGCTGGCAGAAGCACAATAAGAACAATATTGGAGCTCAAAATATAAAGCTTGATACCCTCTGCAACTATGTGGACTACATGGAAGGCAGAAACACCTTCAGGAGGAAGCAACCTGACCAGGGACTGGATCCGGATATTTCAATTTAATCGGTTAAAGCAGTTGAATACAATTTTCATTCATCTTATCTACTAATTTTCGTTTCTTGGGCGCTATTCAGTATATAATAGTTGCAGAAATACATATTCATTTACATCTAGCATTAAGAAAAATATGCGTATATTTACACAACACAAAGATCTGGTATTTAAATTTATAAACCAATACTTATCTGGTCAATTATCATACCCATCTGACCAATTACAGTAGTTAAATAGCAGGGGAACAATTTGGATTTTATAAGAAAACTTGTCATTACAAAGCTAGGCAAGAAAATAAACATGAATACAAGAGTTGTATCAAGATTTGCCTATAAGCCTATTTATTTGTTTTCTTGCCAAGACCCTTGAACCATTTCAAGCTCATTTTCTTTACCCCAGACTTGTTCTTGGAGTCCTTCCCCTTCTTGTCTTCATCCTTCGGCGGTGGTGGAGGGTCAGGGGTGTTGTAATCCCATTGATCAGCCCACGACAATCCGCCATCCATTTTTCTTTGTCTTCCTATGCAAGTGATGATAATGTAAATTTCTTTTTCACATTTCCTGAATACCAGGAAGAGTTTTGTGTATTGTTTGTATATTCTGGCTTCTGGTTTATCTGGTTTATGAGGTTGTTGAATGTTGAATAAGCATCTTTGGAAACTTGTCATAATAGTTATATTTAACTGAATTTTGTCAAAAATAACTAATCTCTTTAACTGTTTCTCTCCCTCTTTTTGAAAGGTAGGAATATGTTTGATAAAAGCATTGCTTTGGAGAAAAGGTAGCATCCTTACATATTTAACAAATTCACAAGATCCAAACAAAATACTGAATGACCTAAATCACTAAATTTGGGAGTTTGAAAGAATGGAACCATTTCATTTCACGAGATATAATCGTACAATGAACCCTGAAGGCCGCTTACAAATGCCAAAACAAAGGAACTAATAAGAAAAAAAAATATGAAGTTAAGATGTCCTTTTGTTGGATTATCAACTGTAAAACTCCACATGACCTGCAATTTCTTTGCAGAGCAGCTTTGCCTCACCTGCCAACTGCATGCTCTTCACAATCGCCAGTCCTGTTTGCTTGTGTGTGGACGTTGGCTTGTAAGTCTTTGCATCCTCCTCCCTCCCCAGCGACATAAGTTCTCTTGCAGGGACAACATTGTCCCACCAAAACTCCCGCAGTATCCCATTTATCAGCTCCCAGTATTCCCGCACTCGACAGACACGGAAGACAGTGCTCCCATTTGGCGTCCAACAATACAGATCAACCCATTCCCTATCCAACACTTCCATTTGACCCTGGACTTGAGGCATATAATAAAAAGGCACTGTTGACCAGGGCAAGCCAAGCTCAGGTTTTCCCTTGTTGTATGGACACTTAACCTCTAAAATTCCACCACCTGGGCATCCCCCAAGCAGCCCATCGGGTGAAGCACCAAGCCACTGAAACTTCTCATCCGCATGGACGGCGAACCCCAAGAAGCTCACATCTCGACCAGTGATGCTTTTGTACCGCTCTACTGCAGCATTCTCGTTGAGCACTCCCCAATTCATGGCAGACTTCGCAGCAGCAGAAAACGAATCTCCCTCTGGTGCATATACCTTCTCTTGCCAGAGCTCATTACGACGATTTCCTTTCCAAAATCCCAAGGCAGTGCTGAATGTGCTCGTGGTCAGCTTGTCTCTTCGTAAAGCAAACCATTCCTCTGACTTTTGTGGGGCATTAGACTGGGTGAGGTGACTTGTCACCACCAATGATGATGGGGGGCGAAAAACAAGTGAGCCTAATGAAGATGTCACCACAGAGGCAGCCGTGGAGTATTTTCTGATGTCGCGATAGCCACCGCTACAACCTTTTCTTGGTGATGATTGTCCTGATTTCGGCTGCAACACTCCGAATCTGCTAAATGTAGCATAGTCCATTGCAGATATAGCTGGTCTTTTGATAACAACTGGGTCTGATCTGGGGAGTTTACCAAGGTCAGAAACTGCTTGGTGCTTCATAGTTAATTAGAGAATCAGGCAGGAGAGATGTATTATGTAATGGTCACATATAAAAAGGCCTCATCACGACGCATTAGTAATGCCTTCACAGGTTCACACTACAGTTTAGTCTAGGAAACTAAATGCTCATTATCAAAGCATACCAAATACTCGAATGGTAGGGGGAATAACCACAGGTGGAAGATGAGGAAAGATGAGCAAGGGACTCACCTCAACCTGACAGAGAAGATGCAACATTTCTCTCTGCTACATTTCTCTCTGCTGAAACAGTGTATTGATTTATATTGGTTTATTTTCTCCCTTTTATCTTTATACAATAACTTGACTCCCCAGAACTACAATCTTCACTATTTGCTCGAAAATATTTTTAATTCGTAATAAGTTGTTAGCATCAGTCACTCACATATCATATTCTGCAATACCATTGTTATAGTAATTTCTGCAGGGTCATGCAATATTGGTGGCGAGAGTGCAAAACTCATACACAAGATACCAGATCGCAGATGGGAAGGAAACTAACATATTTCATGATCCATGGACTGAAAGGGGAGTGTTAACTGAAGCCATTACAAGGTCAGAAAGAAGGAGCACAGGATTGAGGGAGGGTGACAGAGTTGCCAAATTTATTTGTGATGGTCAATGGCAGTTGCCTCATACTACAAGTACATGTGTTAAAGGCATCTGGGAGGAGATACAACACATCCAAATACACAGAAGGGAGGAAGAAGATAGGGTGATATGGACTCCTAGCCCAAGAGGAAACTTTCAGATAAATACAGCATATGAAGTACTTAGAGAAAGAGGAACGAGACAGGGATGGACCAAGACACCTTGGAGCAGATACAACATTCCAAGGCACAGCTTCATTATGTGGCTAGCTATGCAAGGGAGACTTACAACTCAAGATAAGCTGGTGGAGTGGGGGAGAACTAGTGAATCAGTATGTGTGTTATGTTCCTTTAACCATTACAAACAAGTTTGCAAGCCTATTTCAACAACCGGACAGAATCGGAGCACTCAGCCTCACAGCAATGCAACAGGTCCTAAAATCTGCAATGTACAATTGTACGATGAAGCACAACAGAGATCTGTCATCCCTCTGCCTTATACAAGCAGGGCTGCATACAGAGAGACTATGTGGCATCTTTTCTTCGATTGTGAAGTGTCCAAGGCAGTGTGGCAAGGTGTACTGCAGTGGTGCGGCAACAATAGGACTGTAGGTGATGCAGTACAAGAGTGGAAATGGTTCACCAATGACCTAAAAGAGGATACTTTTATTAACAATTTCTATAAGATGGCTGCAGCAGCAACTGTATACATGCTCTGGAGAGAAAGAAATGAAAGACTTTACAATGGAAGACAATCTCAGTTGAATAGCATGATTGCTAGCACATGTCAAACCATTAGACAAAGGTTTTTTGATCTTACAATCAAGATGAAGGACAATACTTTGAACGCAAGACTGAAGGAACAATTGCAGATCAAGGGAGTACAAGGACAGAAGAAGGTGATGCAATGCAAATGGGAGAAACCACCGCAGGGTCATATAGCACTACATACCGATGGGAATCTCATAGAGCAACAAGGGGGATACGGAGGCATCATAAGGAATGAAGAGGGTGAGGCATTACTGGCATTCACAGGAAGTTCTAAGGGTAAGACCATTTTGTGCATAGAACTTGAGGCTATATATGAAGGCATTAAGATTGTGGGGAGCTTGGGATACAAGAGAGTACAAGTTTGTGCAGATTCGAAGCAAGCAATAGATTGTATAAATGGTAATGGACAGATACAGTGGAGGTCAAGACACATTGTTTCAGAAATCATAGCAACAAGGCAGGAGTTCGAGCACGTGATCTTCAAACACATCTTCAGGGAAAGCAACAGAGCTGCTGACTGGTTGGCAGCCATATATCAACCAAATGACCCATGCATGATGTTTTGTAACCCTCTTAGTAGGGAATTGAATGTTATACTAGCCCAAGATGCTAGTGGCATGCAGTACACTAGAAGATAGTGATGTCTGTAGTGGATCTGTAAACGTTTCTTTATATTATTTTTTCTATAAACTGGTAGGGGTCTGCCTAACCCCAGCTTGCTAATTGCAAAACAAAAAAAATTTGTTAATTTCTTCTTTATGACCACAAATTTGCTGCTAAAATATGCTCTCAATGCAAAGTGGCAATAGTCTTCCAAACAATTGGACTTTGGTTAAACGAAGATTTGTCATTGATTTCACAGAAGAGTTTTAACTGGTAATTCTCAGTCTTAAGTTAAAATTTTCCTAAGATGGGAACTTCAATTTTACATTTTCACTTGCTTCATTCATCTCCATAATTCCCCAATGCCCCTCCCTCTGTGAATACTCACTTGAATAGGTTCCTATTTAATTTCATTAAGATTCTCCACTAGAAACTGAGATTAATGGTGAAGATTCTCCTCGGAAAATGAAACACACCCTAAAACCATGTACTAATTTATCCAAATCATTAATTTTTTCGCTTGGCGGAAGGGAACCTCTACCCGTCTAAATTTCATGAGGAAACTTTTTGTCAAACAATCAGCTTTCGACATGTATCAAACTCAAGACTTCTCCCCAAGTGAGCTGTCTTTAGTTTCGTATGCAATTCATCCAAAATGCTTACACTTCAAAATCTCGGGACAATAGATTGATATCTAAACCAAAATCTATGCTACTCCAATTTTCTTAAATGCAAGCAAAAAAAATTTCTATCTGGACAAAATTGAAGCTAAGAAGTTGCAGCACTAATAATAGCTATATAAGACCAAAATGAAGAAACCCCAAGACATATTACTGAAAAATAAACAAAACCCACATCCTAATTTATAAAAAAAAAAGAAAGATGGAATTTCACCTGAAAAAGTCCTTCCATTGCTGAAGTTGCTACTTGGTTTACAAAGCATTTTAACAGTATTAAAGGGTTTGGTTAAATTGGAACTTGTTTGATATCTATAAGTTGTTGTAGGGTTTTTTGGAACAACTAAGAAGAAATGGGAATTTGTTCTTGAAGTCATGAATCTCATCTTTCCACTTTCATTTCTTCACTTCACCTTCACCATGGTTTAAGGGAAAGAAGAAGAGAAGAGAGAGACTTGGGGAAGACGTAGAAAGTGAAAAAGCTGAGAAAACTCTGTAAACTAAACTAGAACCAGTCATCATTTTCGAGTTGGGCTTGAGAGTGTTGTTTTTTTATTTTTGGGCTATTATTGGTCTTTCGGCCTAGTAATTTTATCCAGCCCACATAATTTTGATGTGCAATTGTTGGTGCAAAAATGTCAGTTTTTTCACCTCAATATGTTCAGAGTTTGAATGAATATTTGTACAAGTTATAATGAAGAATGTTGTCCTTACGTAACCGTCGATCTCTACGCCATGTTTTGGTTAAGGTGCGGGCGTTGCCACACGCCCTACTGCTAACTACGTATACGGGTTTTCATCAATGTTAAACTGAAATTTCCATACACAGTTAGCAGTGCACCATGGCCTGAGTTTCATCAGAAGGTTATTTATGTATAGGATTCTAGACTTCTAGCATACTCCAAGAAAATCATGGGATTTCATCTTCTGTGCCCACATAGTGTATAAGGTGCACATCTCCATAAATAAACTCTTGGGCGGTTGGGCCATGTTTCCCATGCATTTGCACTGAAAGTGGTACCACAACAATGAACAATACTATATCATATTCCCTTTTATGTTAGCCAGGGTGATGAATGTT
Organism: Aquilegia kansuensis; assembly: GCA_020826895.1. Classification (NCBI taxonomy): domain Eukaryota; kingdom Viridiplantae; phylum Streptophyta; class Magnoliopsida; order Ranunculales; family Ranunculaceae; genus Aquilegia; species Aquilegia kansuensis. The sequence continues at coordinate 34,736,012 of CM037008.1, read as the reverse complement.
GAGAGGGGTGCTTTGTATTGGTTCATTGAATAGACAAACTTTGGCTATCTTTCAGTACTATTAAGTCTTAAGTGTGTAATAAGTGAAGTGAGATCCAAATTATAACTTCTCTGTCATGGTGCCTGCGGAAATAATGCATGGCCATGTCACTTGCTGTTGGCTTATAGCTTTCAGTCTACATTCTGCAGTTTCAATTAACAGTCCAGTATCGTGAAAATGGCTCAAATGAAAATTTATTTGAAATAAAATGAATTTGAACTAAGTTGACCCTTCTTATGTTTAAGAAATACCTTAATGGACATTGTTGTTCTGTTTGTACATCGTAATACATACGCAGAGCAATTCCTATAACTTATGTTCAAAAGTTGTGTTCCTATACATGACGCACAATCAAATTTGTGTTTTGCCCTTTGGTTGTCCCCTAGATAGCAACGGTGGTAGTGGCTACCTTATATCTTCCCATAAAATGATAGAACTTGATCGGTCACATTCCCCGGTAGGGCGGTGGTGCCTAATTCAGGTCAGCATTAATGTACAGTGTACAGTACTTATATTTTGATTTTGAAAATCAGGAAACAGAATAAGCTGAGAAATCTCCAACAATGTTAAATGCCGTGGAAATTAAAGACTGAAGTGACCAACCCAGGATGGAAAAAAAAAGGACATTGAAATTGAATCATATAGGAGAAACTAAAACTTATCGATAACTCAATAGATTGCTAATCTTATAGAATTACATATACATAAAGAGAATGCTGCGCCATGGAGAGAGCGATTTCATATAGAGCTGGCCATTTGCTAGGTAACTATAGTAAGAAAAGAAAGCTATAACAGTACTAGAATGCATTAAACATATAGCTAAATCAGGGAGCTAAAGCAATACAAGCTAGTAAGAGAATGGCTGATGAAGCTCCATCCTCCTCACCATTGAAACAACTTCTCTTGAACTTAGAAGCTTTACCCTTGTTGCATTGCATTATTTGCTTCTGCTGATGCTGATTTCCCTTGTTTTTCTCTTGTTGTGGTTGTTGTCTCTTGTTCATTATTTCATCAACCAACACTACCTTAGACACCATTTTTAAGTATAGCTCAGAGAGTCAGAGTTAGTGCTCTATTGAACTTTCAATTGAAATGTTAAGGCTCAATGTGAATTATATGCCATGTGCATGTCCTTATTATTTATAGGGTTTAGTATATGAAAATACCCCTGGTTTCTTTCAATATTTTACTCATAGCTTAAGCACTAACTATAGTACACTTCATGTAGCATATAGCTTCTGACTATACTGAATGAATTTGGCTTTAGTATTTAGTCACTTAGCTGGAAAAATAGATTATAGATAGTTGAAAATATGTTCTTATGTTCATATTTCCAATCATTGATAGCATCAAATAGTGTCTGCATGATTCTCTCATATCTATGGCTAAGATATATACTATATGATATATGTATGAACCAATAACTCTAGTATATTTGCTTAAAACAGCTAATCAACATATAGGAACAGAAAATACAGCATTAGAAGAACAATCATTTTAATGATGGAGTTTGTTTTGGAGAAAAAAAATGTTAAGAACAATATATATCATTAGAACCCATAAATTTTACTGAGGCTAAAATGTAATATCTTTCCAAGGGTGGATAGAGACATAGTTCTTGAAGTAATTGGAGCTGCTCATGTACATGTGGAATGCCATGTGCTCAATGTCTCCTACTGTGTTGACCCATAGTACTAGGTCCCTGAAATTTTTAACGTTTCTTAAGTTGTAGTTATTGATGTCAGATTCAGGTTCATTGTATAATAACTATCAATGCCCATACCCTACATTTTCCTATATTTGTGGTACACTGTTTTAGGTTCCTTGAATGTCATGTGGTATCTTGTTTTAGGTTCCTGAATGAGTGAATGATCATCTTTACTTGCCCATTCGATCTTCTAACCATTATATATTTGGCTCAAAGTTTTCATCCATGGATATATAGTAGGCCAGTAGAAGCTATTCTCTTATCAAATAGGCATATGATCAAATTCATCTTATCACCTTCACCTAGCTTGTAGAGTTGTAGTTATGACCACCACTCATATGTTTGAGAAAAACTATATACAGTAGCATGTTATTTGATTCAGTCCCATCTTTTGGCTTTTATCTACATACCATGCCTAATTAAGGATGAAGAATCTGGCATATATGGTTTCATAAATATTCTTGTAGTATTTGTAACAGACAAATAATGGGGCAAGGATATGAGTTCATAATCCCATATACTAGCAAATGGGATGTTGGAAAGTTAGAAACCATCTCATTATGGTTTGTTTTGACTCATTAGAAATGTATGAAACAACTCCATTGACCATATTATTTAAAACTGTGACAATAGTGTAGCCTCAATGGAGACACCAAGCTCTACAATGAAATCTTGATCATCAAACATAAATATCTTAGGTATGTTTAGCTTCTAATATATGATTTACATGTAGGCTTATAGTGTATTACACATGAAAATACAGATAGATAGTTGTCTTTATATAATAAAATAAAACTAACTAACAAGCTCATGATCAATTACTAATATCTATCATCCTATAGACTATACTCCTAGGTTAGTGGCTCTGCTGGCTTAATTTCTTTTTATAATTCTGTGAAATAATATATATAAATTCATGATCTAATTAAACATCTACTGCCGCAACTTATTACTAAAAGAAAATCAATTATTGATAGATAAGATCATTATATCATGAAATCATCATGAATTATCCATTAGATGCTTAAGCTATATATGATCATGATCATAAATTATAATTCAAGTATAGGAGTACTACTGGCCAGTAGGGAAAGACTTGAAGAAGTTTCATGCCTAAAATTAAACCATATATCGAAGGCCAACATGATATATATATATATATTCGCAACGTAACTCTACTCAAAGCGTTTCTATGAAATTGGTCATGGTGCATGGTTTTTGTTAGGTTTCAATGTATCATAGATTGCCAGTTTCTCTAATAGTGTAGTATGTGGATAATATACAGTAAAATCTCTCTATAGTGATACTGTCTCTACAAATAAAGGAATAACCTCTGTTCTCTACATGTGTATATACTGTTAAAAAAACGCCTTGTCGACATATCAAGGACACTTCAATAACAGTTATACTACAGTCTACAGGTCTACAGTAGTGTAGTGTAGAATATTATGGAAAAGTATTCATTAGAAGAAAGGCTCTTGAATTGCACTACCTATGAACTGGACAAGGTTGACAGTCTCTTTCATATAATGGGGGTGTTATTCTTCCCACCCAAACAAGTAGTCGGAAAACCCAAATTTTAGAAATAGTTAAAAGTTGTCAAAAAAACCAAATATTAATTTACTATTGTACCTTTATTTTTGATTAAACTTAATAAAATTTTGTCAAAAAACCCAACTTGTTTAGAGAAAAAGCCCACTGCATGTTATGAGAAAAAGCCCACTTACAGAATTTAATGAAAAAAAACAGTATAGTCTTTAGGGTTTTGGTGGACAAGATAAACACAAAACAGATTTTTCACTATGAGGAACACACAACATAATAGTTTTTTCTTCTAAACGGTTAAATAAATAGTCGTCCAAAAATCATATCATACTTTTCAATATGATAATGGATATAGACCTCAATAAAATTCTTTCTTTAAATGATTTTGATACACAATTGCAAGTGGAAGAATATGGGGAGGATGTTTCTTTGAAGTAGTTAGTTTTGTGTAAATTAGCTTCTAATTCCTACCCACTGACCCACATTATTAACCATTGCGCAATTGTAAAAACTACGGTAGATTGAGATTCCTCCATTTGTATTGATGTATTGATGTAGGAGTTCCGAGTTCATGGTGTTTAGAAATGCTTAGAATGATATTTCCAGTTTAACTGGAAGAGTTCGCTTGGATAAATTAAACTTACTAGGATTCTGAACTCTTATTATCTACCATTGAAGTAATTCTGTTACTAGAGTTTGCAGCTATGATGATAAATTGATAATCAATGGTTTGTTATACTTGACCTACAGAATTTACTAAAGGACCGTGTTGAGGGATGACAGTCTTTCTGGTATACTTCTGCAACTTTATTTTAACAACACCTAGTTTCTCCATTGCTGCCACCTTCCAGTAGAAAGCTTCTTTTCTGGGATTGTCGGTTGTCAGTTTGACTAATTAATATCGACTTGTTTAAAACTCCCTATTGGTATCAAATTTTGATGTCTTTTCGAATGTGATTTACAATTGTTTTATTAGAAATTAGAACACATAACTGTTTAGAGCTTTTTCAATCTTAGCTAGACTGATCCGAATTGTCATTGCTCATCATCTCACCATATAAAACCCCTTTTTCATTCCTGCAAAAATGTAGGAATTGGTGCTTGTTCTCGTAGATCATTGGCATGTCAACCATGACTAAACCTAGCCAAATGTCAGTGTATAGCTCTTCTGTCTCTTTTTAAGTGATTGTTTGTTCCAATCTCCAATAGGTGATTTAAGTAGCATAGGCAATGTAAATGACGAAAAGCCTTTGTTCTCATTGTAAGTTTCCTCAAAATGTTTGTTTGTGGTCACCCTTTTAAACGGCTTTGTGCCTTTCAGTTGGCAACCTTGTCACTTTTTCTGATTTAAGTTTCTACGCGTCTTTGGAGGAGGATTGTTCTACTTAAAGATGTACAAATAAAAAATATATTAAAGATAGGATTGTGATAATACTGATCGATTCTGCTATACTTCTTTATTTTTGTCTTTTGCTTGTGGTTGTGGGATGGGGATTGGAACCATATAGATGGAAATTTTGCTCGAGAAAAAAATAGTCAACATTCCACAAATAGACAATATAGATGAAACTACATCAAATCATAATTTGTGAACCTCTCCTCCGCAAGTCCTCTAAAAAAGGGATAAACATATTTTTTTCATTAAAAGGTAAATGGTTATTAGAATATATGCAGCTATTGAGGATTGCTTAGTTCTTTATGTTGTTCTAAAGATGAGGAATCCTAATTTAATGTTTAAAATCAGGAAATCAGGGTTGGGCAAGGAAGACCACTATTTCTGGAAGCAAATAGGAAAAGCTCTATTATGTACATATACACTCTATGGTGTGGCTTGGTGGTGGAATGAGACATCTCCGCTTGGATGGATGACGCTTAAGCCAAAACCCAAGGTATATTCCTTTCTCTTAAATACATCTTGGTTAATACTGTTTAACTAATTCAACTTGCATGCACTACACACCTATACAATAAAACACATTGTTCTCTCTCTCTCTCCAACTTAAAGAAAAAAAAAGCAACTTATGTGTGTTTTGTTCTTTTGGAGTTTGTAGCAAGCAACACGTGAGGCTTTATCTTGGGATTGTTCATAATTATGGGACAAATCAATTTGATGGATGAAACACAATGTTGAATCGTGAAGCTATGGGTTGTCAACATGTACCATTTACCTTTTATGCAATGCCTATGTGTCTATAGAAACAGTGACAAGAGCAATACAAATGGGCAAAGATTACGCAAGGTGGTTAGAGATTTTCTATTTCGTTCTTATCATACCCTTTTTCTATCTGTATTTAAAAACTCCAAAACTTTGATTTGCAAATTGATATGTGATGAATGTCTTATCTTAGAGCCTTCTGAACAAGATATTCATATTAGATAAGTATGCATAGGAAAGAAAATGACACAATAATAAGCAACGGAATACTGCTCTTAATAGAGGGCAGCATGTTCATGAAGGGGCTATAGAGATATTTAGCTAATAGCTATCTTACAAAATAGATGTTTGTACAGGATTTTGTTTTATCAGTGCAAGAGGCACGTGTGAAAAGAGGTGTATCGCTGAATTTATGTAGTATCGTCTGGGTTGGAATTACTCTCTGCTTGAAGTATATGAGGGTTATATTTCACAGTTCATATAATCTGTTGACCCCAAATATAAAGATGTGCTTGATTTGGTATTTCAGGAAGAGAAGGAGATGGCTTACTTGTATGAACGCCGGAAATTTCCTTACCCAGGTGATAAAGAGGCAATTGATGAGTTTATTGCTAGTGGAGGCACAATTGGCACAACTATTGGTCCCAAAGGACTAATTGAATCTGGGGAAAATCCTGACAACTTTCAGAAGAAATTGCAGTCAAAGAAGCTCGAACAAGAATCTGTAAAGCTATGGTTACGAATGAGGAATGAGGTAATCTCCGAGCTTCAAGAGAAAGGATATGATGTGGAGTAATTCTAGGGGTGATTTGTGAATTAGGCATACTGGGTTTTTGCATTGTCAGTTGGCTAAATCTTTGCTCTTTAGCATTGTTACATTATGTTCTTCTTTATTGGCCAAAGAAGCATTGAAGATTCGGAAGAACAGGTGGAGGCTAAGTGGTACGAGGTTAAGGGTATTTGTAATGGGACTGGAAGGATTGTGGATTGGAGAAAGGATAGTCTTTACGACAGTGGGTTTGTTATCAATAGGACAATATGTCTGGAGTTGCTGTGTCATCCATGTTTGTAACACAAAGGGAATTTATGTATTGTCGAAGTAGTGAGTTTATTTAATTGAACATGAGTTAAGTTTAAGTTGATACAAGTCTGAAAGTGACCTACAGAATGAAAGATATTATCGGCAAGTTTATAAAGCACCTCTGTTCATAACATCTGATTTATAAGCCCAACATTTCATTATTCTATCATATGTTTTGTTTCTTGAAACCAGTCACTCACTCGATGAGACTCAAAAGAAAACACATACATTAGCAGCCCTGGTCCCTGGACTCGCTGCTGAATATTCACATTTGTTCAGCTTTCAGTGTGTCTGCTAACATAGCAGACAAAAATTGGATACAATACAGAGATCAGGACTAACAACTACAACGGAATTCATTGCAAAGTTTTCAGGTGCAAAACCCGTAATCATGAATGCCGAGCAGCCGAAGTAGTTCAGTGAAATGCATGGGAGGAACTATAGTTATCACTACTAGTTTAAAATGCCGATTTCGAGCGAAATTTTGAATCCTGGAAAAACAGTATATGCCAAAATTTCGACACTAGAAAGAATTTGGAATCTGAATATTCACTGATATTTATATATCCAATTTCTCAAATCCCGCATAATTCGATATTTTAAAACTATGTTCACTAGTCATCTAATCATCTTCCAATCCATAAATATCCAACAAACTCGATCTACTGTACTGTATTTTTCATATGTCAATGACCTTTGTGATTATGCTCTTGGTCATGTATCATTGACTCAATCCAGTCAACACTCAACCTCATCATATTGTACACGTGGAATTCAGTGAATCTCGAGGTGGTATTAGCTTCATCAGACAGATTAACACGTTCCAAAATTCTTGGGAGTTGCTAACATGGTCAATAATTCTGGTCAATATAGTCAAAATTATTCCATAAAGTTGACTTCTTATCTCCGTCTTTTACTGCTAAAACACGTCATATTTACTGATTAAGGAAAAGAAAAGACAAACAGAGAAGAAGAAACAAAAGTGATCTCTCTCTCTCTCTCTCTCTCTCTCTCTCTTTCTTGCTTGCTTGCACGTCGATGACACCAATTCAAGAATCTTAAGATTTGGGTTTTCTTCTTCATCTGTTTTTCTTAAATACTCAATTTGAATTTTCCATTTTTTTTCTTCTAAAAGAGCTACTTCACTGTGATGTACTTCACTCTGTTTTTGTATTTCTAGTTATTCTTTCAATCTGAAATTTGGGTATTTTTTCCCAACGTATAATCTACAAAACCCATGTTTTCTTTTATTTAATTGAGCTGAATTGAGCTAAAACAGACCCCTTTGTGTTCTTCTTCAGATTACTTTTCAAATTGCATCTTTTTAATTCTTCAATTTTGATCTAAACCAGCTGTTGTTGTTGTTGTTGTTGTTGTTGTTGTTGTTGTTGTTGTTGTGTTTGTAAGTAGCATTTCTTTTGATTCAATGTGTGTTTGTTGGAGAAAAAGAAATAGTTATGTATTTGTCTGATAAGCCGACACCAATTGATTTCTATAAGGAAGAAGGTAGAGAAATGATGATTGAAGTATTAGGAAATGGAGGGTTACAGCTTCAGCAACAATCTCAGCCTCATCAACAGCAACAACAGTTGATTCTTGCGGACAGTAGTGGAGAAGATCATGAAATGAAAGCGCCAAAAAAACGAGCAGAAACTTGGATTCAAGATGAAACTCGGTGTCTGATTGGTTTGAGAAGAGAAATGGATTGTCTTTTTAATACTTCAAAATCAAATAAACATCTTTGGGAGCAGATTTCGTCGAAAATGAGGGAGAAGGGATTCGACAGGTCGCCAACTATGTGCACTGATAAATGGAGGAATCTTTTGAAAGAATTTAAGAAAGCTAAGCATCAGGAAAGAGGAAGTGGTTCGGCGAAGATTGCTTATTATAAAGAACTTGAAGAATTACTTAAGGAACGGATCAAGCATGGTCCTTGTAAAAGTCCCACAACTTCAAAGGTTGATTCATATGTTCAATTCTCAGACAGAGGTATCATTTCTTTTTGTTCCCATTTTGGTTTTAAAAATTATGTAAAACTGAAGCTCATACGAAATACTCTATATTTGACTGAAGTTCATGGTATTTTACAATCTTGTAATCACATTTTGCATATACATTTTGTGGCAATGTTCTACCTATGTTTAGTGTATCTGTGTATATAATCACATAATCAATGGTAGTAATTATCAACTTGTACAGCTCTGATCCTATACAAAACACTTGTCAAAGAAAATATTCAAAACCGACCTTGAGCCAGCCATTGCCAACCTAGGATCTTAAAACTTGACTTCACGTCTTCACTGGTCCTCGAATTCAAAATTCCAGTTTCCCAAAAGTAACAAATTTATTGCATGAATGAAAACCTTGAGATGCTTCAACAAATTTATTGCATGAATGGGGATATCTGGCATGAATGAAGTTACCAGGATAGTGACAGTATCAAAGTTTTACACTATGGCTACGTTTGGTTCAGGGAATTCAGATTCCCGGAAAGTAAGGCTAAAACCCGCTAATTTTGGACGGAAGATCAGAATTTAGATTCCGGTGAAAGCTAAAATAAAGGAATATGGTTTCTTTTTTTATACAATGGAAACCAGTTTCTATTTTTGTCCGGACAAATATGTCAAGTGTTTTGATCTCCTTAGAATTCCTTCCATCTTAAACTCTATATCTCCGCCTTTTGATTGCTTTATCTTTCTTCTATTGTTATCTCTTCCATTAATACCCCCTCTTTTCCCGGAATCTGAATTCCGTGAACCAAACATAGCCATGATTTCGGATGCACCACCATCTTCATTTTTTAAACAAACTCTCATACAGATTGGAACTTTACAAGGCCTTGAACTTCCATTATTAGGTTCCTTGATTAGGAGTATGATCTACTCAAGGTTTCCATCATCTTGGAAAGCAATGTACACCATTTATTTCGTAACTGAGTTTATAATTTTCTTTTTTGTTATCGGCAAAATCATTTTTAAGGACCAAAACCTCTAGTTTGAACACTGTACCACTGAGCCTAACTCACGTTATAGGTCATTTTCTGTTGTGTTTGCTAAAGAAATATAATGTGACATGGAGTTGCTTCTCTTAATTTTAGCTTTGAATACCTAGATTCTTATATGCATCTTGTAAAGTAGGGGATAGACCTTGTCTCCGTATTCTACTAATATCTATAAACTGCATAACTCTTTTAGGTAAATGTTTTATTTCTGAGCTCATTTTTCACTCACTAAGGAGAAGTAGCATAATGACTAAACCTGTTAGCTGTATTTTGAAAACACAGTAATACAATATCTAATAGCATCTGCACTCTTTTTGCTTAGGTCCTGATGATGCCAATATGCCGTTTGGACCAGTGGAAGGTAATTTCTTGGGTATTCTGTTCATAATGTATGATCCTTGCTGCTTAAATATTATATTTCTCATGTTCTATTTCATTTTATTTGTTGACGTGATGCAAATATAGGTTGGCCGATGTCTTAGTTTCTCACTGCACCTTCTGTTAGCTTGATTGCAAATCTGTACTATCCTATAAAATGTACGAGGTTTTACAGAGTTGTCATCCTATTCAAATATAAACATATACCTTCTTTGATCCTCAAATCTATCCTTCATGCTCAATTTTAGCCTTAAGCAACTTTGTTGCATGGATAGGGGTGCCAAAGTTTGATTCAGGTACAGTGTTTTGGCAAAATCTCGAAAATAGATTTACTGGACCTGATTCAGAGATTTAGCATGCCGAATGTATTTCATCTTCTGGATTATGTTATTGGGTTACTTTTAGATGTCCTTTAATGGTACATATCTCAATACTCTTCTAAAGAGAATTTTGTTTGGTAATGGAAATGACATACTGCTTGATAGAATCTTATCCGTTGTCTTGGAATCAAGTATTAAGAAAAGTAAAAAACACTAGTGTTGTACAAGAGTCTGCGACAACACCCAAGGGAAGTTTACCCCACACTTTGATTCACACCTAACAAAACTACCAATATTTCATGCAAACTATTTTCATTTAAGTCATAGAAATCAAACTTCCATAGCTGTTTATTGCTATCTCCCTCAAATCCAAGTTAATGACATTAATCTTTCCAATTTCCAAACCTTATTCAAGATGATGCACTTAGTTTCTGTATCTCTCCCTTTATCATTCAATAAGTTCATGATAAGCATTTACTATGAGTTTGTACTTCCCACTAAGTTAAGAATTGGTGATTCAAAGTAAATTTCAACTAAAAGAAGTGCTTTTAACCAGACCGTCTTTACCTCATCTGTACAAAGTACGATTTTTCTTCGGAGACCATCTGCGTCCCTAATCATTCCATAATTTAGCATGACAATGCTAGAATCAGTGACAGCAATTATATGTCTTATTTGGGAGGAGGGGTTCAAAACATTTGAAGGCCCATGTTAGCTTAGTCTCATAGGAGTAGCATTCAAAGGATAGTCTAGTAGAAATATTCTTTTCAAAGGAGTGCCATAGTTTAGTCATCATTTTTACAAAAGGGTTGATAATTTTCTTCTAGAAATAACATTTCCCTATTTTATAAGTCGGGTAGATTTTTTTTTCATATTTGGCTGATGGTCTTTTGTAAGTGAAATTGCATATCTGCCCCTAACATATATAAAAATCATCAAAACCCCTCCTAGGAGGTAATTCTCAACATCTACTTTGGTTTCCATGGACATCGGTCTTTATTCTAGTCATAACGTCTAAGATATGCTAATATAGAGCGAATGGATTTTTTTTAGTATCAGACTATCAGAGTATGGGATTTGTGGAATTTTCTTAAAGGTTGATTAACACCTTTAGAAATAGAGCGAATGGACCTTTTCTTTTCTACTTCGTTACTTGAATGGATTTTCTTTGCTTTAAAAATTCAAACATGGTATATCCTTTCATATCATATAAGTTCATACTAAGTTCCACTTCTAAAGCATCCATAGAAACTTAGAATATTTTTGTCGTGCTAGTGGTAATTACCTTTCTTTCCCATTTAACAAAACATCATAGGAATGCATCATAACCTTGTACGTAAGACAAACTTTGACTCAATAGTAGGACTTTTGCATTGGTATAACTCATGTGTTTCCTTTGCTATATGTGAATATTTTCCTTCTTTTTCATGTTTATTTTTCCGTATCATAGAACTATGTTATGTATCCTAGTATATCTTTTAGGAATTTTAAGTTAACCAGACTAAGAAGAGCCTCCCCACCTACTGTTTTAATAAAGAAGACTTACCTGGCTGGTGTACAGCTAGTGGTAGGTCAACACTTAATCTCGAAAGGTGTCTGGACCATGAAGGACACCCTCTTGCCATCACAACAACTGATGGTGCCCCAGCCAGCGGAGTTCCTCCATGGAATTGGAGAGAGAATAGCGGAAATGGTGAGTTTGTAACTTGAGTGCTAAAACCTAACATTTACAATCACAGTATTAGTATGTTTATTCTTCAAATAGAGGAAGTTCTATTATGAATTAAAAAACATTATTATAACAGATATTAAATATTTGTTTACGCTTCCACTGAGTTCTCAATTTTGCCGTGAGTACTTGTTTCACTTGCTAAGCAAAATGGACACTTGTCCACAAGTTGCACTTGCATGCCCTCAACATTTGCCTCTGACTAGGATCCCTAACCCTATGATTCTGTGATAAGTATTAGAATTGGAAAAAAGGCTCATCTTAGCCCTCTCCAGGAATTGGACTTTTTTATTTATCAGCAAGGCTTGTTAATACGTTGAGTATGCCACATCCCAGAACAGAGACATATTATAGGACTCCAGTATACATAATAATAAAGCCATCATTTGTCCACACCTCTAATACCCTTTGTAAGTTGTGGCACTTGTTTTTGAGGAATGTGTGGCTAACCTTATATACAAGAGTAAAGCAAATATTATCTAGGAATGTGGGCCTAGATGGAGTTTCTAGATTACTACAATTAATTGGGTCTTTGAGTTTTGGAATATTTGATAATTAGTTTCAATAATTCCATTCTTTTAGAATTTATGTTTCCATCATTTTGCATTGTTGGCAGGTGGTGACGCCAACTCATTTGGGGGGAGGGTTATTACAGTCAAGTGGGGGGATTTCATCAAAAGAATTGGAATCGATGGCACTTCAGAGGCTATTAAGGAGGCAATTAAGTCTGCTTTTGGATTAAGAACTAGGCGAGCATTTTGGCTAGAAGACGAGGATGGGATTGTCAGATGCCTTGATCGGGAAATGCCATTAGGGATATATGCTCTCCACCTTGACGAGGGTACGTAATTGAAAGGTTTTCTAATTGATATATATATGAAGATATCAGTATAGGAAAAACTAATATTATATATGGGCCCCATTTTCAGGAATTACAATAAAAATTTGCATCTACGACGAGGCAGACCGTATACATATTCGAACTGAAGAAAACACCCTTTACACTGAAGATGACTTTCGTGATTTCCTTGGACGCCGGGGATGGACTGGTCTTAGAGAGTTGAGTGGCTTCAGAAGCGTGGATACGCTGGATGAGCTCCGTCCAGGAGCAATGTACCAGGGTGTGAGAATGGGCGACTAGTGATGATGCTGCTGCCTGCTGCTGATATGTAAAAAGTAAGACCTCGTTTTTGTTTCCCACTAGTGACAGAAAGAAAATCTTTGACTATAATTTTAAAATCCAAAATAAGCTCACAATTTGTAGAAAAGCTTAGAAATGCGGGCCAGTTGATTCATTAGTTTCTTTTGGCTTTTGCATCTTAAGTGCTCAACACTTTTTTTTTTTTTTTTGGTAAATACTAAATTACACTGCTTCTCGACATGCTCCATGGTGTAGGTTTCTCTAGTCCTATTTATGAAATGTTTAACGGTAGTGGAGAAGTCCTAAATACTAATTTTTTTTTTTGTTTTGTTTACCATAATCAACTAGCACATCCATATTTACTTACGAGTCTGATTCAGATTCTTTTCTTAAACGAGTCTCCTTCTCACAATCACATATATGACTTGCCGTGTTTTCTGTATCAGATCTAAATCTACAACAGATAGTTTTAGGAACTGTTGCCATGAGTTAGGAAAGGAACTTGGTATTTCATTATTTTGGGCAGCAACAGTTGCAGTCAGCTAGTCACCCAAGTGTACTTTTCTTAGTGTAGTGCAAACATTGTCTGCCTTTCCCGCCTTATAAAAATCAAATGGCTTGGTCAGCTAACTCCTCCAGCAGTCCAACCATGTGCACAATCCAACTAGATGCTGGGCACTAGATGATGGGGATTTAATTATCGGGGTTAGCAGACTGTTGGTAAATTCTCAACCTGTATTCATTCCATGTTTTCAACAGGATATCAGTACCAAGGATCAATGATTTTCAATTTGTATCTGATCCTTCCACATATTGACCACAAAAAGCATAAATGAGGTCAGTATAACATGTTGTTCTATTACTGATTTACTACAATTGGAAAGATTTATCATTTGATCAACAACATTGTAATGACGAAGGCACTTTATTCTCTACCACAGTTTTCGTAACATGCAGCTGATTACTGAACCCAATGAATGTAATGAAAGATTCAAACTCACTGTCTTACCATTAAAGCTACTGAAAGATTGTAAACATAATTCACACTTTTAAGGTTGAACATATTTAGATCCACACAATTCCTTGCATTTCCTTACATTTCACACCATTTCTACTAATCATAAAACTGCAAACAAAAGTTGCGAATAAAGGATTCACAGTAGTATTTGGAGACAACAAGAGAAGAAAAAGAGTCCCTACAGACATTCCAAGATCAAGAAAAACTGACATTTCATGACCAACACAGTATCTATTCTTCGTCCCATTCGTAATTCTTGTAAGACACCAGTGTATCGACTTTATGTATCTGCAGAAAGTTTCGCAAATTAGTTCTGTGCAAATCAATATAAACTTGGTAAAACAAATAGCAATACTGCAATATGTAGTTACCTTGGTGTCAAACGCATGCAGTTTCACCATTTGTGGATTAGCAATGAGCTTGGGATCACTAGTCATCTAATCATCTTCCAATCCATAAATATCCAAACAAACTCCATCTACTGTGCTGACACTGTATTTCTCATATGTCAATGAGGTATTTTTATTGACCTTTGTGATTATGCTCTTGGTCATGTATCATTGACTCAATCCAGTCAACACTCAACCTCATCATATTGTACACGTGGAATTCAGTGAATCTCGAGGTGGTATTAGCTTCATCAGACAGATTAACACGTTCCAAAATTCTTGGGATTTGCTAACATGGTCAATAATTCTGGTCAATATAGTCAAAATTATTCCATAAAGTTGACTTCTTATCTCCGTCTTTTACTGCTAAAACACGTCATATTTACTGATTAAGGAAAAGAAAAGACAAACAGAGAAGAAGAAACAAAAGTGATCTCTCTCTCTCTCTCTCTCTCTCTCTCTCTCTTTCTTGCTTGCTTGCACGTCGATGACACCAATTCAAGAATCTTAAGATTTGGGTTTTCTTCTTCATCTGTTTTTCTTAAATACTCAATTTGAATTTTCCATTTTTTTTCTTCTAAAAGAGCTACTTCACTGTGATGTACTTCACTCTGTTTTTGTATTTCTAGTTATTCTTTCAATCTGAAATTTGGGTATTTTTTCCCAACGTATAATCTACAAAACCCATGTTTTCTTTTATTTAATTGAGCTGAATTGAGCTAAAACAGACCCCTTTGTGTTCTTCTTCAGATTACTTTTCAAATTGCATCTTTTTAATTCTTCAATTTTGATCTAAACCAGCTGTTGTTGTTGTTGTTGTTGTTGTTGTTGTTGTTGTTGTTGTTGTTGTGTTTGTAAGTAGCATTTCTTTTGATTCAATGTGTGTTTGTTGGAGAAAAAGAAATAGTTATGTATTTGTCTGATAAGCCGACACCAATTGATTTCTATAAGGAAGAAGGTAGAGAAATGATGATTGAAGTATTAGGAAATGGAGGGTTACAGCTTCAGCAACAATCTCAGCCTCATCAACAGCAACAACAGTTGATTCTTGCGGACAGTAGTGGAGAAGATCATGAAATGAAAGCGCCAAAAAAACGAGCAGAAACTTGGATTCAAGATGAAACTCGGTGTCTGATTGGTTTGAGAAGAGAAATGGATTGTCTTTTTAATACTTCAAAATCAAATAAACATCTTTGGGAGCAGATTTCGTCGAAAATGAGGGAGAAGGGATTCGACAGGTCGCCAACTATGTGCACTGATAAATGGAGGAATCTTTTGAAAGAATTTAAGAAAGCTAAGCATCAGGAAAGAGGAAGTGGTTCGGCGAAGATTGCTTATTATAAAGAACTTGAAGAATTACTTAAGGAACGGATCAAGCATGGTCCTTGTAAAAGTCCCACAACTTCAAAGGTTGATTCATATGTTCAATTCTCAGACAGAGGTATCATTTCTTTTTGTTCCCATTTTGGTTTTAAAAATTATGTAAAACTGAAGCTCATACGAAATACTCTATATTTGACTGAAGTTCATGGTATTTTACAATCTTGTAATCACATTTTGCATATACATTTTGTGGCAATGTTCTACCTATGTTTAGTGTATCTGTGTATATAATCACATAATCAATGGTAGTAATTATCAACTTGTACAGCTCTGATCCTATACAAAACACTTGTCAAAGAAAATATTCAAAACCGACCTTGAGCCAGCCATTGCCAACCTAGGATCTTAAAACTTGACTTCACGTCTTCACTGGTCCTCGAATTCAAAATTCCAGTTTCCCAAAAGTAACAAATTTATTGCATGAATGAAAACCTTGAGATGCTTCAACAAATTTATTGCATGAATGGGGATATCTGGCATGAATGAAGTTACCAGGATAGTGACAGTATCAAAGTTTTACACTATGGCTACGTTTGGTTCAGGGAATTCAGATTCCCGGAAAGTAAGGCTAAAACCCGCTAATTTTGGACGGAAGATCAGAATTTAGATTCCGGTGAAAGCTAAAATAAAGGAATATGGTTTCTTTTTTTATACAATGGAAACCAGTTTCTATTTTTGTCCGGACAAATATGTCAAGTGTTTTGATCTCCTTAGAATTCCTTCCATCTTAAACTCTATATCTCCGCCTTTTGATTGCTTTATCTTTCTTCTATTGTTATCTCTTCCATTAATACCCCCTCTTTTCCCGGAATCTGAATTCCGTGAACCAAACATAGCCATGATTTCGGATGCACCACCATCTTCATTTTTTAAACAAACTCTCATACAGATTGGAACTTTACAAGGCCTTGAACTTCCATTATTAGGTTCCTTGATTAGGAGTATGATCTACTCAAGGTTTCCATCATCTTGGAAAGCAATGTACACCATTTATTTCGTAACTGAGTTTATAATTTTCTTTTTTGTTATCGGCAAAATCATTTTTAAGGACCAAAACCTCTAGTTTGAACACTGTACCACTGAGCCTAACTCACGTTATAGGTCATTTTCTGTTGTGTTTGCTAAAGAAATATAATGTGACATGGAGTTGCTTCTCTTAATTTTAGCTTTGAATACCTAGATTCTTATATGCATCTTGTAAAGTAGGGGATAGACCTTGTCTCCGTATTCTACTAATATCTATAAACTGCATAACTCTTTTAGGTAAATGTTTTATTTCTGAGCTCATTTTTCACTCACTAAGGAGAAGTAGCATAATGACTAAACCTGTTAGCTGTATTTTGAAAACACAGTAATACAATATCTAATAGCATCTGCACTCTTTTTGCTTAGGTCCTGATGATGCCAATATGCCGTTTGGACCAGTGGAAGGTAATTTCTTGGGTATTCTGTTCATAATGTATGATCCTTGCTGCTTAAATATTATATTTCTCATGTTCTATTTCATTTTATTTGTTGACGTGATGCAAATATAGGTTGGCCGATGTCTTAGTTTCTCACTGCACCTTCTGTTAGCTTGATTGCAAATCTGTACTATCCTATAAAATGTACGAGGTTTTACAGAGTTGTCATCCTATTCAAATATAAACATATACCTTCTTTGATCCTCAAATCTATCCTTCATGCTCAATTTTAGCCATAAGCAACTTTGTTGCATGGATAGGGGTGCCAAAGTTTGATTCAGGTACAGTGTTTTGGCAAAATCTCGAAAATAGATTTACTGGACCTGATTCAGAGATTTAGCATGCCGAATGTATTTCATCTTCTGGATTATGTTATTGGGTTACTTTTAGATGTCCTTTAATGGTACATATCTCAATACTCTTCTAAAGAGAATTTTGTTTGGTAATGGAAATGACATACTGCTTGATAGAATCTTATCCGTTGTCTTGGAATCAAGTATTAAAAAAAGTAAAAAACACTAGTGTTGTACAAGAGTCTGCGACAACACCCAAGGGAAGTTTACCCCACACTTTGATTCACACCTAACAAAACTACCAATATTTCATGCAAACTATTTTCATTTAAGTCATAGAAATCAAACTTCCATAGCTGTTTATCGCTATCTCCCTCAAATCCAAGTTAATGACATTAATCTTTCCAATTTCCAAACCTTATTCAAGATGATGCACTTAGTTTCTGTATCTCTCCCTTTATCATTCAATAAGTTCATGATAAGCATTTACTATGAGTTTGTACTTCCCACTAAGTTAAGAATTGGTGATTCAAAGTAAATTTCAACTAAAAGAAGTGCTTTTAACCAGACCGTCTTTACCTCATCTGTACAAAGTACGATTTTTCTTCGGAGACCATCTGCGTCCCTAATCATTCCATAATTTAGCATGACAATGCTAGAATCAGTGACAGCAATTATATGTCTTATTTGGGAGGAGGGGTTCAAAACATTTGAAGGCCCATGTTAGCTTAGTCTCATAGGAGTAGCATTCAAAGGATAGTCTAGTAGAAATATTCTTTTCAAAGGAGTGCCATAGTTTAGTCATCATTTTTACAAAAGGGTTGATAATTTTCTTCTAGAAATAACATTTCCCTATTTTATAAGTCGGGTAGATTTTTTTTTCATATTTGGCTGATGGTCTTTTGTAAGTGAAATTGCATATCTGCCCCTAACATATATAAAAATCATCAAAACCCCTCCTAGGAGGTAATTCTCAACATCTACTTTGGTTTCCATGGACATCGGTCTTTATTCTAGTCATAACGTCTAAGATATGCTAATATAGAGGGAATGGATTTTTTTTAGTATCAGACTATCAGAGTATGGGATTTGTGGAATTTTCTTAAAGGTTGATTGACACCATTAGAAATAGAGAGAATGGACCTTTTCTTTTCTACTTCGTTACTTGAATGGATTTTCTTTGCTTTAAAAATTCAAACATGGTATATCCTTTCATATCATACTTATGTTCATACTAAGCTCCACTTCTAAAGCATCCATAGAAACTTAGAATATTTTTGTCGTGCTAGTGGTAATTACCTTTCTTTCCCATTTAACAAAACATCATAGGAATGCATCATAACCTTGTACGTAAGACAAACTTTGACTCAATAGTAAGACTTTTGAATTGGTATAACTCATTTGTTTCCTTTGCTATATGTGAATATTTCCCTTCTTTTTCATGTTTATTTTTCCGTATCATAGAACTATGTTATGTATCCTAGTATATCTTTTAGAAATTTTAAGGTAACGAGACTAAGAAGAGCCTCCCCACCTACTGTTTGAATAAAGAAGACTTACCTGGCTTGGTGTACAGCTAGTGGTAGGTCAACACTTAATCTCGAAAGGTGTCTGGACCATGAAGGACACCCTCTTGCCATCACAACAACTGATGGTGTCCCAGCCAGCGGAGTTCATCCACGGAATTGGAGAGAGAATAGCGGAAATGGTGAGTTTGTAACTCAAGTGCTAAAACCTAACATTTACAATCACAGTATTAGTATGTTTATACTTCAACTAGAGGAAGTTCTATTATGAATTAAAAAACATTATTATAACAGATATTAAATATTTGTTTATGCTTCCACTGAGTTCTCAATTTTGCCGTGAGTACTTATTTCACTTGCTAAGCAAAATGGACACTTGTCCACAAGTTGCACTTGCATGCACCTCGACATTTGCCTCTGACTAGGATCCCTAACCCTATGATTCTGTGATAAAGTATTAGAATTAGAAAAAAGGCTCATCTTAGCCCTCTCTAGGAATTGGACTTTTTTATTTATCGGCAAACCTTGTTAATACGTTGAGTATGCCACATCCCAGAACAGAGACAATCATAGGACTCCAGTATACATAATAATAAAGCCATCATTTGTCCACAGCTCTAATACCCTTTGTAAGTTGTGGCACTTGTTTTGGAGGAATGTGTGACTAACCTTATATAGAAGAGTAAAGCAAATATTATCTATCAAAGTATCAAGCAAGGTGGGCCTAGATGGAGTTTCTAGATTACTACAATTAATTGGTCTCTGAGTTTTGGAATATTTGATAATTAGTTTCAATAATTCCATTCTTTTGGAATTTATGTTTCCATCATTTTGCATTGTTGGCAGGTGGTGACGCCAACTCATTTGGGGGGAGGGTTATTACAGTCAAGTGGGGGGATTTCATCAAAAGAATTGGAATCGATGGCACTTCAGAGGCTATTAAGGAGGCAATTAAGTCTACTTTTGGATTAAGAACTAGGCGAGCATTTTGGCTAGAAGACGAGGATGGGATTGTCAGATGCCTTGATCGGGAAATGCCATTAGGGATATATGCTCTCCACCTTGACGAGGGTACGTAACTGAAAGGTTTTCTAATATATATATATATATATATATGAAGATATCTGTGTAGGAAAAACCAATATTATATATGGGCCCCATTTTCAGGAATTACAATAAAAATTTGCATCTACGACGAGGCAGACCGTATACATGTTCGAACTGAAGAAAACACCCTTTACACTGAAGATGACTTTCGTGATTTCCTTGGACGCCGTGGATGGACTGGTCTTAGAGAGTTGAGTGGCTTCAGAAGCGTGGATACGCTGGATGAGCTCCGTCCAGGAGCAATGTACCAGGGTGTGAGAATGGGCGACTAGTGATGATGCTGTTGACTGCTGCTGATATGTAAAAAGTAAGACCTCGATTTTGTTTCCCACTAGTGACAGAAAGAAAAATCTTTGACTATAATTTTAAAATCCAAAAATAAGCTCACAATTTGTGGAAAAGCTTAGAAATGCGGTGAGGGCCAGTTGATTCATTAGTTTCTTTTGGCTTTTGCATCTTAAGTGCTCAACACTTATTTTATTTTTTTGTAAATACTAAATTACACTGCTTCTCGACATGCTCCATGGTGTAGGTTTCTCTAGTCCTATTTATGAAATGTTAAACGGTAGTGGAGAAGTCCTAAATACTATTTTTTTTTTTTTTTACCATAAACAACTAGCACATCCATATTTAGAGTAAACACACATTTACTTACGAGTCTGATTCAGATTCTTTTCTTAAACGAGTCTTCTTCTCACAATCACATATATGACTTGCCGTGTTTTCTGTATCAGATCTAAATCTACAACAGAGAGTTTTAGGAACCGTTGCCATGAGTTAGGAAAGGAACTTAGTATTTCATTATTTTGGGCAGCAACAGTTGCAGTCAGCCAGTCACCCAAGTGTACTTTTCTTAGTATAGTGCAAACATTCTCTGCCTTTCTCTTTCTCTTCTTATAAAAATCAAATGGCTTGGTCAGCTAACTCCTCCAGCAGTCCAATCCATGTGCACAATCCGACTAGATGATGGGGATTTAATTATCGGGGTTAGCAGACCCAATGTTGGTAAATTCTCAACCTGTATTCGTTCCATATTTTCAACAGGATATCAGTACCAAGGATCAACGATTCTCAATTTGTATCTGATCCTTCCACATATTGACCACAAAAAGCATAAATGAGGTCAGTATAGCATGTTGATCTATTACTGATTTACTACAATTGGAAAGATTTATCATTTGATCAACAACATTGTAATGACGAAGGCACTTTATTCTCTACCACAGTTTTCGCAATATGCAACTGATTACTGAACCCAATGAATCTAATGAAAGATTCAAACTCACTGTCTTACCATTAAAGCTACTGAAAAGATTGTAAACATAATTCACACTTTTAAGGTTGAACAAATTTAGATCCACACAATTCCTTGCATCTCCTTACATTTTCTACTAATCATAAAACTGCAAACAGAAGTTGCAAATAAAGGATTCGCAGTAGTATTGGGAGACAACAAGAGAAGAAAAAGAGTCCCTACAGACATTCCAAGATCATGAAAACTGACATTTCATGACCAACACTATCTATTCTTCGTCCCATTCGTCATTCTTGTAAGACACCAGTGTATCGACTTTATGTATCTGCAAAAAGTTACGCAAATTAGTTCTGTGCAAATCAATATATACTTGGTAAAACAAATAGCAACACTGCAATATGTAGTTACCTTGGTGTCAAACGCATGCAGTTTCACCATTTGTGGATTAGCAATGAGCTTGGGGTCACTCTCAATCCATGTAAATGGAACTTCAACGTCATTGTCAGTATATGCTAACACATCAAACACACCTGAAAAAGATAACAGTGGCAATCTGTCTCATAATAGCTTGAATCATAGCAAAACAAAGAGCAGTTTTAGAAGAAAAGAGTGTAAATTACATTGTTCATCCAGGCATGGAAGGTAAGTAATGCTGGATGCAATCTGTCTCATAATAGCTTGAATCTCCCTCATGATTTCTTTATCACTCTTTTCCCTTGACACACTGCAATTCAAAAACCAAATAACAGATTAAAAACCTTCAAATCCCACTGATTTTTTTTCGCAAGTTTTTATCAAGAAAAGCATCTAGATTACCCTTTCTCTACGGCCTCTTTGTCGGTCTCAATACTAAAATTCCACCTCTCCAAGACCTCACCAGTACTCTTACTCATAATAACAAGAACAATCCTCTGCAACTTTCCAGCTTCAAGCCATTCTATATAAAAAAAAAAAAAAAGTAAGAGCATTTCACTCAAGAAACCAACTTTTCCCCAAAATGTTTATAAAGGGAGACGAAAAGTTTTGATCTTTACCTGATAACTGGCTTGTCAAGTTTGTGAGGAAACATTTAACATTTTCATCTTCAGTTAACAACATTGGTAATCCATATTTCTTCACTTTAACAAAACTTTCTTCAGGGTAAACACCTCGATTGTAAAGAATACTGCAAAAATAAACAATACCCATTATAATTCAAGTCAATAAACTTAAATCTAAACAACCCAAATCAACAAAGAATCAAAATTTCAAACCTGTTTGCCGCATAACCTGTCAAAGGTTTTACAGAAAAATACTTTTAGAATCGATAACAATTCTGATTCTTAGAAACGAATAAAATCAAAGAAATGAAAAGGGGATTTAAAAATAAAAACATTACCGAAGAACTCACTGACGATAGCAGATGAACCTCGAAGAGTGATGATATCTTTAGTTGTGGTTTTTGAAGACATATTAAAAGAAGAGAAAAAGATGAAATTGGGGGTTGGTTTTGTTTTGTTGTATTAGAGAAAGAAAGGAAATGTGTATTGATATATTTAGGGTTTTGTAATTTAATTGAAAGAGGAAAATGCGAGCAACGGCTAGTTTTTCATATCTCGATTCTCACGCTCTTAAGTCTTAACGGTAGTTTTTTTAAAATCGCTGAGTCCATATTAATTATGAAGGCCTGATTCGACCCACCCAATAGTCCAGTGGGTAAGTCCAGTATTGAAGTCCTTTAAGCCCACCTAAAAGGCCCGATCAGGATCACTACTTGCAAAATTTACCAAACCATTAACCATGTGTCGATAGCAAACTTTTTGTCGATTTTGTCTGGAAGTTTTATGCACGTTTTAAATACCCTAGTAGTTTCTTATTACTTTATTAATGAAAAGCTTTTAATTATATAATCTTTGTTTTCTTTCAAGTTCCAACCATGAACCATATCATAATAATAATAAATATAGAACCGTGATACGTGATACGGTGGAGACCGTCGTTAGGGGAAGAGAAGAGAAGAAAAAAAAAAAGGGTTAAAAAAAACAGAAAAAGATAGACAAAAAATTAAAAAACAAAAGAAAAAAAAAATTTCAAAAATTGGAAATAAGTCGGACAGACAAAAATAAATAAAAAAAAATCGGGGACAGACATGAGGTTCAGTCCTACTCGACTCTTAAAAGACCTCTTAACGTCGGTCAATAATAATAATATCTGTTATAATTAGCCGAGTCCATAGAAAAAAAGGCCTAAGCCCAAAAGACTATTCCATAAAACAAAACGCATAATCAGACAAGCTTGCCTAACTTAAATAATGATGATTCTTTATAAGCACTAAAACTAATGGCCCAACTATATAATGTTTAGCCATTTTGGGCTAAAGGCCGAAACCAATTGATTATTTTAACCTAACACAACTTATGGAATTATAGTTCAAATATTAGAAAGAGAGCCTTTATAGTTCTTCACTTCTTCACTTCTTCCTTACTATAGTTTCCATATTGTTCATTCTTCATATATATTTTTTTCATTAAGTTTCTTGTTTATATACTTCTAGCTTCCATATTCTTCATAGTTTCCTGTTCATATAGTTTTCTTGTTTATATACTTCTAGCTTCCATATTCTTCATATAGTTTCCTGTTCATATATATAGTTTCCAGAGTTCCAGTTTTCAATTCTTTTTTGTTTCCATATTCTTCTTTTAAGTTGGTATTTAAGGTTTTTCGTTCAAAGAAGAAAAAAGGATTTTAGTTCAAGCTAGCTAGTATAATGACAATGGAACAACCATTGCTTCATGAAGAACAAGTACCAAAAATCGAGAAAGTTGGGGTTTGGAGCCAAATAACTTTCAGGTGGCTCAACCCGCTCTTTCAAATCGGTCGGGCTGGTAAACTTGAGTTGTCCAACATCCCTCCTATTCCCGAAGAAGAAAACGCAGACAGATCATATGCCACATTTCAAGAATCTCTCAAAGCACAAGAAGAATTCTCAGTTTCCCGAGCTATTCTTCATGCTGTATGGAGACCTTTAGCTGTAAATGCAATTTTTGCAGGTAAAACATATATCCTATTTTACAGCTTTAATGAAAACGTATGACTTGGATGTATGCCGGAAATTAGATGTGTACGTCATGATACTTGCATGTCTATCAAGCTTTCATCCTGAATATTCAACATGATTTAGCATTGATGTTTTTCTTCTGGATGTTTTACAAAATTTTCAGGTATAAACATTGTTGCATCCTACGCGGGTCCTCTCCTAAGTGCAAGGTTTGTTAATTTCTTATCGAGAAAACAAGATGATTTGAGCCACAATTATGGACTTGCTCTCGCGTTTCTTCTCTTCTTTTTCAAGACAGTTGAATCATTGTCACAACGACAGTTGTACTTTGGAGCTTATAGAATTGGCATTCGAGTCAGAGCCGCTCTTATGATGTCTATATACAAGAAGAATCTCAAGACCAAGAATGTTGGCTCAACCACTGGCAACATCGTGAATTTCTTAAATGTCGATGTCGAGAGGATTGGAGACTTCAGTTCACAGATTCATGGAATATGGCTGCTTCCGATTCAAGTGTCTTTAGCGCTATTCATCCTCAAAGAGAACCTCGGTTGGGCACCTTCCATTGTTGCAGTCTTTTCCACTTTATTAGTGATGGTGAGCAATACACCACTAGTGAGCTTGCAAGAACGGTTTCTTGTTAATGTCATGGAAGCTAAAGACGAAAGAGTAAGGGCTACTTCCGAGACTCTCAAGAGCATGAGGGTCTTGAAGTTGCACTCTTGGGAAACCGCTTTTTTGAAGAACATCCTCAAACTTCGAGAGACAGAAGAAAGTTGGTTGAAGAAGTACTTATACTTATGTTCTATCATTGCTTTTCTTTTTTGGACGTCCCCTGCATTGGTATCCGTTGCAACCTTTGGCGTTTGCCTTTTGGTGAAAACACCATTAACTTCAAGCAATGTGTTGTCAGCTCTTGCAATCTTTCGAATATTGCAAGAGGCCATCTACAATCTTCCTGAGCTATTCTCCAATATATCCCAGACTAAGGTATCACTTCACCGAATCCAAGACTTCGTAAGAGAAGACCATCAAAATACTGCAGCACCCAATAATATTTCCATGTCAGATGTTGCCATAGAGATTGGGAGTGGAACATATGCATGGGAAGGAGGTGATCTGAATGTGGTTAAGCCAACAATTACAATTGACATGAGTATGCAAATCATGAAAAGAAATAAGATTGCAGTGTGTGGAACCGTAGGGGCAGGAAAGTCTAGTTTTCTCTGTAGTATACTCAATGAAATTCCACAGCTTTCTGGGTTGGGGATTAAGGTGAATGGTGCAAAAGCCTATGTCCCACAAAGTGCCTGGATCCAGACTGGTACAGTGAGAGAGAATGTTTTGTTTGGCAAGGCAATGGAGAAAGGTTTTTATGAAAGTGTTCTAAAGGCTTGTGCACTAAATAGAGATATTGATATGTGGGCTGATGGAGATAGAACTGTGGTTGGAGAGAGGGGGATAAATTTGAGTGGAGGGCAGAAACAGAGGATTCAGCTTGCAAGGGCAATCTATAGTGACTCAGATGTTTATTTGCTAGACGATCCTTTTAGTGCAGTGGATGCACATACAGGAACACATCTTTTTAGGGTAAGAAAGTACACCATATCTAATACAGTAATACCTTACCAATTGTGTGTACAAAAAACATTTGAGAAATAGTGTTTAGCGGTAGATAAAACTCTAGTAATTTTTCTTTATCTTACATTTATTCTGGATGAGCAGGAATGTCTGATGCGCGTTTTATCAGAAAAGACTGTCATTTACGTCACACATCAGTTGGAGTTCTTGGATGCTTCAGACCTTGTTTTAGTAAGTCACTAGACTCTAGCAATTTATATCAATTAGCTTAACATAGTTGTACATCACACCCAATTTCAAAATGGAATGTTACATCATTGACACTAACGATATTGCATATAAAAATGTCTAGATGTAAAGAATTATGTATTCATGTATGCATAAACAACGTACTGAAAAGGATAATGTTAAGGATAACCTGTACTGTGCTTGTGTTGATAAAGTCATTGAAGGCGTCCAATCCCAACCATTTCAATACGAGTGATCGTCAGTCATCCTGAAGTACCCTATTTTTTTACTTATAGGACTTTTTTTGTTGATCATGATAATATTAACAAGGGAAGCATAGAGGCAGAAAAACATAAGAGGCTACATCGTATAATATTGAGTTCATTAATTCCATAAACCTGATTACATTGCATATATGACCAAACCAACATAAATCTTAAACCTAATTATGTAAATTACTATAATGCTCATATACTTAACATCCCCACTCTAATTCATGACGACTCACATTTCAAGGTTCTTGGCATAGGCTATTTTTTGGCATGCTTTGATGGCATGCCAAAGCTAAATGGCATGCTGTTTTGGTATGCCTTCTGCCCTCTGTCATATATACAGGGCCCTTTTGCCTTGTACCATATATATATATGTATATATATATATATATATATATATACCTTACATTTCTTATACTATGTGAATATGCAGTTGAATCTTTTGTTGACTTTTTATTACAGTAGTAGATAGATAATTACTCTGTCACCCATAGGTGAATTTCGATAAATTCCGAATATCCGTCATGGGAAAAACCGGGATATTCGCGAATATTCCGCGAATATCCGGACCCCAATGTTGGATATGGGAGGTTTGGCAAATTCAATTATACCGGAATATTTCGCGAATATTCGCGAAAAATTCGAAAAATTGGGACGTTTTCTGCTATTTTCGTGTTTTTCTTCTGGTTTCAATGTATAAACTTATAATTAAAAGAAAAACATACATTGCAAATTAAACACGCGATAAATCATACAAGGAAGCTAAGACGGAACTATTACACAAGATAGCTTTACTCATAGGTAAAAAAATCGTAAATATCGGGCGGATATTCATAGAACTTTTATTTGTTTCTAATATAAGAACTAAACACAAACAACCTCATAACAACTCAACCCATAGTTTTATTTTAATAATCAAAATAAAAGACATGCTAACCCCAGAATGATAGACGCCCCATGTCAAACCGATGAGCTTCGAGTCGCATACGAGTGGGGACGAACTCAGTACAGTAATATTCCCATGACATTGTTTGCTCGTACGACCTGAATTGGTCAATATGCATATCATATGCATCTTGATCCATACAATACGGAGCAAATGATTCAAAGATAGGAAATCCCGAGTATTGTTGAACCGGCATTAATGTATCGGCTGACTGCACGTCCGACTCACTTGTCATTAGGGCCAACCAACTCCCTATATTAGGAAACCAAGAACAACTGGAATTTGGTTGGGTTTGGTAGGATGGTACACTGGAATCATCACTTTGGGAGGTTCCCATGTTACCATAAGAAAAATGAGGGTAAACATAGGTAGGTTGGATGTTGCCTTGAGAATAAGGGAGGTTCCACGAACCTTGGGAAGAAAACTGGCCAGGAATGTTTCTAAACGTCTAGTGCCTTTTGGACCCTTTTTTGATAACCTCATCGAAAATTCTAGTTCGGTGGGAATTAAAAATAAATGTGTTAATTTCATAATCGAAAATTTCGTAAATTTCGGTTCTTGCCGAATATTTCGCGAATATTCGTAAAATTTCGAACGGCATGGGGAGGTTTATATTTCGTTTATATTTCGTATGCCGTACCGATCCGAATTCCCAAAAACCGGAATATTTCGTGAATATCCGCCCGGCAAATTCGATTTTTTCACCTATGCTGTCACCTGAGGGTCCCATATAATACAAAAAACACACACACACAAAACCAAACTGAATAGGATACGTGGGAATTTTAGATTGGCAGTACTGACGTTGAACCAAATTTTACTGTAGCTAATTCCACCCCTATTTATAAAGTAGTATAAATGTATGAAGTTATAGAGAAACATTTAGGATATATTTTGTGAAATTAGGATCATTTAATAATTACCTTAATTATATATCCAATATTTATTTATTTTAACGTAAAAAATTAACAATATTTAACCGCTAAAAAGGCATGTCGCCCCATGGAATGCCATATTTGGCATGCCTTTTTTAAGTGTGCCAGGTTCTCTACACATTTGCCAAATTACGACAGTTTCAAATGTTAAATCAATACAGGATTTAGACATCCAAATGAACTAGGCAACGAAAACTGATCAAAATACATCAACATGCTAAGTCAACACAGAGTCCACCTACTCAATTGACCCCTAGCAAAGAAATTTTGAACAGAAACCATCGAACAACCAATCAACAACGTAACATGATCGAATCACCCAATTGACCCAAGCAACGCGAACCAGAACAAAACATCCAATTTTTCTCTTTGCAACGCGGATTCTAAATAAAACTATTCAGACAATTCATCAAACACCTCAACTACCAAAAGCACAACCGCCAAAATAACACCAAGAATCTCCACCGGATTCACTTTTATTGTATCCACTTATATAAAAAAAAAAAAGCGTCCAAACAAATTAAAATAACACAAAGAAGTATCTTCATGTAACATGTAACACCCCGGGTCGGCAGGTTGTTTGCCGAGGGTAGGGGTGGTTATCGAGCCAAGCTTTACGAGGTTCAAGTGTTCAAACTTGGCTCGTAAATTCACAGCATGTGCTCAAGCTCGGCTCGAGCTTGAATACGAGCCTAACTTTTTGTTTAAGCTCGGCTCGTTTAAAGTATCTATTGCTCAAGCTCGGCTCGATTAAACTCGTTTATCTATGAGCTTTAAACGAACTCGAGCTTTAAACGAGTTTAAGCTCAAATTTGAGTTCGTTTAACATTGTAATAACCGAATAATGTTTACACACAAAATAATACAATGAAACCAACGTAATTAATACAACACATATATACTAATATTAATTATTCATTGCTAATCTTTAAAACCGTTGGCATTTTATTTATATAACACTATTAAGCAATAAGCTTATGAATAGATATGGGTTGTGGGTTATAATTATATACATATAGTCTACCAAAAATCTAAAATTAATTATTCAACCGAGCCTCGAGCTTTTAACGAATAGCTTGAGCACGGTTTGAGTTCGGCTCGTTTATAATCGAGCCTAAAAATGTGATCAAGCTTGGCTCATTTAGTTTAATAAACAAGCTTTTACCGAGTCAAGCCCGAGCCAAGCTCAAACAGCTCGTCTCATTAGCCACCCCTAGCCGAGGGGGTGGGTCCTATGATACTTTTGAGTTCACTTGACTCCAGAGTTCTGCAAGAACTTCGGAGTTAAGTGTGCTCGGGTGGGAGTAGTCTCAGGATGGGTGACCTCCTGGGAAGCACGCTGCTGCCCATAAAACCCCAATACTGTCGGATGCTGCCCATAAAACCCCATACTGTCGGACGACCACAATGGCTAAGTAGGGACAATATCGATGGTGATATAGGTCGGACGACCGCAGTGGCTAAGTAGGGACAATATCGATGGTGATATAGGTCGGACGACCGCAGTGGCTAAGTAGGGACAATATCGATGGTGATATAGGTCGGGTCGCTACATAACATCTTCCCTAAGATTTTCTCCTCGGTCTGATACCATGATAATATTAACAAGGGAAGCATAGAGACCATAAACCTGATTACATATATATAAAGACTAAACCAACATAAGCCGTAAACCTAATTATGTAAATTACCATAAGGCCCATATACTTAACTGATCACTGTCACAGGTAATAAAAGATGGGAAGATTGTTCAGTCTGGGAAGTATGAAGAGTTGATTGCAGATGTTGAAGGTGAGCTTCTGACACAAATGGCTGCCCACAGCCAATCCATCTGCCAAGTACCACACCCTAATAACAAAGTGTTGCCAAGGAAGAACCAATGTGAGGTCATAGAAGAAATATCGGGCAATCAACAAGAAAGTATGACAATGTTAGGTAGAAACATTGACGAAGTGAAAGAAACGGGTAGGGTAAAATGGCGAGTTTACTCTACCTTTCTTTCTTCAGCGTACAAGGGAGCCCTTGTACCGGTTATATTGTTGTGTCATATTCTCTTCCAAGGACTGCAAATAAGCAGTAATTATTGGATGGCCTGGGCCACTGAGGAGGAAGGTAAAGTCAACGAGAAGCAACTTATTTGGATGTTTGTGTTGCTGTCTGGTGGAAGCTCCATCTTCATCTTGGGAAGGGCTGTTTTGCTTTCAACCCTAGCCATCGAGTCTGCTCAGAAGCTCTTTCTTGGCATGATCAACTCAATTTTCCGAGCAAGGATTTCGTTCTTTGACACCACACCTTCAAGCCAAATACTTAATAGGGTAAGTTAAATACTATTTAACCAAACTATGTCAATTTCGCTATGTAATTAAGTGCATTAATGTTCTTTAATGTTCTTATCAGTCTTCCACCGATCAGAGCACTGTGGATACCAACGTTCCATACAGATTAGCAGGATTGGCATTTGCAGTTATTCAACTCCTCAGCATCATAGCTCTCATGTCTTACGTTGCGTGGCAGATATTTTTTCTCTTCTTGGTTATCCTAGCGATCTCTGTATGGTATCAGGTAGAGAAATTCTTTTTGACAATCAAAAGTTTATATTAAGTGTTATATTTCCTTTTTTCTGAAAGTAATGAAATTATTATTTGAGACATTAAACTTATCTGCTGCAGACTTACTACAAAGATACAGCCAGAGAACTAGCTAGGATGAAGGAGACTAGAAAATCTCCAATTCTGCACCACTTCTCAGAGTCGATTGCTGGCGCATCAACAATCCGCTGCTTCAATCAGGAAACCCGGTTCCTGGAAAAGAACCAAAGCTTGATCGACGATTATTCTCGTCTTACGTTTCACAGTTTTGCTACAATGGAATGGCTTTGTGTTCGAATCAACTTCCTCTTCAACCTTGTCTTCTTGATTATGCTTATCGTCCTGGTAGCTCTTCCAAGGACAGCCATTGATCCAAGTAAGTCTTATATCTATCATATAAGACCCTTCAACCAAGAGGAATTAGTAGATCTTTGTTTAATATATACAAACATAGAGGCCGAGAGGCATACATATATATAACCCTTTCTCAACATAATTCAACCAAAGTTTTCTTTTGGCTTCCCGAAAGATAAAGGTACCAAAACTGTAATAGTTCTCCTGGCCCTGAGAGTGATTTGATGGTTGACCTCAACTTCTACAAGGACCGTAGTTTTCGAGAATGATGCTTACATTTTTTGTATATTCTGTACTAATCTCTGTTTACGTGTGGTTATGAGTGCAAGTACTTCTGCTGGGGTAAACATGAACCTTTCCCTTAGTAGATTTTATTGAAATTTTTCTCCAGAACAAATATGAATATGAATTAACATGGTTAGAAAATGTTATTGCAGGCATGGCAGGACTTGCTGCTACCTATGGCTTGAGCTTACATGTTCTACAGGCTTGGGTGATATGGAACCTGTGCAATGTTGAGAACAAGATGATCTCAGTGGAGAGAATTCTTCAATTCTCAAATGTACCAAGTGAACCTCCTTTAGAGATCGAAGGATGCATACCACATCCAGACTGGCCAGTGAATGGAGCTATCAATATTGAAAATCTCCACGTTCAATACAGCCCATCACTTCCCATGATTCTCAAAGGAATCACTTGCATGGTCCGGGGAAAGACAAAGGTTGGAGTTGTTGGGAGGACAGGAAGTGGCAAATCCACTCTAATCCAAGCTCTATTTAGGGTAGTGGAGCCCTCAGATGGCAGGATTTTGATCGACGGAGTCGACATTAGCAGAATGGGTTTGCAGGACTTGAGGTCTAGATTGAGCATAATTCCTCAAGACCCTACTCTGTTTAGAGGAACCCTAAGAACTAATTTAGATCCTCTCACGCAACATTCTGATTTTGATATGTGGGAGGTAAATCTTGCAAATGAATCCTTTTTTCCTTTTAAAAAAGAGTGAAGTTTGGTTCACTTGAAACATTCTGACATTTCAGGTACTAAATAAATGTCATCTGGGGAACATTGTAAGACAGGATCAGAGGCTTCTCGATGCGCCAGGTATTTTAGTTATGTATATGATGCAAGTGTTTCGGACCATGATTTTTCATATGTTGTATGTTCTAAAATGTTGAAAAAATGTACAGTTGCAGAAGATGGAGAGAACTGGAGTGTTGGACAAAGGCAGTTGGTTTGCCTGGCTAGGGTCTTGCTAAATAAAAGAAGAATTCTGGTGTTGGATGAGGCTACGGCTTCGGTGGATACAGCTATAGACAATGTTTTACAGAAAACGTTACGAGAAGAAACTAGTAGCTGTACTGTTATAACTGTTGCCCATCGAATACCAACGGTAATAGACAATGACCTGGTCCTGGTCCTTGATGAAGGTATATGAGCTAACCGTGTCAAGCAAATATGTGACATCGTGTTTTTAAGCATGGTTTATATATATATATATATATATATATAGGGAGGCTCAGGTACGCTCAGGTATCAGATATGAAAATAACAATATGAAATCACGTAATATGGTTTTCTCTATGGGTTTAAGTAAACCCAAGTTGAAACCCAGATTTAACCCATCTTCCTTCTCCTTCGTATGTTCATCTCTTTTATCTTAGAAACAGATCTCTCCGTCTCTGTTCGATAATTGTGACACATTGTGACACATTTTTCAATATAAGGTCTACAAAAACCAGGTTTTAATGAAATGGTAGAGTAGGTCCAACACATGATATTAGCAAGTAAAATTCCAAGTAAAGTTCACTGATGTTGCTATGAGTTTGACGAGTTGCTGCTTCTAAAACCTACTCATCTCTCACAAAAATTTCAAAAAATAATCATTTTATTGCGGTTCGAATTCAACGGAGTGATTTCTAATGTTAATTGAGTCTCAAGCAAACTCAATAAAATTATTTTTCAATCACAAATCTTTGAATCAGATAGGGTGAATTTTGTTTCTTATTAATTTTTGTTGAATTAGATGACATTCTTATGCCTTTGGATCAGTTGAATAATATGATCATTACAAGTCTTGTGTTTATGGATGTCTTATGCATACCTTGGTTTATAACAAAAGAGAGAATCACTTGTACTTCTAGGTGAACCCAACATCACAATCTCTGAATATTTAATTGGATTTAATCAAATCCAAAATTAATTAAAAAGTTTTCTAATATGCTATGTTTTCTTTGCAAATCTGATTACATCAATATATTCTGAATCGCCTTCACATTCGTTCTTTGATCAGGTATGGTAGATGATAAGATGAAGAGTTTCGTGTAAATCAAAACTTCAAGATTAAAATAGAGAGCAAGGAGAGAGGAATTACAGTCTTTATTTGGTAGATTTATGCCAGCTTGAGAGAGAGAACAAACGAGAGAGAAGAGAGAGAAGAGAAATGAAAATAATCTTACAGATCCAAAGCGGGTTGAACATGACCCAAAAAACAAACCATATTAGCGATATGTTTAGAAAACTGACCTTTTTACTATTTTAACCTCAGTCCGTATGCGGACAGTCCGTACCAGAGACGCTCTGTATATATATATATATATATATATATATATATCATATATACTCCTCAAATATTTTCTAACTTTTTGGTTTCATAATTTGGATTTTGCAGGGACTATTGTTGAGTACGACTCCCCTGTGGAGTTACTAAAAGACAAGTCCTCTGCATTCTCAAAGCTGGTATTGGAGTTTCAGAGGAGATCTGGGAGTACTCATCACTTGTAACATAAAAGGAACAAGAATGTAATTTAATTTAGTTGCTAATTGGCATGGATGTTAATTGTGCAGACGTTTTTCTTACATTCAGAAATTAAAGCTAACTTTATACAAACTAGATTAGCAGAAACAAAAAATAGATTCTTACCATTTACATTTTATTTCTACCTGACAAATATTAAGAATGCTGACTCATCTGTGAACCAGAAAAACTCTGGATAACCTTTCAGAACCTGAAGCATTGAAGGCGAAAGCGTGTCACCTATATTTGCAGAGGATTATAGGTGATCTGCACTGCAATTCTCCAGCTTCAAGCCACTCTATAAACAGAAAATCAATGATTTATATAGAAATTTTTGATACAAAAATTTTAAAAATCATTAAATAATTTTTTAGGTCTTGGTACTAGGTAGGGAATCTAAAATAACCTTGTCCCATCTTAAAAATGCAAAGAGGCATAGTGTATGTGGCCAATTGAGCTCAACTGGTAAAACCTTGGTGATGATACATGTTTATCGAGTCACTGATCTCATTAAAGATATGTTTATTAAATAGTAATAATTTATAGTTTTATTATTGACAAATCATACAAATGGTAAATGAAATTCTTACAGAGAAGTTAGAATCCACACAAAATGCATATACAGTAACAGACTCATCCATCTCTTATACTCTTACATGCAAACACAAAACAAATAATCCACTTTTATTTTTTTGTATCTCATATTGCCATTATGAATGCTGGAGAAACTGCAGGTGATCCACTCGCATTAGGTGCAGGAGCTGGGGCTTCATGATGATGTTCATGTCCTTCATGTGCAGCCACTTGAGATATCAAGATTTCAAGACCAAGATTGTGATTATGGCATAAACTGATGCATATGACAATGTAGTCTTTGAAGTTGTCATTGAAATGAATGTATCAAAAGATAAGAGATTGCTAAAGCCAAAGGTTCCTCTGAAAGCTTGGCTTTGCAATGCTAAAGTCTCTGTTGAAGTGGTAATTTTATAGAGGTTTGAAGAAGAGATTGTCTGGTAAGAGGAGGACTAAACGGCAATCTCTCTCTCTCTCATGTGCCAAACTGCCAATACCCTGTCCCAATCCTATTTTATAAAAAGGCCCTGAACGGCTATCTACAATTACATTAAATTCTGCAAAGAAGTTGACGAATTTTTAACTTACCCAACTCTTTTCACTACTTATCATAGATTCGATTTGCTTAGTAATTCGATTTTTTTTATTTATGATTTCATTGGCACTTTTATGATTTCCCCTCCTCCAGCGGCATGCTGCTGCCTGCCAGGCTCTCCCCTCCTCCAGCAGCCAACTCCCCAGCAGCTAGCCCCATGCCTACCTCCCTTCCAGCGGCTGTGTCCTGGCCAGCGGCCAGCCTATTCCCTCCTCCAGCAGCAACCTCCTCACCCATGACCTTGTCAGCCATGGTTATGCCCTGGCTAGCGCCCAGGCCAGCGGTTGTGGCCCCAACAGCACCCCCCCCCTCCCAGGGACCATTTTTGATTGCCACGAGCGACCAGCTGTACCCAGTTCCTTGCTAGTTTGTACTGGCTGGCAGCCAGGTCCATGCCCAGCAGCAGCGGCCCTGACCAGGATATTGCCCAGCTGCATCATCTTGGGTATTCTCCCTCCACCAGCAGATGTGGACCCCACGGTGGGACTCCAAAGTGCCTCGGGATTGAGACCTACCTCGGGACTTGTGTTTGCCCCGGTTGCGCCTCGCCTTTCCCATTGCCCATGCACACTCACTTCTTGGAACTCGTGTCCAATTTCAAAGCAACTGTCACTCTCCAGCTCCGTTTCCGAATTTCCGAATTGATATTTTCAATTCCCTACACTTCACTATCTCTTGTTTTTCAAGCCCATCCATTTCTTTTTCGGCCAAATCTTCGTCACTCAAGTTTTATTTCTTTCTACTCGGATTTTTAGTCGAGCCCAATTCCCGTTCTCATTTCTTTCGCTCAATTTATTTTCCTATAAATTTCTATCGCATGTTTCTTCGCTCAGTCGAGTTCAATCTATTTTTCTATAATTTTTATCGCTTTTGTTTCTTCGTTCAGTTGAGTTCAATTTATTTTTCTATAAATTTCTATCGCCCGTTTCTTCGCTCTGTCGAGTTCAATTTATTTTTCTATAAATTTTTATCGCATGTTTCTTCCCTTAGTTGAGTTTAATTTATTTTTCTATAAGTTTTTATCTCATGCTTCTTCGCTCAGTTGAGTTATATTTTTCTATAAATTTATATCGTTTGTTTCTTCGCTCCGTTTGCGTTCATTTCGCTAACTTTATTTTCCTAATATTTTTCTATAGCCCGTTTCTTTACTCAGATTGCGTTCATTTTTTCTTCTTTACCCAACGGGGTTTCACACTTTCACCCATCCGCTAAAGAGAAGGCGATGTGTTGACCCCCCCCCCTTAACGGGCTCAAGCCCAAGTCAATTACAAGTTAAAGCCCAAAACTTTAATCAATAAGGGCCTAAGCCCAATTCAATTAGTAATAAGGCTTAGGCCCGTTACTACAAATAGCTTTATCTATTTAAGTCCATTATATTCAATAAGGTTAGTATGGTAATTCTACATCTTTGTAGAGATTTCCTTAACCTAATCCAATTACAATTCCAATATCCTTACAACTCATGTTCCTAATAGGACATGAGGTACATTATCTTGTCACCTTAGTGTTGCCATTATCAATCACTAAAACCTTATTCCTTCATCTTTTCCAATACCTAAGATCTTAATATTGGGGGTTTCTTTTGGATCTTACATCACATTGGTGTGAAATCCGTTTGAAACAATTAGTATTTTCAAATATAATCGAGTATATTGTTCTACCTTTTATTTCTGAGTGTATGTTTTTGTGAGCAATTTATTTATTTATTTAATGTTTAATTTTTTTTTTATACAAATCTCTTTGAAGAAGTTGAATTTTGTACTTCTTATGCACCTGTAGTTAAAAGTCTTCCTTTGGATTGATTAATCATATCGAGGTTCTGTTTTACCATGGTTATCTATTGCTGCTTATTAGGGAACTAAGATACAATCTCACCACTGTTACTTGCAGTTTAAACCATTACTCTTTGGATACATTTCACTCTATTTCTTCATCCATGTAATACTTTGCATACTTTAGATGTGTTGGCTTTGAATTCAGACAACGTGGATGAAGATCTGATTGCTTTTCACTTTCATCTTGGAACTACACTTGCAAATGATGTTCTTTTTTAATGAGTAAGGTGTTTTGCAATGAGTTATGTCATACCGTGTCCAAGATCCACATCTATACACAAGAGGAATTGGAGAAAATGACAACTGGAATGATTAGCGATGACATTAAAAGTTGTTTAGAAGATGCACCTGCTCTAATGTATGTGTCAAAATCATGCTCAGAGGTTCCACCAGATTTACCATCAACGGTGTCGAGGATTTGAACCTCAAAATGTCTCCAATAGTTTATGTCAATCACCATATTGGATTTAGGCCATTTACATTTCTTATTTATTTAGTCTTTCAAGTGCATGCATGTTTACTCTCTTGATTCCTTTTAAAGTGGGATGATGTACTCAATATTTCATGATGGTGAATTTGATTGTAGGTCAAACTACAGATTTGTAAGAAACATTTGGCTGCCAAATCTTTCAAATTAGTGTGAAATTTGATGACATCATATTTAGGGTGATAACATTAATGAAAACATATATGCCATTAAGTTAGGTGCCAGTACAATTACAATTTTGTGCCAATACATTTATGACACATTATATTAAATAAATAACCACAACACTGAATCAATACAAGTCATTGTAGTTCATTTCTAATAGAAAAAATTGATTCTGTTGCCACCAAATTTTGCCGGGTCACCACTGAAATTATCTTTACTTAACACCTTGATATCATCTTACTTAACACCATTAAGTAAAGGAGGAAGTTATAAAGGTTAGCAATGTAATTTGAGCATCTGATCATGATCTCGGGTTCGTTGGTCACAGCAAACACCAATTGCAACATATCCTGAGGTAAAAAACAAGCTAGGAGGCACCATGAGAGTTGGAGGCACAATAGGAGTCCACATCAGCCATGCCAATCTCCAGTGCTTTGACCAACTTCACAAAGTAATTCCAAGTCATAGTCGTCACTCCCACTAACTTTTTACGAAAATCATTAAATTTTTCTAAGGGAGCATCAATATTAAGGTGAACTTCTGAGGGAGCATCAACAACGGTCACTGTTTTGATTGCCAATGCTTTTGTACAATAATTTCAAAAAATACAATTTATAATTTTAAAATTTCATTAACAAAAAATTACGACGTCTCGAAGAAGTGAATAGAAAGTTTTAGTTATGATTTTGTTGACATTTTTACAATGTTAAAATTTTGCAGTATTCTGTACGGTAGAAACTAAAATTTCAGGGAAAAAAAAAATGGACCCCCATAAGAGCCCAAAAAGCAACATTTTCCTATCTAAGGAACAAAATGTAAAAAAGGCCCCATTTTAAAGTCCAAGAGTTGAATGTTTACTATGCCAAGAGGAATGCTTACTATGCCAAGAGATGAATGCTTACTATGCCAAGAACTCAATGCTTTGTTTCAACACAATTTTGGGGCCTTTTTTACATTTTGTTCCTTAGATAGGAAAATGTTGCTTTTTGGGCTCTTAATGGGGGCCTGCATTCATTTCCATGCTAAAATTTTCGGGTGTTATTCTTCCCACCCAAACAAATTGTCAAAAAACCCAAATTTTAGAAATAATTAAAAGTTATCAAAAAACCCAATACTAATTTACTATTGTACCCCTATTTTTGAATAAACTTAATAATAAAATTTTGTCAAAAAACCCAACTTGTTTGGAGAAAAAGCCCACTGCATGTTATGAGAAAAAGCCCACTGCATGTTATGAGGAAAAGCCCACTTCCAGAATTTAATGAAAAGAAGTTTATAAATATAGTTTTTAGGGTTTTGGTGAACAAGATGAACACAAAACAGATTTTTCACTATGAAGAACACACAACATAATAGTTTTCTTCTTCTAAACAACTAAATAAATACTCGTCCAAAGATCATATCATACTTTTCAATATAATAATGGATATAGACCTCAATAAAATTCTTTTTTTAGATGATTTTGATACACAATTGCAAGTGGAAAAATATGGGGAGAATGTTCCAATAATTATGATGGAGGAAGATTAACAAAATTAGCTTTGGGTTTTTTGACAAAATTTAACAAATAATTAATTATGTAAATAAGGACAATAGTGTAAATTAGTATTGGGTTTTCTGACAACTTTTAACTATTTTTAAAATTTGGGTTTTTTGACAAGTTGTTTGGGTGGGAAGAATTACACCCAAATTTTCGTATTTTTAGTTATGATTAAATGGTAATCCTCGGATTATATTTTCTGTTGGTCCATATTTAAGTTGCTTTGGACGGTTCTCATTTAATTGAGATCCGATAGAGATCCGATAGAGATCCTCATTTACATCGCAGCCCGCTAAAGCCTTTAATTCCTACTATAAATTAAACTCTTACTGTCTCTCATTCATTCCAAACTTATCTCTTTCTCTCTCATCACATCACATAATGTCGGTCATCATCCATTGCTATCAATCTCTTCATCTGTTCTTTCTCTCTCTTAAATCAATCGAATTGAATCAGGTAGTTTCTCTCTTCATCTACTCAATTATCTTTGTGTTTCAAAATCACTGTAATTGAGAATCTCTGTTGCCTTCAATCAATTCTATAATCATTCGATTTTGTAATTAGTTTAATTTTATTTTTGAGTTAATTAATTAGTTCAATTACTACTTTTGTTATATTAGTTTAATATTTACACATTCTTGCCAGTTTCTCTCTTCTTAGTGTAGATGTAGAGTTTGTTTGGAAATCAAAGTTATTGTACCTCTATCAAATGTATAAAATGTTTAATGTTTAATGGAAGTCTTTTGTAGGTCATATTTATTTTAGTTGAATTTTCGTAAATTCAAACGTTTACGAGAAAGTGATTTTTAGGTATAGTGTTGAACTTTAAAGTGATTATCATGTTACTAACTAAATTATCATGTTAGTAATTTAGTTTGATAATGTATGTTTGATAGCAACATCAAGTAATGATGACTAAAAGTAATATAGTATTTAGTGGTCTTTAACATGTTCAATCAAAATTACTATCATACTTAATAGTAATTTAATATTTAGTGGAATCCATAAAACTGATCAAAAAGTGATTATCATCTGTTCGGGAGGATATTGCAAAATGAGGGATATGCAAGGCTCGATTAATATAGCCAGTTCTGACTTTAAAGCATCCGAAAAAAATATATATGATAACATGCAACTAAACAGGAGCTTCTCCTAGCACCAAAAAAGAGATTTACATATGAAGCAAGCTATAATTTCAATGTAAAGCATTATTAAGTTTTTTCGGAAATAGGTGCATCATGTCCAGGACCATTGGAGACTTTCTCTTTTGATCTTTAGACAGTTTTTTGAATTTCAAACTTCAATGTTCGACGTGCTATTATGTACATCTGTTTCCAACTATGAAGCACACTGCTTTAGGATGCCAAAGCAACCCCCAAACAAATTTCAATGTAAGACCAAGTTATATGTGTTTCTTGTAAATATTTCATGTGCTACTTTTATAGGAGCCCCCAAAAAGTCCTGTGTTTTCCTATGGTTGGATTTTGAAGACCATGTGAATCTATTTTTTGAATGTTAAATTGAAAACATGTATGTTCATAAATACAGTCAAAGTTTTAGTTGTCGTGGTACATGCTAATTCTCTTGATATAAACAACTTGGCCTTCTACTAGACTATAGTTTGATTTTTTAAGTGAACAACACTTTAAGAACTAGAATTAATTAGAAGATATTTATTTTGTATAAGGGGAGTCTTAATGTTGTTTAGTCCTAAATACAATTTCATTAATTTTGAACTGAATATCTTCTTGTTTATGACAGGAGAATTAGGAAGAACAATATCTACACTCACCACTCTCAATTACCAGTTAGAGCTGTTTTTATTATTGCTTCTGCTTGTCAGGTAATCCTCATTACTTCCTCCTTTTTCGTTTGATTTCTGTCCACTCTCAATCTTAGTCTCCATCTCTCTCTCTCTTACCCCCAAAAAATGGTGAGCGGAAATTAGATGAGTGTATAGATCCTTCTGAAAGCATGAATACAGGCGACAATATCCTATCATGTGCATAAGTAGGGTACAACTGAAGTATTCAAAAGTTAGCTATATATATTTCATTTCATATATAATAGCCATGGTGTTCTTCTTGGACAAATTAATTATAAAAGTGACACAAGCTTATATTGGTGGGGAAAGTGATGTTGGCTTACCCCCAATAAAAGAACAAGCCTTCCATTTTCCTCATTTTGATCTTAAGATAGGTTGGTCTTTGAGATCAACAGTACCCTTGATTGAAATCATCTATGCCAACTCCAAATCCAATATTCTCTGTTCTACCTTTCATTTTGGTATCTGGAGTCTCTGTCTGTCTGTGTGTGGCTTTATAGAAATAGAAAAAGGGTGAAATTTATGTTCTCTTCGATTTTTAACTTTATTAATTTCGTTTATAGAATTAGAAAAAAATGTGTATGTTTTTTTTTCCAAAAGGTAAGAAAAGGCGAACTCTTAATTTTTAGTGGATTGATAAATTTCCCAAACATATCCTTATATTGCAGGAATAGAATGCTGAAGCAATATTTCTGGGCGAAATAGAGTTGTGCAACCTCTGCAGTATAGATTCATCTTTGTGAGGTACTGCTTATATTTGCACTATTGTGTTTACCTTTTTTGAATTACATGAACATCTTGCGAATCTCTATCTGACTTCAAAACTTTTTTTACGCGAAACGCCACAACTTTGAACTATATCGCCCACTTCTTTATAAACTTCACTACTCTTCAAATTGGTATGACTGCAATGGTAATAGGTAGGCTAAAACTTAGTATTATCATGCATACTGGTACTAAAAATAGACTATTAGGTTGATAAAATATTTTTGATAGAATATTTCAACTTTTAGGTTGTTGAATTAATTTTATCCTCAATCTTTATGTGATACCTATTCAGCAGCAACTCCTGAATTCTATACCTCTTCTTTCCCTCCCAATCCCCAATCCAATACCATAAGGTTCCTTTAAGTTTTTAACATATGTATCCTCCACTGAAGCTGCTTATACA
Source organism: Aquilegia kansuensis (assembly GCA_020826895.1). NCBI lineage: Eukaryota > Viridiplantae > Streptophyta > Magnoliopsida > Ranunculales > Ranunculaceae > Aquilegia > Aquilegia kansuensis. Next base: position 34,693,555 of record CM037008.1, on the reverse strand, counting down.
ACCAGGTTTTTTATGAACTTGAATTTCTATGAACTTTGTATGTCACTATTTGTTGCATCTAAATTACTTGAATCGATTTTACAAGGAAACATAATCAACAAGTATATCATAGAGACCACAATAGCATTCAAGTCTTCCTTTGGCAGTCACCGTTTGGAGCATTGATGTAGTTTTGCATCTGAAAATCCCACTCGAGCAAGATAATGTACTTTTTCAATGTATGATGTTCTTCAACTCTACATGGACCTTTAATCCGATCCTTTTTTGTTTTACTCTGACTATTTGACTAAGATGAAGATAACAATATAAGGGTTTAGTGATAGTAATAATAGCACTAGTAGTGGAGTTTAAAATACCTAGCAATGAAGAGTAGTATTAGTCTTGCCTCTGGCATGGGAAGATCTATAGGTTCCAGCACTGTGTACTAAACCCTAGAAAGCACTATTAGTTTCATTGTTGGTCTGTAAATATGCCATTTCGGATGTCTAACTTTTGAACTCTTTTAATTATCATGATTGATCTGGCGAGCTGGTCTTTTATTGATCACTTGATCTTACAGAATATTTAGTAGGTGTAAGTGTAACTAAACTCATACCTTTGGATTATAATAGTTAGACATTTTTCACTGGTAATGCATTAGTATCCATAAAACATCTGGTGATTGGTGATGTGTAAGAGTTAAGGTGGGCATCGAGATAAACAAATATTGAATAAGGGTTTGAAAGATTAGTACTAATATAGAACATAGGATTGTAAAGTAGATAAACTATTACAGAGTTTTCGGTTGAGTATCGTGAGATTGGGCCAATGTATCAAAACTCATGTACCTTTTCATTCTTGTTTATATTTTCTCATCCTTTATCAATGCCCAACTACATCATACCTATCACCATGTTATTATTCAATAGCATTACTCTATCTCATAACAGTAATGAATAACTTTAAAGCTTTACAGTGTCAATGAAATTTTTTATATTTTCGGGTCTGAACCTGTTAAAATTATTGAAAGTCCATTTAAACCACTCACCAGTAACAACAGTACAACATTTCTCTCAGCAAGTGCGATACAATCAAGGAGGCTTAAATTTTCATATTAGTTTTAAATATATAATGAAACTAGTTTTAATTGGTAAACTTTACATTCAGTAATTTACTAATTTAATTTTTATTATTAAAGATTATATTTCAATTACGTCATCCGGAAGTTACTCTGCAGTGAAAAGGTTGATTTCATTATAATTGTGATTGAAAAATGCCATAATCTTTGTTCATATGATGGTTCATGCTTTTTCGTTGTAAAAACATGTTGGTACAACTACATGTGAATATGTGATAGTCATCAACAGAGAAATGGTTTAGTGTCGTCGCCAAAAATAAAAACTCTTTACCTGTACTGTATACAGTTCAACATCATCCACTAAGGCCATTATTATTCTCTTTATTATAATGACATGTTGCAGATAGCAGATTTGATAACGGATACTTCCAGCAGTCTGAAGCAAACTTAGGCAATATCATAAAGTGCATAAAAATGGAAGTAAGGAGTTCATTAACCAGTTGTTTGGATTGATACTTTTTTATTACTAATTGAAAATGGTACTCAGCATTATCGACACTCTGCTTTGCAGCTTTTGCTGTTGTATTTTGGCGCCGAAGGAAAGCGAGTTCTGCAAGAGTGCAAGATGATTATGTTTTCATTTCAGCAAAATGTTAAGTACTTGTTAGCTCAGTATCTTACAATTTATAGATATATTCATTTTCTATAACTTAACTTCAACTGTGTACTTACATTTTATATTACATTTTAAAGATTAATATTCATCATAAAAAGATGATTATTTTTTAGTATCAGAAGTATGATTGTTATGCTTATGGTGCAGGCATTACTTCAACTGTTACCTTCGAGTGGACACGTTCAACAGTGATGTATCTTTTTTTGCATGCTTGCTATCAACCAGAGCTGGTGGGCAAGGCTTGAACTTAACTGGAGCAGATACTGTTATCATACATGACATGGATTTTAAATACTGTTATCGTTGCCATCGTATAGGCCAAACAAAGCCAATCACTGTATACAAGCAAGTAATATCCATCATTTAATCCGCATTTAGTTATAAGAATCTTTTAGGTATCATAATACATGCCTCATCTCTGATATATTTTCTTACTTTGTTCCTCCTCAGACTCGTTACAGAGTACAATTGGATGCAGCAGTTTTGGAGTCCGGCGTGGAAGTGAATAGTGAATGTGGCGTATTTGAGAAGACCATGGAAGAGATACTTTCTGCTCTTTTGTTGGGGTAGATGGTTGATACAGGCAAGTGAGTCAAAATTATCTATTTATCTCTGCCTACTTCAAGTTGGGGAATAGACTACTACAATGATCCTAGGTTATCCAAACCCTATCAAGGATGCCTTCTTTCGAGAAGAAGACATAAAAAAACCCCAGGCTAGAAAACAATAGCCTATAAGTCTTAATAAATTACTCTAATTTATTAAGTTACACAATCCACCAAATTTAGAAAAAACAATATTTTATAAATTCCTTACAAAACCCGTCTCTTTAAAACCTTTCATCTTTTAATTCTTTCTGTGATTTTGCATATGCCATTTTCTCTTATCTTCCAGGCTTTATTCTCAAGTAAAAAGCAACGCGCACTCTCAATCAAGTAGTACATCCATCTAAGGTATTAAAACTCTTACAACATCTAACCTACCTATTCTCTGAAAATCATTTTGCAACTCTAAATTCCTGTTTGTGTGAGTTATGCATGTAATTCTGACAACAATATGTTCTGCTTCCATGCAATCTCTTCATTGAATACTATCTTTCTCTCTTCATCCACCTGCTCATTTTTCACACATGCAAACTCTCCTCTTTATCCTTCATGTTGTTGACAATTTTTTCTTTTTCTTATGTTATTTTTCCACTTTTTGCTCTCTGGTTCAGCTTTCGGTACGATTATCTTACTGGCTTTTAGTTTTTACTCAGCTTTAATATTATATACTAAGAACCTAAAGTGATCTCTTCGAATTTGTTTTTATTTTATGATCTCTTTAGATGAGTGCGAATTTGTTCCACACTCTTTAAAGAGTGCGGAACAATACTCTCCCCCAGATCAGTCCAAGTGGCTGTATAAAAAAAAAATTTTTGATTTTTGATTTTTGATTTTTTTTTTTTAATAATATTAAGTGAGATTAATTAGAAAACTAAAACACCTTTAGATTAAGTAAATTCTAATGCTATCAATGTAGTCAACCCGTCAAGGATAATAACTTTTTTTTTGTGTGGCCTACACAATGAATGACTCAACATTGAAGGATAATAAATCCAAAATCAAGTTGCAACCACATATGATTACAAGAAGCAATCAGCTAAATCATTTAATAAATCGGCAAAAGCTAATATTAACAAGGAATGCAGACACACACATAAAGCTATTTCCCAATTGCTTCACCTGCTGGTAAGTCCAGCTATGTTAATATTTTGTTTGGTTGTCTATTGTTATTTAAATCAATTGAGTTTGTAATATTGTCATATCTATCTTTGAATTGAAGCTTAAAGTTCTAAGTTAAAATGGAATCCATGATAAGATTCGTAGCACCATAAAAGATAATCTGGATACTTTACAATGGTTTAATGTGTGCAAAAATAAAAATACAGTGATTGAAAATAGTTCCTGCTTACCATGAATTTTTTTTCTTTCGAAAAATTCAATAATTTGTGTAACATGCTTATTTACTACAAGGTGTGGAGTTGTGGACACAATGAAATGTATTAGTCTGAATGCAAGCCGATTTAGTTGTTTCTAAATGAATGTATAGAGTTATTTCAGGAGTTGGACCGACATAGTATGGGGTTAACACACATGCTGAAGGATCAAGACTGACATGCAATGGGGAGCATGAAAAAGCAGGCACGGAACTGGATCGAATCTCTCCCTGATTCCCTGATTGACTTCTGACCTTGCTTCTTTTCTGCTCATTCGGCGTAATTCTGAAGATCATACTCACATGTTGCCCACCATCTGCTCCAAGGTATGTGAAAAGCTGGAATCATTTTGACCGGATTTCTCATCTGTGGCTTGACTTTGGAGCTATATATATATGTTTCAAGTAATGTCCTTAAAAAAAAAGCAGAGCAGACCTCGACCTTTCTAAAAAAAGCATAGCAGACCTTTGAATCTATCCATGTAGAGCTAGACACATGAAAGTCAATTAGAGCAGAGTATTCGTTTTCAAAGTCACAGAAGATCCAAATGTCTGTTGGTATATTATTCTTTATAATTGATTCAGGCGACCACAACTTTAACTCAAATTGAAAGTCGGAAAGATATATACCATGGGGGTTCAAACTTCATATTGAAAATGTGTCTTTTGTAGATTCAGTAGAGGTAGGTAGTACGAATGAACCAATGTGTCACTTTGGATTCTGGTCGTCGTTGATCAATTATTTTTGGCTAAATAGATTTCTTTTTATCTAAAGAAAAGGTTCATACTTCAACATCGTTATTCCTTTAAAACTTGTTGTATAACATATATGAAATGCTACATCAAACTTGAACCTTGGACACCTGTGCACCATTGTTTAAACCACCAAAGTTTAGAGGCATTTAGATATATAATTCTCTTAGACGAACATAGTTAATTGAGACTTACAAAGTCAAAGTTTCTGTCATCTCTATGTCTATGGTAAACATTTAATTTCTCCTTTAAAGCATATACAACGCTGTGATATGTTTTGATACTGAATGATGTTGGTAGTAATCAGATTTCTGTAATCTGATTCGAATGATGTTGATAAATTTCATAATATGTTTTGATACTATGATGATAGTAATCTGGTATCCATGATCATTGACAATCTATTTGTATAACTCGAGTAATGGTATTGGTAGAAATCTCCCCTACAACCTTGCTTTATCAATCTCTCAAAACAGCTAGGAAAACATGTGCAAATGATTAGTAGCTAAAATAGAAATTTCAAGTACAAACTTTTGTATGCCCATCTCATGACATGTAATGTCTATATATGTTCGAACATAGGTTTCTGACTCACCTATTTACTTTCGATTTGGATGCTAATATGTATACTATTGTTGAATATCAAAATAATAGAGGCTTAGCCAACTATGATTACAAGTTATACTGTTGTAATTACAAAATTTACTATTTATAGTGAAAAGTTATATCCTCTTACACTTAGTAATAGTTGTATAACTCTTTATGCAATAATGTGTTTAAATTACTTGATATGTATGAACTGAATATGTTTTGGGCTGAATTTGGGCCTACCTATTATTGTGTGATGTGGCTTTAAGTTTGTGATAATCCTATGCTGATTAATGTAAAAAATTATATGGTCAGATAGTGCGTCAGCTGGGTGAACAACTTCTTGTTACTGTTCGTTGATCATTTTACTGTAATTTCATATTGAGCCCTGAAGTGATAATTAAGTTTGATGGGGACATAGATGTTAGTTTTGTAATATCTCAACTGTCCCACATTAATCAATTTCTATTTGGATTTTTTGAGTAGAGAGCACATTGATGTGAAATCAGTGTCTTTTTTTTAGTAAAGACTAATCAAAGTACTTTGTTGATACTTTGTTTTTATACAGAGTAACCATATAGTTGCTCTAAAAGTAAAGATCCAGCTAAAACAGTCTCAAGTGGAACATCAGCTTCGTAACATCTTACATCTTACATTCAGCGAAAGGCAAGTTGACCTTATACCTTACGCCTCTATGGCTACCTTCTATGATCAGGTTGGAACTTCTATCTTTTCGTTCCATCATTCCTTAGTACATACCAATTCACTTTTTTTTTTCCTTGGCATGTTGACCGTATGCTTTTGGCTCTGGTGTAATTGTTGCAGACGCGTGTTTACTTGATATTGGAGTATGCAGCGAAAGGCAAGTTGTATAAAGAACTTCAGTAGTGCAAATCTTTCAACGAAAAGTGGGCTATCACTGTGAGTTCTCTACACTCGGGCTAGAGAACTAAGAATCTATCCCTTCTGAGATAAAACTCTTACGTCTCTCATTCCTTCAAAACCTAAAATTCTAATCATTTTCTTTGTAGCCTAACCTTAATCCTCGTTGATTTCCATCTTCCGCTTCAACAGGTGAGTTTGCATCAATCAATTCTAGGTCTTCAATTTGTAGACAATATTTTAGGCCTCCAATTTGTAGACAAGATTATAACTCAAAATTGTAGGCCTTCAATTTGTAGACAAAATTAAAACCATCTCAAAACCTCTCTCTTAAACGTAATCCTTTTTCCTTTTCTCTTCCTTTTCTTCTCTTTATACAACGTTTTTACTGTCATACAGAAAATCTTACATAGACATGTGGCTGCTTACATATAATATTAAATTGTCTTCTTCAGGTTTTCTTCTCTGTTCAATTTGACGACTGCTGACTGCTCTAACAACTCTCCTCTTCACTGGTAATCTCTATATTCCTTCTTCTTTTACCACTTCCTCATTCTCTTAATTTTCTAATGAAATCAAAGTAATGAATCTTATTACTTCTTATGGAATCGTAATTATGAATACTCTGTTTATGACGTGATTAAAAAATAATTAATTGGGATGAATAAAACCTCCCATTAGAAGAACAACTTTGATATTTTAATTTCAGATACCACCCATTCAAAAATTTATTTTTTTATCGTGTGATGTTTGTAAGGGGGAGTCTGTGATTTAAAATCAGTCAGTATATTATGTTTGAAGTGCTTGCTTTAAGTCCATAATAAAGGTAAATTGGTTTTAATCCAATTTCATATAAAATTTATTTGGACTATTAAACTTTTGTATTCAGTTAATATACCCAATATTGTCTATATTGTTGGTATATTAATTGTTGAGTTGTAAATATTAAATCATATGAAATCATAATATATAGAGGATGGCAGTGAGACACAGAGACAGGGTGTCCACATTATATACAAAATTTATACCACTCTAAAGCTAAATAAAATTTATACCAGTTTATCAGTCTATTTAAATAGGTCTTTAGAAAACACTTATTGTTATATGATATTTTGTCTTTACTAACATAGATATATGTTTAAGGGGTATGGGCTGCAACCTAAAGAGAAAAAATTACTTTATGTAAAATTTGTAGATTGCTTTATCAGCAAAGTTTTTTTTTGTCCATTTATTGATCCTAGGGTTTTAAATATTAGGCTTGCCTAGCACCTGTCTTCTTTTGTATGATAGAATAGTAATTCTGGTTGTGTCTCGCGTGTACTACCATTCGCTTTTAATAGTCCACTGTACAATGTCGTGCTTGAAGCATTTTACCACTGATTCCCTGTAGCACTCCTTGAGTTTCACCAGTATAGTCATATAGATATATAGCTTCGTTATAGCCATATGAAGTTGCCTACAATTTATTCCATATGTGTCCAAATAACTTATACATGTGTGTTAGTTAAGGGTGATGTTGCTTGGAAGCAATGGTGGAAAGGCAAGGGGAATGATAAGATATAGTCAAACATGCTGAGTATCGTCTTAAGTGGAGGCAGTTGGTTTCTGCAGCTGCAGGTAGACACATTTTGTCCTCTATATATATTGTCTTGTAATCATTGATCATGTTTTTGGCATTTAAAACTATCTAACTTTTACTGTACAACAATATCATCCTACTAAAAAGTTATCCTCTGATCGTAGCCACAACATATTAAAATGTGTAATCAGAACAATTATGTCGCTCGTAAGAAGAAATACTTGCTTAAAGTAGTGTATGCTGGGGCTATTTATATTGACAACCGAGATGGTATTTCTGAAGTCATCTATTTATAAAACATGCCTTGCGAGATAGACTTAAAAGAATGGTTTCAAATCTTTGTTGAGTGTGAAATAAGGTCATTCATAACCGTAGCATGATCATCGAGATCAGATTACCATAATCTGAAACTCTATTGTTTTTTTTTTTTTTGCACACAAATAGGGAAACTCTATTGTTGTCATTCTACGCAACTTTAGAAATGAAGTGCCAAGTAGTTTAATTATTTTAGGCCATAGTTGCTGCAACGGGGATAAAAATGGTTTTGAATGTGCTGCGTCATGAGTTTGGTACTTGGTTACCTTGAGTAAGTGCTTTTCGTTTATACAATAGTTCCGTTAGAACAACACCAAATCCATAAACGTCACTCTTTACAGTGTCGCCTGTTTCAAGATAGTCAGAATTCAAGTACCTCATTGCCCCTTCTCATTGTGTATGCCCAATAGCTTGATTCAGTGGAATCAACTTGGAAACGCTCAAGTCATCGTCCTTGGCAGTGTATTTACCATCTAGGAGTTTTTTTGCAGTCTTAATATCTTCCCCGTATTTGAAGCAAATACGATTGGTGGATCTGCCAGAGAGTGTATGTAGTCAAGTGCTCTTGCAATCTCACCAGCGATCGTTAAAAATCTGGACCTTGGAAATAAGTTCTTTAGGCCCTTATCATGAAGGTACTCTGAAAGAGCCATTTGAAACAAATTCATTGACCTTGGCTATCTATTTACCATCTAGGAGTATGTTTGCAGTCTTGATATTGTATTTCCTGTATTTCAAGCAAGTACGATTGGTGAATCTGCCCGAGAGTGTATGTAGTCAAGAGTTCATTCAATCTCAGCAGCAATCCTTAAACATCTGGACCATGGAAATAAGTTCTTTACATGAAGGTGGAAGGAAAAAGTTCCATTTCAAACATCTAAGTTATAAGCAACATTTGAACTTTAGTTTCTAAGCATACACCCAAGTCTACTTAGTTGAACAACTGTTTATTTTTTATGGTTAGCAACTGTTCATTTTTGTTTTTATTCTACTTTTTTTGATTTGGTAACAACAATTTCTGTTTTGTCTGCCGAACCTTTGATCGAAGACCCAACTATTGCCCCTTCATCAAGGACTTTTAGATAGTTCTCGGTTGCTTTCTTTAGTTGTCCTTTTTGAAATATCTTCACACTAAGTTGTATTATATGAGGTATATCTTACTTCTCTACAAGAACTAATTCTATTACTATTTCCCCCTATATATGGTCTACTAATAGCATCATAAATCTTTGTAGTTTGTAGTATCTCTGCTTATATATACAAACAAATTTTTTCTACTTACCCAATTTGGTAGTTGAAAATTTTACGGTTTATCACTTTATATGTTTTGAGTAATCATGTATATACAATTTCAAGTTCATAGAGACCATATATATACATTACAAATTCTTCATTTGCGGAGTTACTAATAGTTGTAATTAGATTGGTCTAAGCAATAGTAACAAACAAATCTTCTTTTTTTTCAGTGATCTTCACGGCAATACAATTGATCAAGCGGCGTTTCTGCACTTAAGGAATCTCTTCTCTGGTGAGGTAAATATTTATTACCTTATTATTGATTCCTCATTTTCCAAATCTAAGTGTTTTAATGAATTACGATCAAAACTATTAAGCTGTCTCTTTCTCTTTGTAAAGACTGGTATGCCTACATGGTTTTATTACCTGAATATTTGATGTGGTTAACAAAAGGATTTAAAATCATTTGTCATGAATTTATTTAAAGGCTTTGTTAATCCAATTCCATTTTAATAAAAAAAAAATGACTGAAATAATAATGTTTCTGAACTGTACTGTTGTAGTGTATAGTTCATATAACATGCATCACTTATTTTTTTTTCAATGAATCAAAATGCCATAGATTCACTACTACCCCCTCTACGAGCTTCATGACCACTTATTGGGACAAAAGGAAAGGGTTCAAAAGAATTCATTAGAATTCTTTTGTTTGAGAAAAATAGAGAAACAAGAGAGTTTCGAAGGACATGTTGATGAGCACTGTTTTGTTTGTGCGACTTTTCGTCTATATAGAACGGATATCTGTGATTGAACCAAGTTCATTTCTAACCAGACCCGTATTATAGTCAGATTACACAATCCCTTTTCTATTACATATATTTTTATACGTGTATCTGGAGTCTGTTTGTGTGTGTGGTTGTGTGCGTGTGTGTGTGTGTGGGTGTGTGCGTGTGTGTTGGTGTTGCATTCATGTCATGAGTGAGTGTATGGCTTTATAGAAATATAAAAAATGGTGAAATTTAGGATCTTTTCGATTTTTAACTTTATTAATGTTAGTGGATTGATAAATTTCCCAAACAAATCCTTATGTTGCAGAAATAGAACACAATCAAGCAATATTTTTTGCCTAGTTATACTTATACAACCTTTGCAATATGATTAATCTTTGTGAAGTACTGATTATGTTTGCATTATTGTGTTTACCTTTTTTCAATTGCATGAGCATCTTGCGATCTCTATTTGACTTAAGAACTTTTTTTAAGCAAAACGCCACAACTTCGAACTATATCGCCCACTTCTTTATGAATTTTGTAAACTTGACTGCTTTATTTTGAAATTGGTATTGATTGCAATGGTTATACTTCCAAGATTGACCTCAGGTTTCCCTGGTTCATATTTCATAATATAATCCATCTCTTGAATGAGTCCTGTGATGCCATGCCATACATTCTTAGAAAAATTAAAGAGTCACACAAGTGAATAATATATAGCCATGATGACTCTCCGATTTGTTCAACTTCAGATGGAAAAATTCCAAAATTATGTTAGCAATACAGCTGACCTTGCCATACATTTTAACTTCAATTTTGCTACAAGCCAACTGAATTTGGCAAGATTAATACTTCCCAGGTCTGCAATAGTAAGTTGCTCTTGTTTGTTTGTTTTCTTACGAGTTGAATCAAATTTCCAAAATTTGTTGCATCCCGCTGACAATTTATGTTAAATTTTTTTAAGGTTGTTGAAGTGATCCTGTACCCTAAGTAAAAGTCCTTACATTTCTCTGGAAGCAGTAGCAATCAGAAGACATTTTGCTGCCAGGAAAGACTATCAGCTGGACGACAACAAATAAATGGTTGCACTTGGAACAATGAATGTCATCGGTTCAAATGACATCCTGTTATGTTGCTACAGGTAAGGATATAGCTAGATATTCTTTTTAATCGGAAAAAAAAAATCAAAAAAATTCTGAACATAGGATTATCAATTGTGACACTGCTTAATTTTTACAAATGGGGGTATCTCAATTTTTTTTTTCAAATGGGGGTATCTCAAATTTCGACTTTCAAATGGGGGGTATGTCTAAAAAAATATTATTATTTCACATTCATCTTCGATGACTACACAAAAAGAAAAACAAAGTTTACATGAATTTGATTTAAAAATTAAAATAAAACCTATGAAAATTAAAAAAATATAAGATATTATATTACTATTTTTTGGGGTGGGGGTGGGGGTGGGGGGGTTACAAATTAATATCCATCATTTGAATTAAAAAATAAATAAAATAAAAGCCTAAAGTTATATTCAACACAAACACCGAAAAACAATTGATCTATTAGCCATTGCATTCATATAGTCAACATTCCCCGCACAATACAATAGTTAGGAGGAACATTATAAATTTTTCTAAAAAAAATATTAATTAAATTTCTTCTTATGAGTTGCATCAAATCAGGACAATAGTAACTTAATGGAGAAATTAGAGAATAAATATACATTTACGTGATAAAATTCTACTATTAATCAATTTCAATAGTAAAAATTAAAACTAAATTACAACATGTAAAATAACAATCGTGATCACACGGGTTAGATAACTTGTATAGAAAAGTAGAAAACGTACAATTGTTACAAATAATTTAAATATTACCTATTTGGAATTCTGCACTAGTCTTTAAAATTCCATGCCCAAATCCACCAAGATACTTCACATTTACAGACTCACATATCAGGTCTGCCATAAGAGATCGTATGACTATTAATACAGTTTTATCAATTATAAACAAATTTAAACAAGGAAAATTTTGACTTAACCCCCTTTATTTTGTCCATGTTTTGAATAAACCCCCCTCATTTGTCTAAGAGGGGATTTTATCCCCTCTCCGTCAACTCTCATCCAAGTTAACGCTTATTTGTATTTTTTCTTCCTAAAATACCCCTAATTTCTTCTTTAGACTTAACCTCTCCAAAAGAACGAGGGAAGGGTATTTTTAGAAGAAAAAAAAAATATAAATAGGTGTTAACTTCGACGGGAGCTAACAGAGGGGGTAAAATCCAAACTTGGACAACTTAGGGGGGGGGGTATTCAAAATGTGGGCAAAATAGGGGGGGTTAAGTCTAATTTTCCCTTTAAACAATATATAAATTTCTTGGAACAAAATAACACAATTATAAGAAAGAAACATCATAGAAAATTCACCGACTACAAATCTTTTGAATCACCTACCCATGACCATGAGTCATCATCATCATGTCTCAAACGTGACACAAATCCTTTTTGAATCACAATACTCTGAATTCCACATACGCATATATTAGATATCTGATATACATGTAACAAAGAAAATTCCATGCCAAACTGAAGAAAGAAGGGTATAAAGGCCTGGGAAAGACATGGTATATGGTTGGTTCATGGAGGCTAGCTTGTTTTGTGTTTCTTTTAAGAGAAGAAGGGAAAGATAATTATGATCGATCCCTTAAACTACTTGGCAGAACTTCTAGCAGTAATGTAATGAGAAGTGACAAAGGAAATAAGATGATAAGTTTTTCAGGCCCCATGAATTCATTGCTTTCTCTGTTTTCTTTTCTTGCATGTGAGTGATATGTACAAGTTAATTTGGAACTTTTCATAATATGGATGTTTTAATTCCAACCTTGTATAGTTGTATGTTAGGTTCGTTTAAATATAAGCAAAACAAAAGATGCACTACTGCCCAACCTAGCTAATAATGGTCCACCACTTCTCTTACTTACATTTGAAAGTAAGAAAATTAAAGGTCACAACTCACAAAGAAGAAAACAAGAGAAGTGGTGGATCATTATTAGCTAAGTTGGGCAGTAGTGCATCTTTTGTTTTGTTTATATTTAAACAAACCCAATGGATGTTTTCAGTTTACCTTGTTTGTTGTATGTTGGGTTTGGATATATATAAAACAAAAGAAAAGATGTATACTGTCGAACCTAGCTAATGGTCCACGCCACTTTTCATGCTTTCCTCCTTGTGACCTTTTTCTTGATAGTTGTGGCATGAGCCAAGTCGATATATATAGGACAACTGGGCCAATGGGCAATCATGTTTGAGGAGCTGATAATGTAGAATGGGGAGAGATATATGTTTCTGACTAGGGGCATGTTTCAGAATCTAAAGTCGGTTGAGATCAAAGGCATGCATTGAGGGATATGAATTTTAAGCTCAAGTTTCTTGAATTTGTATTAAAGAAAGTTCTGCTGTTAAAGAGTAGTACCATCACGCCAATTATAATTTAATGATCCAGTAGAAAAATTAGATGGACTTAGATTGATCAGGAAAGAATTCTCCCGTAGGAGAGAGGCGGATTGGAGTTAAGAAGGGAAATTGATGTGGACCAACCAACTGGTTTAGTGGTGTCGGTGGTGGTAAGGTGCATGGGGTCATTTAGCCAACCCATGCATTGAGTACTAGTACCTATTTTCAATATATTCGAGATCTAGGTCTTATTTTGGGTATGGTAACATGCTTTGGGGCCTATATCATGCCTTGGTTCCATCACAATTCACAAAGCTTTATTACATTCGGAAATTAAAGATATAGTTACAAACTAATCTCAATATTAGTGAAAACAAATTCGCCTAGGTTAGCAGAAAAAATAAAAATTAATTAATAGATTCTTACCATTTAGTACATTTTATTTCTGTAGTCAGTTAAAACATTTTTATTTGTTTGTTTGGATGTAGGCATATATATTACTCGATATTATTGTACTGTCAGAAGGAAGTATTTGTATGTTCTAACTCTGCTCAAGTTTAATGTGTTTGGCATGTTGCCGCCAAATTGTTTTCACCCTTCTCAAGTTCAAATGTTGTAAATACCTCAAAACCTGCATGTAGATCCTCGCTTCCTATTTGGTTGTGGAATAATTTTGGTAATATTTGTGTTGATGTGTTTGAAGACTATTATCTCTGGTATGAGAAAACAACAACACACTTGTAGATCACAATGAGGTATGTTATGTACTGTTAGATTGTGAATGTGAATTGGGGCCTTACAGATTGTCCAAAGATGCATGAACCACAATTACAATATAATTGAAGTTCATTGGTCATGGCCTCATGCTCCCCAACTGAAACTACATGTGAGCATTATAGCCAAGTTGCCAACTATACTAGTCTACCATGTGAATAATGTAATGGGACACCAATGGAAGGCAGGAAGACAAAGAGAGATGATAAATGTAGCTTTAATACATACCTTCATAATTCATATCAATGTGAAGACTACTAGACATTATCCCATACCATCTCCACCCCCAATGAAAAAGGATTTTTTTCACAAGGTGACAATTTCCACATAGGTTTGAAACCAGGATTATTGATAGAGCAAGGAATGAAACCATCAATATGTGGGAGGTAAATCTTGAGAACAAGATGGTGTCACCTTGTAAAAAAAATCATTTTCTATGTGGGGTGGGGATGGTGTGGGATAGTGTCTAGTAGTCTTCACATTGATATGAATTATTAAGGTATGTATTAAAGCTAGCTTTATTATCTCTCCTTGTCCTTCTTGCCTTCCCTTCTCTTCCTTTAGTGTCCCATTACATTATTTACATGGTAGTGCTCGATTACATGTAGTTTCAGTTGGGGAGCATGTGGCCATGAGCAATAAACTTCAATTGTAATTGTGGTCCATGCATCTTTGGACAATCTGTTAGGCCTCGACCCCAATTCACAATCTAACAGTAATACCTCCTTGTGAGTTGTTGTTTTTCCCATACCTGCAGAGATAATAGTCTTCAGACACACAATGAACAAAAATACTGCTAGAATTATTTCACAACCAAGTAGGAAGCAAAGTATCTACACGCAGGATTTGAGCTATTTACAACATTCCAACTTGAGAAGGGTGAAAACAATTTAGCAACATGCCGAACACATTAAACTTGAGAAGAGTTGCAGCAATCTTCTAACTTTTGTTCAACAAAAGTGGTGTAAATTTTGACAGTTAGATGGTGGAAGATTTCCACTTGTAATGGGTTGGTGTCCCATTACATTATTCACATGGTGTCCCATTACCATACCCAAAATAAGACCCACATCTCAAACATATTGAAAATAGGTACTAGTACTTAATCATGCCTGGGTTGGCTAAAGGACCCCATGCACCTTACCACCACCACCACCACCACCACTAAACCAGTTGGTTGGTCCACATCAATTCCCCATAGTACTGATCAATCTAAGTCCATCTAATTTTACGTACACCCCCCAAAAGCTTTTGTGCTTTTAAGATAAATTATTACAACTTAAAAAAGAAGATTAAGGTTCAGAAGCTCGTCTGCAGGGTGTAGTGCAGCAGTTTGGTGCTCAAACCCAGGGTCACAGGCTCACAACAGTAGAGAACCCAACATATAGCAAACAAGGTGCACTGAAAACATTCATATTATAGAAAGTTTCAAATTAACTTGTATTATCACTCATATGCAAGGCAGGAAAACAAAGGATGCAATGAATTCATGGGGTTTGTAGAATTCATTTCTTACCATGGTCTCGACCTTCTCATTATTGCTCTAATTCCTCCATCTTTACTCGCTTGACGTACCAGAAGGCGACCGACCAAGTGATGAAGTCTTAGGACATGAATGATCAATCAACCGTGAAAGGATGAACCGTGAAAGGATGAAGTGACTACCACCTAACACAAATAACTACATGTCTACATACATTTGAAAGTAAGAAAATTAAAGGTCAGGAGGAAGAAAGTAATATGAGTGGTGGACCATTAGCTAGGCTTGGCAGTAGTACATAACAGTAGCAGTGGGGCTAGCTCTCACATGATTATGTTTGTGTGTATGATACTGAGTGTTGTGAGTTTGTGACATGTGTGTAAGCTAAGTTGTTGTCGTACGTTGTCCTCCTTTGTTGGAAGTGAGATGTCAACGTCCATATTGGAGGTCATTAGTTAAAGGCTTAAAGCGGGCAATCTTACCGGCTTACCTAGTTGCCGAGAAATGTTTGTATGTAATAGAAAGAGAGAAAGAAGAAGGAAGACTTGGGTGGAAATCGGATGGATCGGATTGGAAATGACATGTTTTGAAATAATAAATCGGATTAGGCCAAGTTGAATGCATCAAAAGAATTTAATTGAAGGACAATTTCCAATGATAAAGGTTAAGATTAAATCAGTCAATGGTAGTAGTGAGATTATTTAACAACCTTAGAAGAAATCAGGCTGTCTTATGGTTGGAGGTGAGCAAACCTTGTTCTAAATCACAGTGAAGTTTATTGTATTTCAGTCCCCTGTTTATAACAAGTATTGACAAATCTTAAGGTATATAACTTTCTTTTCCATTTTTTATTATATACATGCTAGTGATTGCAAGAAAAATCTTATTGATACTGTGAAGGCTTTTTCTAGAAAACAATGTCAGCAAATCTTGCTTTTTATTTACATTGATACTGGTCATGTATATGTGTTGCATGCCTTGCTGGTTGCTGTGGAGGTAAGCTACTAGCCTGCTACTAATATGGAACACCATGACAGTGCATTTGGCATACCCTGTTCATTGCGCACCTTATAATCCCTTTTATTGAGTAATATGGGTGTGGATTACTATATAAATGTTTTTCTAGTGTAAATTTGGCTAGGGCCCAGCAGTAAAAACAGTTCCTGCCTGTTACCACTAACAAATATAGACGTTAGGACACTTGTAACGCTTATAAACGTTAGGAGTGCAGTTTAGTCGTTATATTAAGTACAATCATTTAAATGATTTAATTTCTAACATTTGAATTTTTTTTAATAACAGTCATAAGCGTTTAGGAAAACTGTAATTCTATTTATCAAATAAACAAAGGAGGCTCACAAGCTAACCGTACCGTGTGTAGCAAAAGTTAGCAAATTATCGGGCTCAACTTCACACCTTCTTCCTTCCCCCTCTTCCTTTCTTTCTTTCTCAAAACCTAAGAAATTACCATGGATTTTTTCACCATTCTCCCTTAATCAAAGAGAATTCACCACCCCTATTTCTCTTTCCTCTCTCTCTCTCTCTAGATACTTTTTTTAAGATCTGTTAACCACAACGAAATAAATCAGCTACCCATCATTTGTTGAACTGTTGCTTGTGGAAACAGATTAGTATGAGAAAACCCATTAATGGTTTAACTATATATGCTCCAACCAAATTTCATATTCGTGAAATTCGTTAGGTAATTGAGTTAGGGTTTCGATTTTTTCGCCAATTTTGCTTAGGGTTACAAATTTATACTTAAATTCATGTGTTCTCGTAATTGGCTAGTAGGTTTTACTATTTCCCTTGTGTTGCAAATAGATTTCTTCACAAATTCATGTGTTCTAATTTTTGCCCAATTCATTGCTAATGTACTGCTGCTGTAGTCTGTTTATAACCACTTCTTTTTTGAATTTTTACCTATAATTCCAATTGGATATGTAAGCAGACTTCGTTATCTAGAATATTGATGTTTAGACTTATCTTTGATTCTATAACTGAAATAGTGAAATATAGGTTGCAAGTATGATATGCAGTTTCAGGACCTGTCTAAACACCATTGACTATATTATTCATAAATGATTCAATACTGAACATTTTTTGTTGATTTCAAAAACACTGTAAAGTAGATTCATTTATCTAAAGAATTTGTGTTTGAGTCTGTTGGAAGTAAGGGTATTGTAGTTAAGTCCCACATAGCTTAGATATAAAGTCTATGTGGTTTCTCTCTATATATAGAGAGAGTTAGCTTCTTTGTAAGTTTAAACCTAATATATCAATATTATCATTCATCTTTTATATTTCTAGTTGGTATCACAACCAAGTTAGGTCATGGTTTTTGGCCATCGGCCATTCTAACTTAGGTGCCGGTGGCCGGATCTCCGGCAAAGTCTTTTTGTACATTTTGTGTTCTTGTTTCCGCTGTTTTTCTGCGTCTTCTGTGTTGCTGTTTTTTTTTCCCAAGTACTGTTCATGAGTACTATTCACGACTACTGTTCACCGGGATCACTGTTCATCAGTACTGTTCACAGATCACTGTTCATCCAAAAATTTTATTCTTTTTTTTTATTCAGGATTGATCTTCTTGTTATTGGTATGCGTCATGCTTTGTTGGTATGTGCCACTCTTGGTTCAACCCTTTCTAGGGTTTTATTTGCGTTGTTGATGTCATGCGCGACTTGTCAAGCCCTTTCTAGGGCCTTGTATGCGTTGCTGCTATAGTGCGCCGCTCTTGTCCAGCCTTTTCGAGGGCCTTGTTTGCGTTGTTGATTTCATGCGCCATTATTGTCCGGCCTTCTCACTACTTCTCTAGGGCTTTTTCTGCACTGCCACCACTGAATCTTATGAGCTGCCATCCGTGTTCAGCTCTTTCAACGGCTTTGTTACTCCAAAATCAGCATTCTTTCGTCCTGGAGTACCTCATCTTTATTGATTTTTGAAGTTATATCAGATGTTTTGTGGAAAGTAAATCCTAGCCACCGAAAAGAACATGACCCTAGTCACCACCACTACCTCCGACGTCTTTCTTGGTTGAGCAACTGGTAATCCATGCTCCTTTATTGTCTCTGCAGCTGGACATCCCTGCAGACAGTTCTTCTCGCAGCTGGTCATCCCTGCCATTAGACATCCTTCCTGCTTCCTGCTGTCGTTCTCAAGATACTTTATGGGGGATGTGAGAGAACTTCTTTGTATTCCAAGCTAAAATTCAGAGTCTGAATGTTTAGCTTGAGGGGGAGTGTTGGAAGTAAGGGTATTGTAGACTTTAGGTGTGTAGTTTAGTCGCACATAGCTTAGATATAAAGTCTATGTGGCATCTTTTATATTTGTAGTGCGACATAGACTTTATATCTAAGCTATGTGCGACTAAACTACACACCTAAAGCCTACAATACCCTTACTTCCAACAGAGTCCAGACCTAAATATGTAGTTTGCACTTTCATTGAAGCAGAGTAAGTCTGACAATTTTTCTGCAAGGCATTAGGATACACCGTGATATGGGTGACTGAGAACGAATTTTTGTCTAGCTCTTTGATATTGTTGCTGCTTATGTGAAAATTCTAGATAGTGATTGTTTTATTTTGTGTCTTAGTTTATAATCTTGTTCATCTTCCTCTCTAGGTTTTAATCGTGTTCATCTTAATCAGATTGAAATAGCTAAGATATTTCTCCAAGAGTGATACTACATATCTTGCTTATTTCCAATTGTGCTTGAGGTATGTTTTTTATGTCTCCTTTGAGTTGCAAGTAGATTTCTTCCCAAAGTCATGTGTTAGATTTTTTGCCCTGAGCTTTTTTAGTCTATATGTGATACCGTAATTTCTCCGTTGTTTTGGGATACACTCATACACACACTTCTTTAGTGCCAAGTTTGTCATTCTGCTGAATTTCTAACTCATTTTCTTTGTTCACCAATAAGGTGATGAGCATACTCTAACCCTTCAATAGCTTGTGTTGCACTCGATTTATATATTATTTGAAAGCTGTTCATTACACTGTATAATATATACTCTCATGGAATTATATTTTAGTAAGTTATCTGAATAAGGGGTTATGATGTGTATATTTGGAAGCTCACCAAGTGATTCTAAAAACTATAAGCCTAACCTTTTTAGACTAGGATTTATGTAATTGATTGAATTAGCAGGTGAAATATTATATCACAACCAGGCTAGCATCAAGTTATATTGCTAGTACAATATGTAACTGACATAATATGTAGGATCATGTTTCATCAAATCTATTTCAGACATACGTACAAATCTATTTAAGAGCTCACACATTCATTCCAATAAACATTCATAGTGAGCAGTATGAGTTTGTACTTTCAACAATCTCTTCAATATGGTTCTAACCGTTTTTTTTTCCTTTGACCTTGCAAGAAAATGGTACTAACATGGGATGGAAAATGAAGCGGGTCTTCTGCAAATGTAGATCATTATTCTTTACTGGTTGGTATGATTTATCAAGTTTCAAATTTCATTTCTGGGCTCTATTACTATCATGAGGTAAAGTGTATTTTGCATATTTTTTCAGAATTTCCTGTGCCATATGCAAACTAGTCTAACTATTATTTGGTACTTTGATTTGATTTACTAAATTTCCATAACACCATCTTTTGCTTTTCATTGCTACGGGTACAGTTTTTCACACTGAGATCTGTCCACTGTTTAACATCGGAGAGAGTAGTCCATTGTCCTGCGATCTGTCAGGGTCCAATGATTACCTTTCACAAAACTGGAATGAATTCATATGCTTTCAGGTAATGCAACTTGAACACAAGCTATTTGTATATTCTTTCAATATCATAAAGATGTGTATTTTTTTTTTTACTCCAACCTTGCTTTAATTTCAGAGTGAAGGCTGGGATGATATGGGCAGTTGAAGAGAGAACAATGGAATTATAGAAGAAATCCGAGAAGTGGTGTATGGGGATTGGTTATGGATTAAGAGTCTTTGATATTCTTTGTTTTGACTATTACAAATGTTTATATTTGTTGTATGGACTCTCTTTTTATCAATAATGCCATATATTTAGATTTTTGCAGTCTTTTCTACTATTGGAATTCTTGCAGCATAGTTTATGAATGAATTATGATCTAAGAAAATATCTTTGGTGGATGAGATTTGAATGAGATATATATTTATGTTATAAGCTCAGTTTGAAGATTTAATTTATAACTAATAAATCAGAAAAAAAATATTTATTTAATTTTAAAATTAATTTTTTTGTTGAAATAAATAAATCTTTAGTAACGGATATAAGTGTTGCTAACGTTTGAGAAATGTTACAACAGTGCGCTTAGATATCTCCCGTGTGTGTTAGTACTTAGTATCGTAGAATATTGCTAACGTTTACAATCGTTACAAAATTTGTAACATTTATGTCCGTTACAAAAAATTATTTTGTAATGTTTATATCCGTTACAAAATATTCATAACGCCAATATTCTAACGCTTAGGGTTCGTTAGGAAAAATCAAAATCATTGTAACGAATATATCCGTCACAAATCAGTTGTTTTGGTGTAGTGTACTTTGTTAGTATCTAACATATTTTGGGTAGGGGTGAGTTCGGTTCGGAACCGGTCACATTTAGGTGAAACCGGAAACCGAACCGTGGAACACGGTTTCTAATTTTTTAGAACCGAAACCGAACTGTAAAATTTAGGAACCAGTCATAAACCGAACCGATTTTCACGGTTCGGTTCGGTTCTACGGTTTGGGCTTTTAAGATTTTGGGCCTACAACCTTAATATATTGTGGGCTTTCGGACTTTACTTAATATTAAATCCAAAAAATCCATTGGGCCAACGTATATTAACATGTTAACTACTATTTTCGGTTCTGTTCGGTTAATCGAAAATTTTGTAGAAAGAAACCGTAAACCGAACTGTAAGTACTGGTTCTATAATTTTTAAAACCGCAAACCGAACCGACGCTTCCAAAAACTGTTGAAAATCGAACCGCATGTACCGGTTCGGTTCGGTTTCTCGGTTTACCGGTTTTTTTGCTCACCCCTAATTTTGGGTGTCTAGGCTAGCAGATGTCCACTTGGATTAGTTGGAAATTCAAATGAGGTAGTACCTTGCTAGTGGCCTTGGAGAGCTGGCAGAAAGTTTGGTTTGAGGCAGATTCTAAAGCTTTGGTTACTTCTTTCAGTAAAGGGGAGATTCTTTGGCGACTAGTTGCGAGATGGAAAAGGGCAACTGCAGCACACAATGGAGGCTCACTCATGTTTACAAAGAAGCAAATATTGGGGTGGATGCCGCAGCAAAGAAAGGCGCAAGCCTAGATGCGGGGATCACACTCTGGTCCTCTAGCAAGCCAGATTTTGTTCCTGCTCTAGAATATCCAAGCAGGATCTACTATAGATTCAAGAACTAGCAAGCCTTTGGGCAATGATGTAATCTTGTTCTAAAACTTTACTCTTGCTGTATCATTCTTTGGTTCTTTAATAAAATCCCTATTTGCGTGCAAAAAAAAAATAGTGGCCTTGGAGAGGAATTGAACTGGTGAAATTTGGGGAGCAGACAACAAATCCCGAGAAACTGTTCTTTCATCTAAGCTTTAGCATAGACAATGATGCATTGTGTTTGTATGTATGTGCTTGACTGATTCCCTTAAAGGTTCAACCAATTGCTTTCCTTAATTTGAACATAATCTACTCAGCTCTTGAGGCTTGACCTGCTGCTAAAGTCCGTAAGTCTGATGAATGTGACCCTGGCATGGTTAGTACGTAAAAGGACCACTAAAACTATATTGATGGTAATTTATGCCTTCAGTCTGCAATAATTCAAGGCTCCGGATTTTGCCGAGGGGAAAATTTATTTTGCCAATGGTCTTTTTGTGAATATGACTCAATTGCCCTTCAATTTGTTCCACTTCCACCATATACTAAAAAAGCTCTGATGTAGAAAAATTCTTCAGCCAAAACCTACTCAGCTCCCTCCTCTCCTTCTCCAATCTCCATTCAACAATCTTCTCCATACCTTTATCAGTGTTAATAAAATTTTCTTTTTTTTATTACGGGTTTCTAACTTTCTATATCTTACCCATGACCATGATTAATATCTTTGCTACACCTTTTCTTTTTCTACTAACAGTTCTGATCATTAAAGTTATTAAGAAAGAAGTTCTGATCATCAAATTTAAATGAACTCCAAAAGTAGATTAGAAACTATGCCTAAATGGCTCTTTGAATATATGAACTTTGTAAGATGTTGCTAGATTCCCAAATTAATAATCAAATAATTTAAATTTCACTATATGCATCAAAATGATAAAGTAAGATGTGGCTTTCACTATATGCATCTAAAAGAGAGGTCCTTCAAGTTTTTTTTTTTTCTTTCCTAATGCTTTCCTGGTTCATAACTTCCCAGGCGAATAACCCGATGGGCTAGATAGAAAAAAATAGGTCAAAAGTCTCAATGAGGGTAGTTTAGTCATCATTGTAAAAAACCATTGGCAAAATAATAATTTCCCTCGGCAAAATCCGAAGCCTAATTCAATATAAAATATATCGATAATATCAACATATCCTGCAGCCACTCTGATGTTAGAGTAGAGTAAACCAGCTCGATCTATGGTCTTTTCTGACAACATTGACCTATAATGATGCAGAGCTCTATGAAGCTTGGAAAGACTACCTGACACTGGAACAAAAAATATGCATTAAGCTAACTCATTAGAAAAACCCAATATGTATCTTCCTCTTGGATGAAAGTTTCTCCAATGATAGTGTCGAAATTGGTGTGACAGTAGTCATAGTACTAATAGCAAAGCTTTCTTTAATACAAATTAGAGATACTTGAGCTTAAAACTCATAGCCTTCAATACATGCCTTTGATCTCAACCGACTTTAGATTCTGAAACATGCCCCAAGTCAGAAACATATATCTCTCCCCCATTTTACGTGATCAGCTCCTCAAACATGATTGCACATTGGCCCAGTTGTCCTATAAACTTAATTGGCTCATGCCACAATATCAAGAAAAGGTCACAAGAGAAGTGGTGCACCATTTGCTAGGTTCAACAGTAGTACATCTTTTCTTTTGCTTTATATAAGAACCCAACATACAACAACATGGTGCACTGAAAACATCCATATTATGGAAAGTTCCAAATTAACTTGTATTATCACTCACATGCAAGGCAGGAAAACAAAGGATGCAATGAATTCATGGGGCCTGCAAAATTCATCTTCTTACCATGGTCTCGACTTTCTTATTACTGCTACAATTCCTCCATCTTTACTCCCTTGACGTACCTTCAAAAGTCGATCGACCGAGTTGTTGGATTTTTTTGTGGAAAAGGAGCAGAGGGAAGTTTTTTCTTTAGGAACGTACGTACGTAGTTAGGGCGTACGTACGTCCTGTATCACAGATAACTTTCAGAAGATAGAACGTACGTACGTAGTTAGGGCGTACGTACGTCCTGTATCACAGACGTGACATCCCGGTACGACGTACGTACGTTCGTATGCACGTACGTCCTCATTGTGTTTGCTCCATATGGGCCCTGTTTAAGCCCAATTCATGATCTATTGTAAGGCTATGTTATAAAGCCAATTAGAAGGGGAAAAACCTGAAAGTTTTATGAGAGAGAGATTGTGAGAAGCCATTAGAGAGTTTGAGAACTTTTGTGAGGAAGAAGACTTCGGTTTTCTTCGTGAGGGCTTGTAAAATTGTCTCGATAAGAAAAGCATCATCCTTTCTCCCCGTGGACGTAGGCATATTGCCGAACCACGTATATCTTGTGTGGTTGCTTGTTTGATTTTGTCGTTTGTTTTATTTTCATACATCAGTTCAATCATCTTATTTGTGCTTTAGTTTCCGCTGCGCACAACACGAGTGACGAAGTCTTAAGACATGAATGATCAATCAACTGTGAAAGGATGAAGTGACTACCATGCGCTAACATGTCTACGTACATTCGAAAGTAAGAAAATTAAAGATCACAACTCACAAAGAAGAAAACAAGAGAAGTGGTGAACCATTATTACCTAGGTTGGGCAGTAGTGCATCTTTTGTTTTGCTTATATTTAAACGAACCCAACATACAACTATACACGGTGCTGGAATTAAAACATCCATATTATGAAAAGTTCCAAATTAACTTGTACATATCACTCACATGCAAGAAAAGAAAACAGAGAAAGCAATGAATTCACCATCTTATTTTCTTTGTCACTTCTCATTACGTTACTGCTAGAATTCACCAGTAGCACTGGTTCTGCCAAAGTAGTTTAAGAGATCGACCATAATTATTTTTCACTTAAACTCTTTAAAGAAACCCAAAACAAGCCTCCATGAACCAACCATTTGTCCATATCCATGTAGGCCTTTCTACCCTTCTTCCTTCAGTTTGGCATGTAATTTTCTTTGTTTATGTATGCCAGATATCTGTAATCCTTATGTGGAATTCAGAGTATTGTTTTAATGCACATCTGAAGGATCTGTGTTAGGTTTAAAACATGATATGATGATGATGACTCATGGTCATGGGTAGCAGGGTAGGTGATTCAAAGATTTGTAGTCAGTGAATTTTCTACGATGTTTCTTTCTTAAGATTATGTTATTTTGTTCCAAAAAAAATTAGATATTGTTTAAAACTTTATTGATCGTCATATGATCTCTTATGTTGTTATTTTGATGGCAGACCTGATATGTGAGTCTGTAAATGTGAAATATCTCAGTGGATTTGGGCATGGAATTTGATAGACTAGTGCAGAATTTCAAACAGGTACCTTTCTATGCGTTGAATGCATTTTCCTTTTGATTAATAATAAAAATGTATAATCTCTTATAATGGTTCTTGATGGCAGATATCATCTAAGAGTCTGTCAAGATAAGGAAAATATGTCGTGCTTGAACATTTGAAATCTAAACCAATTCATATAAATTTCTCAATTGACCATTGCTTTCATTAGCAATAAGTAAAACTA
The DNA here is from genome assembly GCA_020826895.1 of Aquilegia kansuensis. Classification (NCBI taxonomy): domain Eukaryota; kingdom Viridiplantae; phylum Streptophyta; class Magnoliopsida; order Ranunculales; family Ranunculaceae; genus Aquilegia; species Aquilegia kansuensis. Next base: position 34,668,068 of record CM037008.1, on the reverse strand, counting down.
GTTTAGATTTATATAGTTATGTTTAATATTTACATCAAGTTCATCCAATTAGAGTAAAATTTTGTAGTTCTCTGGCTGTATTGATGTAGTTCTCTGGCTAAGATTGCAGACAGGTAGTGGCAAGTCCACTCTCATCCAAGCTCTGTTCAGGGTAGTGGAGCCCTCAGATGGTAGGATTTTGATCGATGGGGTCGACATTGGTAAAATGGGTTTGCAAGACTTGAAGGTCTAGATTGGGCATTATTCCTCAAGACCCTACTCTGTGTCAAGGAACCCTGAGAACTAATCTTGATCCTCTACCACAACATTCTGGTTTTGATACGTGGAAGGCAATTCTGCAGAATTACTACATTAATACATCCAAAGAACTAGCTAGGATGACGGAGACTAGAAAATCACCAATTCTGCACCACTTCTCATAGTCGATTGTTGGGGCATCAACAATCCGCTGCTTCAATCAGGAAACCCGTTTTCTTGAAAGAAATCAAAGCTTGATCGACAATTACTCTTGTCTCACATTTCACAGTTTTGCTTCAGAAGGGCTCTGTGTTCGAATCAATTTCCTATTCAACATTGTCTTCTTGATTATGCTTATCGTTCCAAGGACAACCATCGATCCAAGTAAGATCCTATATCTATCATATATGGGAAATTTTGAATTAACCCCCCCTTATTTTGTCCACGTTTTGAACAGCCCCCCCCTGAGAATGATTTGATGGTCGATCTCAACTTTTACATGGGCCGTACTTTTCGAGTGTTTTGTACTAATCTCTGTTTATGTACGGTTATGAGTGCAAGTACTTCTACTGGTGTAAACATGAACCTTTCCCATAGTAGATTTTATTGATATTTTTCTCCCGAACAAATATGAATAAGAATTAACATGGTTAGAAAATGTTATTGCGGGCATGGGAGGACTTGCTGCTACCAATGGCTTGAGCTTACATGTTCTACAGGCTTGGGTGATATGGAACCTGTGCAATGTTGAGAACAAGATGATCTCAGTGGAGAGAGTTCTTCAATTCTCAAACATTCTGACATTTCAGGTACTAAATAAATGTCATCTGGGGAACATTGTAAGACAGGATCAGAGGCTTCTTGATGCGCCAGGTATTTTAGTTATGTATATGATGCAAGTGTTTCAGACCATGATTTTTCACATTTTGTATGTTCTAAAATGTTGAAAAAAATGTACAGTTGTAGAAGAAGGAGAGAACTGGAGTGTTGGACAAAGGCAGTTGGTTTGCCTGACTAGAGTTTTGCTAAATAAAGAAGAATTCTGGTGTTGGATGAGGCTACGGCTCGGTAGATACTACTACAGACAATGTTATTGAAACGTTATTGCAGGCATGGCAGGACTTGCTGCTACCTATGGCTTGAGCTTATATGTTCTACAGGCTTGGGTGATATGGAACCTGGGTGAGAACAAGATGATCTCAGTGGAGAGAATTCTTCAATTCTCAAATATACCAAGTGAACCTCCTTTAGAGATTGAAGGATTGATGCATTTTACATCCAGACTGTCCAACAAATGGAACCATCAATATTGAAAATCTCCACGTTCAATATAGCCTGTCACACTTCCCATGAAATGTAATTGTTTCAAAGGAGATCATCCAGAGTAGTCGAGCATTACTTTGAAGGAACCTATTTTCATCAAAGGATTGATAGAATCTTCTTAAGTGTTTTACATGTGTCCATGCATTAAATGTATTAAATGATTTTTTGGGAGAAAGCAAAACACACATTAAATGAGTTGATTTTCAACTATTTGTATTTAGTAATTAAATCCCTAATCAATTTTTTAAACCCAACATTATTTTTAATAAAAAAAATTTAGTTTATAAAGATTTATGTCTCATATTTGATTTCTAAAAAACCTACACGTATGGGGTGTTATTAACCTTAGTGGAACATGAACAAGCTTTTGTTAATAATTTTAGAGACACCACCCACAAAAAAAAAAAAAAATCATCGATGGTTGGGTTGAGTGCTGGGATTTTTGAGGTGGGGCTTGCAGCTAGCAATGCAGCAGCGACAAAAGTGGAGAAACATGACGAAACTTGTAGTGCTAACCAACATAGTTTCATCCCCTTTGCATTTGACACATTTGGATTGCTAGGCTTAGAAGCAGTTGAGCTCCTCAGGAGAGTACAGAAGGTAATGGATAGCAACGTGATTACTGCGGGTTCGAACGAATATGTATTTAGGAGAATCGGGTTTGCTATCCAGAAAGGACTTGCCGCGCAGTTTGTAGCGCGTTTGTCCTCTACTTTTGTGTAATTCGTTGAGCTTATCAATAAAATTTATTATTATAATAAAAAAAAAAAATATTCAAATAAGGTATGTCCAAAAATCTCTTAAAAAATAAAAAATAGAATATAAATAAAAGTTGTTCAAAGCCGCCGCCGCCGCCATGTGGTCACTTCCTCCATGACCAGATGCCGCCACCAGCAACCTTCTTCCCCTTCCCCTTTCCCTTCCCCTACCACCACCAGCAACCTCTACTTCACATCACAACCACCATCTCTTCTTCCCCCTTTCCCTTCCCCCACCACCACCAGCAACCTCCCTTTCCATCACCACCACCAGCAATCTTTCCCTCTTCCCTACTACTCCCATCTACCTTCTCTTCCCCCTCCCCCTACCAGCAACCTTCTCTTCCCCCTCCCCCTACTAGCAACCTTCTCTTCCCCTCCCTCCAATCCCCTCCGCTGCCACAACTCTTCTGTTCCCGTCTCTCACCATCACCTCCCTCCACCCCGACACACAACCACCGCCGCCACCATTTTCCACCCCCAAACCACTACCACCAACACCGCTGCCAACCAGGTCGTCTTCAACCCCCACCCCCTCTCTCTACAGTTTCCGCCACCCCCATCTCCACCACCTATTCAGATCAGAGATCCCCCTCCATCGATCTCTCTTTCTCAACCTGTCGCAAATCTGGCTTCCCGAGCCGAGCCACAGACTCAGTGCAAAGCCCAGCCAGTCCAGAAGCTGAACTACCCAGACCAGACCAAACCAGAAGTTGAACCAGCAGACCCAGACCAAAAGCTGAGCCAGTCGACCCAGACCAGAAAAAAAAACAGGAAAATTTGTAGCGCGTTTGTCCTCTACTTTTGTGTAATTCGTTGAGCTTATCAATAAAATTTAATTTATGAAACAGGAAAAAAAAAATTGCTACTTGATGGAGAGTATCCATTGTCCATTTCGAAACTTTGATAAATGCACAAATGGACTTTGTGGAAATAGATATAAATCTTCGTACATCCCAACGCATGTTAAGAAAGATCACTTGAAGAGGGTAAATGACATCGATAGGCTGAGAGATGCGATCAAAGTTGATATAGGTTTATTTTCGTCGCTTGACAATACTTTAAAGAGGATGAACAAATGCATGTGTGGTGATTGTTTTGGTATCCATGCATCGACCATAAAATGTAAACATCCGGATGGTGCAGTCATCAAACCACCTGCACGAAAGGAGATTGGTGAGTTAGAATGTGCAATTATAGGTATACAGCCACCACAACTTGTGCATGTTGATAATCCACCCGCACCTACAACAGGAGGGGACACTGGTATCGATACTCACCTTTCTATTGTTGCACCTTCTTTAGATGAGATATCACTTGATCGTATTTTCTGTAGACCTTTCCGCACAGTGAAAAGTATTCCACGTCCTTGTCGATTAGCTTTCTCCTGTGCATTGAAGTCAGTCTTGTATGAGGTTACTGTAGACCCCATGTCGACAGGGCCATGGGTTAGATTGCTCCTGCTTCCCTACTGTACATTGCAAGTGTTCCATCCGTAGAATCGCCAAGAGCGTCGATCGGGTGCTCGGAAATATCACCAGTAGAATCAGATTTTGCAGGCTCTTTCTATTTGGAATGTGCCTGGAGGTATATTTCGTCTGATTGAGAGGGTTACACACATAGAGCCTCCGTTGGAACGACCATCTCGACAGTCCCAAAGCAAGAATATACGACGGTGTTTGCAAAAGGTTGCAGACGGGCACTTTGCAGCAGCCGTGAAGGTGTTGGCATCATCAGGGGTTGCTCCGAATACTCCAGAGACACAACAGGCTTTAGAGGATAAACACCCGAAGCATCCACCATCATCTGTCCCCGACATTCCTTTACTTGAGCCACCTTTGTCAGTTGAGAGGGATGGGATATTATCATGCATCAGGTCCTTCCCCAAAGAGACGTCTTGTGGGCGAGATGGTCTCCAGGCCCAACACTTATTGGATGCTATGAGTGGGGCTGCATCCGTTGTAGCCACAGATCTTATGGAGGCTTTGACACCGGTTGTGAACTTATGGCTACAAGGTCGATGCCCACGGGTCTTGACAGAATTCATAGCTAGTGCACCTCTTACCCCACTTCTTAAGCCAGGTAACGACATTCGCCCAATAGCTGTGGGTATGGTTTGGCGTCGCCTAGTGTCTAAGATTGCCATGAGAGGAGTTTCTAAGGATATTATCCCATACCTAGAGGATTTTCAGTTTGGGGTTGGTGTGCCTGGTGGAGCAGAGGCAATTTTGCATGTTGTTAATCGGTTGGTTTATGCCAACAAGGATGACACATAGCTTCCTATGCTGCTTGTGGACTTTCAGAATGCCTTCAACCTTGTTGATCGGTCTGCTATGCTATGGGAGGTACGCAGTCATTATCCATCTTTGCTCTATGGGTCGAATACCTCTATTGCCAACCTGCTCGACTGTATCTAGGGTCTACTCATATTTGGTCAGCAGTTGGGATACAGCAGGGGGACCCTTTGGGGCCTCTTCTCTTTGTTTTGGTCTTGCATCCATTGATACATCGCATTCAGTCAGAATGCCACTTGGAGTTGCAGGCATGGTACTTAGATGATAGTACTCTGATTGGTAGTACAAAACATGTGGCTAGAGCTATTCGTATCATTCAGGAAAGAGGACCGTCTTTTGGGCTCGTGCTTAATGTGTCTAAGACAGAGTTGTTCTGGCCTTCTGTTGATCCTTACTGCTCCTATCCAGATATCTTTCCGGTTAGTATATCATGTCCCCAACGAGGAGTTAAGTTGCTTGGGGGGGGGGGCTGTAAGTATTGATGCATCCTTTATTGTGAGTAATGTTCGTCAACGAGTGGATAAGACACTTCAACTTATGGATTTATTACCACAGCTAAGGATCCGCAATGTGAGTTGGCACTTTTACGTTCTTGTATGGGATTATCTAAACTCACCTTTGCGATCCGTACTTGCCCCCCTGATTATGTTCAGGAAACAGCCGAATGGTTTGACCACAAGCTTCGTGCAGCCCTTCAGAATATTGTGGTTTCTGATGGACCTGGTTTTGGCGATCTACAGTGGCGTATGGCCGCCCTCCCATTACGTATGGGTGGACTTGGTATCTATTGTGCTACCGATGTTATGAAGTTTGCTTTCGTAGCTTCACGTACGCAAACTAAGGATCTCCAAGACCACATTCTTCGAGGTTGTGACACTGCACCTATGGGTAATGTTTTCGATACTGCCATTGTTAGTTTACATCTTTCTATACCTGATTTTGATCACAGTAATCTTGCTCCAACTGCTACCGTCCCATTTAGACCCCAACATGTCTTGGCGGAAGCATACTACAACAAGATTAGTTCTGGTCTTGAGAGGGAATTTGAGTTGTCAGCTAGACAAAAAGCCGTGATTGGATGTGTGCAGTCAGACCATGCCAAAGATTTTCTCCTTGCTATCCCGATGGAAGGGCTTGGACAACGCATGACGCCTGTAGAATACCGTGCCATTCTTCGTTATAGATTGATGATCCCTCTATATTCAGATGGTGAGCTTTGTCCGGTGTGCAAGAAGAGCAGACTTGATGCTTTCGGGAACCATGCGGTCCATTGTAAGCATTACCCCGGCTTCAAGTACAAGCATGACCACGTTAGAGATATCTTGTGTGATGTGTTCTGGCGGGCTGGAGTACAAGTTAAGAAGGACGCTCCTGTTAACTTTCTTACTGATCCTAAGGAAGGAAGATCGACATTACGTCCTGCTGATATTCTGGTCTACAACTGGTCTGAAGATAAACATGCGTGTGTTGATGTTACAGAGGCATCTCCGTTGGTTGGGCTGGGTGCTGGGATTTTTGAAGTGGGGCTAGCAGCTAGCAATGCAGCATCAGCAAAGGTGGAGAAACATGACGGAGCTTGTAGGGCTAACAAACATAGTTTCATCCCCTTTGCATTTGACACTTTTGGATTGCTAGGCACAGAAGCAGTTGAGCTCCTCAGGAGAGTGCAGAAGGTAATGGATAGCAACGTGATGACTGCAGGTTCGAACGAATATGTATTTAGAAAAATCGGGTTTGCTATCCAGAAAGGACTTGACGCACAGTTTGTAGCGCGTTTGTCCTCTACTTTTGTGTAATTCGTTGAGCTTATCAATAAAATTTGTTTTATCAAAAAAAAAAATTAGCTCTGGCATTGAGAGGGAATTTGAGTTGTCAGCTAGACAAAAGGCCGTGATTGGATGTTTGTAGTCAGAACATGCCAAAGAGTTTCTCCTTGCTATCCCGATGGAAGGGCTTGGACAACGCATGACGCCTGTAGAATATCGTGCTATTCTTCGTTATCGATTGATGATCCCTTTATATTCAGATGGCGAGCTTTGTCCAGTGTGCAAGAAGAGCAGACTTGATGCATTCGGGGACCATGCGGCCCATTGTAAGCATTACCCCGGCTTCAAGTACAGGCATGACCACGTTAGAGATATCTTGTGTGATGTGTTCTGGCGGGCTGGAGTACAGGTTAAGAAGGAGGCTCCTGTTAACTTTCTTACTGATCCTAAGGAAGGAAGATCGACATTACGTCCTGCTGATATTCTGGTCTACAACTGGTCTGAAGGTAAACATGCGTGTGTTGATGTTACAGGGGCGTCTCCGATGGTTGGGCTGGGTGCTGGGATTTTTGAGGTGGGGTTAGTAGCTAGCAATGCAGCAGCAGCAAAAGTGGAGAAACATGACGGAGCTTGTAGGGCTAACCAACATAGTTTCATTCCCTTTGCATTTGATACATTTGGATTGCTAGGCTCAGAAGCAGTTGAGCTCCTCAGGAGAGTGCAGAAGGTAATGGATAGCAACGTGATGACTGCGGGTTCGAACGAATATGTATTTCGGAGAATCGGGCTTGCTATCCAGAAAGGACTTGCCGCGCAGTTTGTAGCGCGTTTGTCCTCTACTTTTGTGTAATTCGTTTAGCTTATCAATAAAATTTGTTTTTATTACACCTATGGGTAATGTTTTCGATACTGCCATTGCTAGTTTACATCTTTCTATACCTGATTTTGATCTCAGTAATCTTGCTCCAACTGCTACCGTTCCCTTCAGACCCCAACATGTCTTGGCGGAAGCATACTACAACAAGATTAACTCTGGCATTGAGAGGAGATTTGAGTTGTCAGCTAGACAAAAAGCCGTGATTGGATGTGTGCAGTCAGAACATGCCAAAGATTTTCTCCTTGCTATCCCGATGGAAGGGCTTGGACAACGCATGACGCCTGTAGAATATCGTGCCATTCTTCGTTATCGATTGATGATCCCTCTATATTCAGATGGTGAGCTTTGTCCAGTGCGCAAGAAGAGTAGACTTGATGCTTTCGGGGACCATGCGGCCCATTGTAAGCATTACCCCGGCTTCAAGTACAGGCATGACCACGTTAGAGATATCTTGTGTGATGTGTTCTGGCGGGCTGGCGCACAGGTTAAGAAGGAGGCTCCTGTTAACTTTCTTACTGATCCTAAGGAAGGAAGATCGACATTACGTCCTGCTGATATTCTGGTATACAACTGGTCTGAAGGTAAACATGCGTGTGTTGATGTTACAGGGGCGTCTCCGATGGTTGGGCTGAGTGCTGGGATTTTTGAGGTGGGGCTAGCAGCTAGCAATGCAGCAGCGACAAAAGTGGAGAAGCATGACGGAGCTTGTAGGGCTAACCAACATAGTTTCATCCCCTTTGCATTTGACACATTTGGATTGCTAGGCTCAGAAGCAGTTGAGCTCCTCAGGAGAGTGCAAAAGATAATGGATAGCAACTTGATGACTGCAGGTTCGAACGAATATGTATTTAGGAGAATCGGGTTTGCTATCCAGAAAGGACTTGCCGCGCAGTTTGTAGTTGATTGTGGTTGTTTAAAAGTTTTGTATATTTGATCACTAATTTGAGATGATTTTTGGTTTTAACAAAAACAAAATTTATCTAAAATATTTGTATTCTTTATTTTTACAAAAAAAAAAAATGAATAAAAAACTTATCTTAGTTCTCATTTAATGTTCAACAAAAAAAAAATTCTTATTTAATGTATGTTTAAGAATTTATTTAATAAATGAAAACTAACTCACTAAATGTGTTATTTCTCCCCAAGAACTCATTGAATATATGGACACATGTAAAGCACAAGAGAAGGTTCCATCAATTCTTTGATGGAGGTAGGTACCTTCAAAGTATTTTCCGGAGTAGTCATCACATGTAACATAAAAGGAATATGAAATGTAATTTAATTTTTGGTTTCACTTCCCATTGAATGTAATAATGATGGAACAAATAAGATTACTACTAAAAATAAGATTACAATCAGAATTAAAAATAACTTTATACAAACTTATCCCAATATTAATGAGAACATTCTCCCCTAGATTAGCAAGGAAAAAAAAGTTGAATAGATTCACCATTTACATTTAATTCTAGGGGGATTTAGAGATACCCCCGAAAAACTTTGCACTCTTTGAGATACCCCCCAGATTTGAAAATCATTAGAGATACCCCCTATTTTCTTATTTAAAGCCGATCAACCAAGCCATTGACCAATGTTTTTTTTATATTGACGAGAATACCCTTCATCATAAAAATAATATGACCCATTATTAATTGAATTAATCTACACCATTCAAAAGTTAAATCTATCTTTAACCATCCAAAATCGATGGTCGAGATCATAACTTTCTTCCATTTTTTTTCTCTAAACAACTACCACCTCCATCCTTAACTACCACCACCCACTACCATCATCTCCAATTCTTTAACTCCACCACTTCCATAACACAACCACCGCCACCATAGCAACCCGTAACACTCCAGTACCACCACCACCACTACCACCAACCAGCGATTACCACCAGCGCGAAAAGCCCACCACCACCATCTTCACACAATCACACCCCATCACCATTAATTTTTACACTATATCATTAACACCATCTCACATTCTTCACATTCCATCATCATTACCTTAATCTTCACACCCCATCAACATCTCTTCTAAACCCAATCTCATATCCACCATTTTCTTCATCATATTTTCAACATACTTTAATTATTTTCAAAGAGAAAGTCTACCATCATTAATCACACAAATGGTGGTGGTTTAGTATGCTAATGGTGGAGGTGAATGGGTGGTGGTGGTGGTGGGTTGTGTGTTAGGGATTGTGGGATTTGGGTTAGAGATGGTGGATGTTTAATATTTATTAATTAATGAGATTAAATCTAGGTGGAGGGGTATTTCAGTCATAAACATTTAAAAACTGGTCAGACCATAGTCAACAATTTAGTTGACCGGCTTCAAATGAGAAAATGGGGGGTATCTCTAATGATTATCAAATCTGGGGGGTATCTTAAAGAGTGCAAACTTTTCCGGGGGGTATCTCTAAATCTCCCTTAATTCTACTCTAAGTCTCCGACAAATAGTAAGAAAGCTGAAATAACTCATCTGTGAACAAGAAAAACTCCAAGGATCAATTGGAACAATATGGATAACCTTTCAGAACTTGAAGCATTAAAGGTGAAAGTGTGTCACCTATGTTTTTGTAGCCATAAATACACTTTTACAAGGCAAAAACATTTACTTCAACAATCAACTACTCCCTCCGTCCAATTTTTATAGGCGATTTTCAGCCTTTTTTTTGTCCCAAAATCTTGTCTATTTTATTATTCTCAAGGTGAAAAATAATTCAGATTATCAAATTACTCTTATTAATTTTCCATGGTTATCAACAATTTCAAAGGCTTATTCTAATTTTCTAAGTTTGAATATCTTGAAATGTAGTATTAAATTAAGGGCAAAATTGGAAATGTTTGTAAAAAATTAATTACTTTTGCATCATTAATTATGATTTCTTATCCATGTGTAAACACCGCCTATAAAAGTTGGACAGAAAGAGTAATAATAATATAGAATCATCTCCTAATTATTGGTAAAGTCTAACTCTGATGAGAGCTTAAGAGAAGGAGACAAAACATATGCAGGCATACTAAAAGACTACAGAAGTACAAAGGGAGGTGTTAATGTCATACGGTCAGAAAGAGACAAAACACGTGCATGCTATGTGGAGATACAAGCTAGGAATCAAATTTTGCATAAGTATGGGATGGCTGAAAGTGGAAGTTGGGTCAGACTCAAGGGAAGCTACTCAAGGGAAGCTATTGATTGCATCAAAGGAACCACCAGGACTACATGGAGGACCAAACATTTGGTAAGCAGCGGGCGATTTTGTCAAAACCCCATGTGTTTGTGCGCTTATTTGTTAATATCCCACTAAAAAGTTTTATTTTGTCTTAGCACTAGGAAGTTAACGATTCTGTCAAAAACCTGTTAGCAGAATCTGACTTGGATTATTTAATAATAAATGAATCTGATGTGGCGTAAACTTAAATAAGAGTACACATGTTATAATCTTGTTCAACAGATGTGATTAAATCCGACGGCTATGATATGTTGTCTGATGTGGCGTAAACTTAAATAAGAGTACACGTGTTATAATATGGTTGAACAGATGTGATTAAATCCGACGGCTATGATATGTTGGAATTATGACCGTTAGAATTTGAATCTATTTAATCAGTCGTCTTCTTCCTCAAACTAACCTGAAACTTCTGCAAAACCAGTTTCGTCTTCTTCCCCATATTAACCTGAAACTTCTTTCCAAATCTGTTTTCCACTATTTAATTTCTTAACAATGAGTTCTATAGGTGCTTATTCTTCTATTGTTAACAAATTTAAGTGTTATGTATGTAAACGTAGTGGGCACTTTGCGAAGGATTGCGATTTTTTTGAATTTCCTTGTGTAAAACTCTGTGATGATCACATAATGAAGTTTGGGGTTAGTACACAACCCAAATCACTTGGAAGGGAGTTTTTAACTTGCAAGTATGTCAGTGTTGATTGCAATGGGTTTTTGTGGGTCGATGAAATTGCAGATGTGAAGCTGAAGAAGGAAGAAATCAAGAGAGATATGCAGAACAAGAAGAAAGAAGATGATGAGAAGAAACCTGGTGAAGAAAAAAATGAAGTTACACTCAAAATTGCAACAAAGCATAATCTGGAAATGACTGTACATGGAAGTCCAAAATCTATAAGTGAGATAGTGAAGTTATTGGCAAAAACTAATGTGTAATACTATGCTGGAAGTATGTAACAATGAGGGCTATGTAATGCAAAAATATTTACTGATAATAAACTTGTTTCCATTGTCTTCAAAAGCATTACATTACATAAATATTCAAAAGCATTCTGCAGCATTACATAAACATCCAAAAGCATTCTGCAGCATTACATAAACATCCAAAAACAGCATTACACAATACCCATAAATACTTGTTCAACATCATGTTTAGGTCTCAGACAAAAACAACAAAAAATAACCCAAAAAAAAAAACCATATCATTCCATGAGTTATAAGAAAACTCCAAAAGCCATATCATTCCATGATTGACAAAATACTAAATCCTCCATCTTGGTTGAACTGGATTGGAAGTTGAAGCTTGGTTGCTCCTTGTTGGATCCTGATTCAGATTAACTCCAAACATGAATGCCAACCTTTGAGCACTTGTACCATGTAATGGATACTCAGAAGGAGGTCTGAAAACCTGTCTGTTTGTTGGTGGTGGCCTCATGTAGGGTTGGCTTACAGGGGGAGGTGGTCTCCATGCTTGTTGCTGAGGAGCTTGTGGCATTGGAGGAGTAGTGTTCATAAACTGAGGGGCTTGTGGCATTGAAGGAGTAGTGTTCATAAACTGAGGAGAGTATTGCATCTGTATATAGAAAAAATATTTTAAAATAAAGAAAATCATGGAAAAAAATAAATGCATGATAAAAGTCATTTGTAAGAGTTTCTAACCTGTGTAGGATACTGGAAATTGGGAGTTGGAATCATTGTAGGGCCATAACCATATAATGCAGGATCAAATGGTTGTTGAAACTGTTGGGATGAACCAGTTTGATCAAACTGAGATGCATTCCCCCTTTTCTTCCCTTTACCTTTGTAGGTTTTTTTTCCCTTTTCTCTTAGTTCTTTGTGGTACCACTGGTTCAAATTGTGCAATGAACTCACTCAAGACAGGATCTTCTGCAATATTTTGCACTGGCACACCATAATCAAATTTTCTAGGTCTGGTTCTTGGCCTTCCACCCTTTTCTGTTGCACCTTTCTTTGCAGGACCCTTTTTTGTAGTAGCCTGATATGATGCATGATCAGGACCATTTTCCTCACAAGTTAACCTATTGTGTCCATATTGTTTGCGATTCTTGCACCTATGTTGTTTTTTCTCACCATATCTGACTGGACCTTCATCAAGTCCTCTCTTCCTAGCCAAAGGTGGCCTACCTGGTCCTCTTGCTTTGATTGGTGGATAGATCACCTCATCAGACTGCATCATATAACCAAGTTCGTTATAATACATCTATATTATATGCCTCAAAATACAAACAAAATGCTCACTTTGTTCCATTCAGACTCGTGTAATATAGGCCTGATAGATCCCTCATACACTCTAGTGTATGCTTTAACAGTAAAATATGAACTACAATATCTGCATTTTGTAAAGTGCATTGCATTAGTAAATATACAACACAAATTATTAAAACCAAAATAAAAAAATAAAATGAAAAAATTTAATGTCAATATATGACCTCTTCCAATCTATTCTCATCCCATTCAAGACTCTCACTGCATGAACACAAGGTATTCCTGTAAGCTCCCATTCACCACAAGTACATGTTTGGTCTGCTAGATTTACATTCCAATGCTTGTCATTGTGATTTTTAACTTGGTAGAGATGATCTTCAGAACCAAAACAAGTCTATTCTTGAATCTTCTTTTTTTTTCTCTTCAATAATTTCTATTACCCTAGGCACAAGACCAGCTTGATCCCAAGTCCTGGCTGTCTTCCTCCTTTCAAACTGCAACTCCATCAACCAACTAATTACAATACCAATCAGCTTGTGTACATGTTTGTCTCTGGCTTCTAAAATTCTTGAATTAAATGCCTCACTCCAATTATTTGTAGTGTGCTCTGACTTTGCCTCAGTATCAAAATATGACCTTGCCCACTTACAAGGCTCTTCCTCCATCAGATATTCTGTAGCTCCTGGATCAAGCTTGTGCATTTCTGTCATGTCAAGTTCCCAGTATGTCTTTGAATAAGCTTTAGAAGCAACCCATGCCAAGTCATCAACACCACTGAAATACCTTTTCATGTTTGCCACCATATGCCTAAAGCAAAATCTCTGATGAGCTTCAGGAAATACTTGTGAGACAGCTATATTTAACCCCTTTTGTCTATCACTCATAACTACAAGTTTTTCCTTATGCCTTGTTAGATATGGTTCCATAATTTCTAAAAACCTCTTCCAATCCTGCAAGTTCCGAGAAACTATAAATAGTGCTAACTTAACAACTGAATATTCAAACAAATCAAACAATACGCAGAAAGTAAATAACACGCAGGAGTTTTTAACATGGTAAAACCCAATATGGGAAACGTCCACGGTTGCCTTGATGACAACAAATAATCCACTAGATGAAAGAGATTTACAAACCTACCAACTACCTGCACTCACTGCGAGTTGATACTCCAGGTTATCTCTAACACCTTGACTTCACCAGAGCACCTTGATGTACGCACAAGACACTCGACTTCTTGATGAACACACAAGAAGACTCGAAGCCGAAATCACAATCAAACTTAGAAGATCACAGATTTATGAATTGAGAGAAGGGGGAAGAAGGGAATTGAGTTCAATAGCCACAAACACTTTCAATACCAAAACCTAAACCAAAACTCCAGAACTAGAAGAACAATGGACGACCAAAGAACTAACTTGTTCTTTGGAAGAGAAACCCTATTTATACTTAGGGTTGAAAACCAAGGAAAATGGGCCGAATTTGTGAAAACCAACATTGGACGTACGTACGTCGATATGACGTTCGTACGTCTCAAACCGAAATAAACCTGCTGACTACCTAAACGTACGAACGTTCTAAAGGAGTACGTACGTCCAGACCAAACTAGCTTTCTGCTGACATACCATACGTACGTACGTCCTGAAGAGGTACGTACGTCCTGACTCAAACATGATACTTGTGACACACGACGCGAAGACAAGGACACGGGACGACGCGCGTACAACAAGGTTTTCTTAACAATGAACTCAAAGCGAAATAACCAAGGACGACCAATGTCACAAAATTGATGTCAAACCACTTCATGCCGGTTTCAATCTCCCCCTTTGACATTGATTTTGTGACAAAAACCTATGACTCTAATAGCACTTATAAAACGTGCTTACAAAACCAAACCATGGCATTTATAAATCATGCCTACAAAATCACTCAAGGTAGAACACGTACCGAGTCACCAATTCTTGTTATCCAGCTTGAACAAGACGCTTTAAACATCAGAGACCGAACGGAAGCAACTAAGAATTTTCGAAGCAATCAAGGAATCAACAGAAGTTCCTTCGAGCAACTCCCCCATACTTCATGAGCTCCAAAATTTTGACACTCGAGCTCCCCCATAACTGTACAACCTCTACAAACATTAACACGTTCACTCCCCCATACGTGTAGAATACCTGAAACATGACCCAAAAATAACCTAACAACAAAGAAACGATTGTTAGTATTAGAGTCATAAATCTCCCCCTTTTTGTCACAACAAGTGAACAAACTAACCAATCAACAAGAAGAACAATAAATAACAACAATAGACAAATAACCAAGAAAAGAATTCAATACCAAACAATTAATGATAAAAAATAAAACCTAACCGAACTCTTAAAGTCTCATGAAACCAACTACGAACCAAACATAGGAATCCATAGACATAAGAAACAGAAAAGACATAATATAAAGCTTAAGTTAACCAGAAGATCTACTCCACCGAACTATCACATGAACATAAAGCTTAAGAAGGGACATAAAGCTTTCGCACGAGCCGAAAATCTATTCCACCGAGCTATCACATGATCATCATATTCCTCCAGACATGTACTCGTACAAAATAACTTCTCAATTCTGCTGTCCAAGCCACAGTCGGTAAGAGGAGCAGAAAGTCCTGGAACCTTCGGATATCCAACCAACTCCAAGATGTGATTTTGAAGATGTCCCGGTAGTCTCTCCCAATGATTGACATGAACCAAGCATGGATTAAGGAAAGGTCGATGAATATAGTCATACCCATGGGGAACACGACATAAACGACAAACCTTTGCATTGTTTTTGTACTCCATTACCATAAACGACACATAACCAACAGCCGGAACAAAAACCCCATGAAGTTCATATTCTGCCATCGAAGAATCTGAAGAACAAAGAGAGAACTAGAAGGAGGTAAGAAGACACAATAGGAGTAAAAGAAGAGAAGACTCCTACATATATAGGAAAAACAAGAATAAACCGAACATGGGCCCGATTAGGGAGGTCCATTACCTAATTAACAGGAGTTTACTGCAAAACAGAAAGAAACTAGAACTAATATTAAAACAGCAATATCCAATAAAAAACTCAACATCTAAGTATATAAACAAAAACGAGATAACAAAAGAGCAATGTTAAGTACAAAAATGTAGAGAGTAAACCAGAACAAGAACTACTCGGACTCTGAGTCACCATCACTGTGTTCACCAACACCCTCGTCCTCACTCTCTCTATCAGAGTCATCACCATCAATGTCACCTGGAACTGGAGGTACGTCCTCCGGAAATGGAGGCAGGTCGATAGGAGTAAAGTCTAGCTGAAGATGACGCATCTGAGCTACGTTCATCCTATGAAGATCACGGAGCATAACATCATGCTGAGATAGGATGACTCCAAAACGATCTAACCGAGCATCCATATGATCTTGATGACGGCGAATTGAAGAAACCCGAGCGTCAACAGCTGCAACTGCCCGATTGCCCCTAGCTGAGGCTGAGACAGGGCGTTTAGAAGTCAGTGCCCGATCAAAATCATCATCACGAACAAGAGCCCTACCTCCCCAAATTAGATGATGCGTCAGACGCGCACCCACGGACTCAAAAGCAGCCTTCCTAGACTGGCAGCCCTTCTTGATGGCATTGACCCAGTCATGACCAACAAACCTCGGAGGGCTCACCTCCATATATCGTCCCTGAAAACCCAAGTGCTTGAGTATTGTCATTATAAAGCTAGGAAAAGGAAGAGTACCCTTGGCTGCATCGATTTGAAGCATCCGTGTGTAGATGACCTCAAAAAAATGAAGATGATGCACCGACATACACACTACCAATTTGACCATGTCGTCAGTCATGATGATCTTGTTCCCCCTTGTAGGGTAGATGTTGGAATGAGCAACCATGTGCAGAAGAATGGCGCTGTAGAACTTGGCATGATATCTCTCCGTGACACCATCGATGAACATCCTCTGAACTTGATCTACAAAGTCAATCTGAATCGCATCCGGAATGGGCCACCTAACGTGAATAGCCTCTTCAGAGAGAAGATCATCATCAATCCCCAACGCCTCACGAATCACCTTCGGAGAAATGGTGTATCGCCGACCCTCAATTAAAACTGAAAAACTCGAGCGATTCGATGAGGGTGTTTTCGTCTCGTAGAAGGCAATCGTATGCTCAACCGAGTACTTGGTGATTGGTTGAGCCACCCTTAACCAATTTCGAGCCTCAAAGAATGAAGCTATGTTGCCGAGTTGGGAAGCCCCTAGAGGGGTGACAGCGATCTCTCCCAAGTCAAAGAACCGCTCGGGAACAATGGCCTTAGCCCGAGGATGAGCCCCAAGGGATGGGGGATGAGGCGACAAGCCCGGAGTGGAACCTCTACCCCGTGGAGCGCGAGAAGATGATGCACCTTTAGACACGGATGCCGTGGTTGTGGGAGTGGTGCGTGCGCGCTTTGAAGCCATTATCTACACAATCACAACAGCAAACAAACCAAAGATGTAAGAAAATTGACGAAATAGACAACAGCAAGGTCATTGAGGCATTTTATCAAACACTTGATGTGCAGAATCGTGATACATGCTATGGACAACTATGAAGCAATGGCAAGCACCCAAACACAAAGCAACCCATAAACAATAAGAGAGGAAGCAACAAGACATTGAGATAAACAAACCATCCACCAATTTCAAGTAATGAAATGGAACACCAACCAAAACAAACAAAATATATATATAAAAAAAACATAGCTAAAAGAACCTGTAGAGAACAATCATGCAATCCAACAATACTAAGAGAATAAGGAGAAGGAGAAGAAGAAGAATATAAGAAGAATTCGAATTCACTTACCTGAGTAAGAACAGAGTATACACCAAAAAGAAAAAAAAAACTGCTTGAGTTGAGCAAGAAACAACCACCAAAGAATGAGAACAAAAACAAGCAAGAAGAGAGAAGAGGAATATCTCCTAAGACGAGCAAAGGAACAAAAAAGGTAACTGCTTGTAGTGTGCCAAAGAAGAGGGAACACGATTGATATAACAGTTGGCCTTTGGTTTAACAAAAATTTGAATTTAAACAGCAAATGGGCCGAACTGTATTAAAGACGTTCGTACGTTCTAAGAACGTTCGTACGTCGAGCCCAAAAAAACTTCTGACATAGCACACGTTCGTACGTTCTAGGAACGTTCGTACGTTGCAAAAAGATCTGTCACCCTAAACGTACGAACGTCTTGAGAGCGTACGTACGAACCCCTTTTTTTTTTTTTTTTTTTTATGTAAGAAAATGAAGAACCACCCTAACAGCCAGACAATAAACCAAATAACTACCAAAAACAAATATTGAGAGACATCACAAGAAAACATTTCTACTTATCGTAAGGATTCCAATTATAGCCGAATACAGTTTAAACAAACCTCAACCACAAGAAAATGCAAAATCGAAGAACGACATCATACACCAAGCCATGGTACTTACTAGAATGATGCAAACATGTAGAAGAAACTGATAGACCAATACCAACCTCCGGAAACAAACTAAGAACATGATCATTGAGTATATTGAAAGTCACTTGCAACTAGACCAATGTGAAAGTGAACCGGATCACAACAAAACCAAGGAAACACAAAAAATTGTTTTTCTTCTTGTCTTTCAACCAGACAAAAGTGAAAGTCACTTGTCATCATTTTTTTTTTTTTTTTTTTTTTTTTCGTAAAACCATTTGAAACAAATGCCATTCCCGTGTGGGAGTATATAATACCTCCATCTTTTACCAAAAAACACGAGGGTAGGGTGCAACCTACATCTTTTCGGCAAAACACACTCAAGAAGTGCAATACCATGGTAACGTGCAACACAAGAACTCACATCTCCTGAGTGCATCCGTCAGAGCATGACCCTCACAGCCCCAACGGGTTCTTAGCCAAATGAGTATGCTCTCAAGACATTCAAATGGCTGGGGATTTTGTGAGTCATTGACCACTTACAAGAGGTGAAGAAATATAAAAGGAGACGATGCCCATGAAAGAAAAACATATAAGACTGGAGATATACAGGTATTCCAAAATGACAATCCAACTACATGTAAATGCATCACGTAAGAAACTACCAAGACGAAGAGAGTATGATGTAACCCTACAACTATGCATGACAGAAAAACAGTTGAAGATGCCAAACTAGAAACATCTGTAAAATGGAATCCACACAATAGAGAAAGTAGTATGTCCTCAATACCAACAACAATAACAAAATTAACCAAACCTAAACATCCTAAACACAGACAGTACCAATGAACAAATTAGGTATATAGATGCGGAAGAGATGTAGTGACAATGAAACAGTTATCAGATGAGCGACTACCAGTTAACACCAAGACATGATTGGAATCAAAGACATCACACCTATCATCCTCAAACACAACTTTAAACTTAGCATCACATAGCTGACTAATACTCAATAGATTGGACTTAAGACCCTTAACAAAAAGAAGCTCATGACTATTGAGCGATCCAACCTCAGAAAAGTTACCTTTACCTTCAACCGGAAGCATTTTACCATTTCCAAAACTAACCTTACCTCCATAACCAAGAGTCAGATTATCAATTAGAGTCTTATCACCTGTCATATGACGCGAACAACCGCTGTCAAGATACCATGATGAAGGCATCGGTTCAACCAAACGAGCCATGTGAGATACCATTTTCCTGGATGCATCCATACTCCTATCCCAGAAATGTGGAGGTGGAGTAGGCATGGGTGTTGCTTGAGGACGATTTCCATAAGGAGAAGTTCTGGGTAAGCCCCATGGAGCATAGCCATTCCACATGTATGGAGCCTGCATAGAGAAAGTGGAAGACTTGTTCCAATATGAATTACCTGCAAAAGAAGGATGGTGAGCAGGATACAAATTATTCCAACAAAAAGCAGAAGTGTGACCCATGCGACCACATGTTAGACATTTAAAGCCTTTGTGTCTAAAATTCTTTTTCGGGACATGCTTTACACGAGTGACCTTGGGTGGGGAAACCACACCAGACACCTGCACAGGAGCAGGAGAAGCGACACCTGTTGATCTAACAAAAGTAGTACAGGAGGTGCTAGCAGTAGAAAAAGGAACAGATGTGTCATAACCTAAGCCAGATTTGTCTGAATGGGATTTAACAATTCCCAGCAGAGAGTTAAGACTATCACTAGCTTTACCAAAGCCAACCAATTGTTTGTTGGCTGCAAACAACTCAGCTTTCACTTTTTCATGTTCCAGTACAAGAGTGCGATACCGTGTCTCCAGATTATTATTCAGGTTTTCCAGAGAGGCAATACGTGCTTGGAAGTCCTCCTTTTCTTTTTCAAATTCCTCCTTCAACATGTTGGAGTCACCTGCAAGATTACAGATATCCTGCCCAAGATTGTCTACCTGATCCTGCAAGACAGTGTTAGTTTTTTCAAGCAACTTTACTTGTTGCATGGAAAACTTATACATATCACATAATTCAC
Organism: Aquilegia kansuensis; assembly: GCA_020826895.1. Classification (NCBI taxonomy): domain Eukaryota; kingdom Viridiplantae; phylum Streptophyta; class Magnoliopsida; order Ranunculales; family Ranunculaceae; genus Aquilegia; species Aquilegia kansuensis. Next base: position 34,647,852 of record CM037008.1, on the reverse strand, counting down.
TAGTAGTAGCATGAACACCAGAATCAGAAACATTAATATCATTAGTAGAGGATACAATACCTCCTGGATGCTCATCCAGGGATGCACTGAAGACCACATAGTTGGAGACAACATTTGAGGGATTGCCATCATCATCTTCATCTGAATCATCCCATGTCACCGTGAGGTTCGCTTTGGAATTATCACCAGGTTTGCGATCCAACTTCTTGTCACATTCATTTGCAAAGTGTCCATATTCACGACACTTGTAACATTGGACATCTTTACGATCAACTCGAGCTCTTCTCCCATCCACAGAGAATCGCTCAAACCCACGACTCCTAGGAGCATTTGAGGAGTCAGGAAAACGCTTTCGAGGGTCTCGATTCTGTTGATATTTCAGAATCTTCTGAAAGCTACGTGACAGAAACGCATAGTTATCATCCACATCCTGTTCTTCATCATCAGAAGGTCCTGTGGAAGTTTCTTTAGACGATGTAGCTTTGAATGCCACAGACTTGTTCTTCAAGGGTTCTTCCAAGGCCTGTTCCATCTCACATGTCCTTAGTTTCCCAGCAAGTGTCTCAATGGACATGTTCTTAATCACATTACTCTCAGTGATGGCATCCTTACGAGACCGAAACCGAGGAGGCAAAGCACGCAATATCTTACGTACCACTTGTGTGTCAGTATATGCATGACCAATAGCAGCACTGCAGTTTATGATATCTTGGAGACGAATAAAGAAATCATCAAAAGTCTCAGAATTATCCATCCGTAGATTCTCAAACTGAGATGTTAACAGTTCCAGCTTACTTTCTTTGACAGTTTCGTCACCTTCATGTGTACAGATAAGCCTGTTCCATGCATCTTTAGCCTCTTCACAGCCTTGCACACGACGAAACTCACTGGCATTTAATGCCATGAAAATAGCGTTGAGTGCCTTGTTGTTATAATTTGCCAACAACTTCTGTTCAGGCGTCCACTTTTCACGTGGTGTCAGTGATGTAACGGCAGTATCATCAGTACCTGTGATAGTCAAATGTTCTTTCCACCCTGTAACAACAGAAAGCCAGACTTCTTCTCCTAATGCTTGGAGATAAGCTCGCATCCGTACTTTCCAATGACCAAAATCTTTTCCACTGAATTGTGGAGGAAGACTTGAAGTAGCAAACTTATGAGGTTCCATAAAGCACTATTGATCGTTAGCGTGAGCCTTTACGCTCCTTAACCAGCCCCCAGCGACTGATACCAATTGAGAAACTATAAATAGTGCTAACTTAACAACTGAATATTCAAACAAATCAAACAATACGCAGAAAGTAAAGAACACACAGAAATTTTTAACGTGGTAAAACCCAAAAGGGAAACGTCCACGGTTGTCCTCGCGACAACAAATAATCCACTAGATGAAATAGAGATGTACAAACCTATCAACTACCTGCACTCACTGCGAGTTGATACTCCTGGTTATCTCTAACACCTTGACTTCACCAGAACACCTTGATGTACGCACAAGACACTCGACTTCTTGATAAACCCACAAGAAGACTCGAAGCCGAACTATGAAACAAGCTTACACCAGAGTTCCTTGATGAACACACAAGGATACTCGACTTCTTGATAAACACACAAGAAGACTCGAAGCTAAATCACTATGATACTTGGAAGATCACAGATTTATGAATTGAGAGAAGGGGGAAGGAAGGGAATTGAGTTCAATAGCCACACACACTTTTAATACCAAAACCTAAACCAAAACTCAGGAACCTCACAAACAATGGACGGCCAAAGAACTGCTTCTCTCATTGAAGAAGAAGGCTATTTAAACCTAGGGTTGGAATACACCAAAAATGGGCCTGATTGGATGAAATCCATATTGGACGTACGTACGTCGAATCAACGTTCGTACGTCCCCACACGGTGAAAAGTTTGCTGCCTGCTTGGACGTACGAACGTCCTAACACCGTACGTACGTCCTGACCAAAAGGAAGCTTGCTGCCTCAATGGACGTACGAACGTCCTAACTAGGTACGTACGTCCAGACCACGACCAACCTGCTGACATACGAAGCGTACGTACGTCCTTAAGAGGTACGTACGTCCTGACCCAATTTTTATATTCGAGACACACGACGCGAAGGCAATGACACAGGATGACACGCGTACACCAAGGTTTTCTTAACAATGAACTCAAGGCGAAATAACCACGGACACTTTGTCACAAAATTGATGTCAAACCACTTAATGCCGGTTTCAATCTCCCCCTTTGACATTGATTTTGTGACAAAAACCTATGACTCTAATAGCACTTATAAAACGTGCTTACAACACCAACCCATGGCATTTATAAATCATGCCTACAAAATCACTCAAGGTAGAACACATACCAAGTCACCAATTCTTGATATCCAGCTTGATCAAGACACTTCAACCATCAGAGATCGAACGGAAGCAACTAAGAATTTTCGAAGTCACATAAGTTCCTTCAAGCAACTCCCCCATAACTGTACAATCCTCTAACAACATCAACACGTTCACTCCCCCATGCGTGTAGAATACCTGAAACATGACCCAAAAATACACTAACAAAGGAAGAAACGAATGTTAGTATTAGAGTCATAAATCTCCCCCTTTTTGTCACAACAAGTGAACAAAAGAGCCAAATAACAGGAGAACCGATGAATAAACATAAATAATAGTAAGAACATAAAAACTACCAAGACGAAATATCAATCCCAAACAACCAAGACAAAAAAATAAAATAAAAATAAAACCCATCCCAACTGTTAGCGTTCATGAAGGCAACTCATAACCAAACATAATAAGTCATAATCACATGAACATAAAGCTTAAGATAAAACAAAATTCTTCCGCACGAGCCGAAGATCTAATCCACCGAGCTGTCACATGGCCATCATAGTCCTCCTGCCATGCACTCGTACAAAACAACTTCTCAATTCTGCTATCCAAACCACAGTCGGTGAGAGGAGCAGCAAGTCCAGGAACCTTCGGATATCCAACCAACTCCAAAATAAGATTTTGAAGATGTCCCGGTAGTCTCTCCCAATGATTGACATGAGCTATGCATGGACGAAGGAACGGTGGATGAACATAGTCATACCCATGGGGAACACGACATAAGCGACAAACCTTTGCATTGTTTTTGTATTCCATCATCATAAACGACACATACCCAACAGTCGGAACAAAAACCCCATGAAGTTCATATTCTGCCATTGAGTAATTCTGAAGAACAAAAAGAGAACTAGATGGAGGTAAGAAGACACAATAGGAGTAAAGGAAGAGAGGACTCCCCTATATATAGAAAAACAAACATAACCCCAACATGGGCCCAAGGGAAGGGTCCATTACCTAATTAGCAAGAATTCTGCAAAACAGAAAGATTCTAGAACTAATATTAAAATAGCAATATCCAATAACATGCTCAACATCTAAAGATAGAAGCAAACCGATATAACAAACAAAAAATAAAGAAAAAAAAATGTTAAGTACAAAAGTATTAAGAGTAAACCAAAACAAGAACTACTCGGACTCCGAGTTACCATCAATGTGTTCACCATCACCATCTTCCTCACTCTCTCTAATAGAGTCATCATCATCACTGTCAGCTGGAACTGGTGGTACCTCTTCCGGAAATTGAGGTAGGTCAATGGGAGTGAAGTCGAGCTGAAGATGATGCATCTGAGCAACGTTCATCCTATGAAGATCTCGGAGCATAGCATCATGCTGAGAGAGGATGACTTCAAAACGATCAAACCTAGAACCCATGTGATCCTGACGACGCCGAATAGAAGAAACCCGAGCGTCAACTGCTGCAACTGCCCGATTTCCCCTAGCTGAGGCTGAGACGGGGCGTCCAGGGGTCCGAGCCTGATCAAAATCATCATCACGAACAAGAGCCCGTCCTCCCCATATTAGGTGATGCGTCAGACGCGCACCCACGGACTCAAACGCAGCCTTTCTAGACTGGCAGCCCTTCTTGATGGCATTGACCCAGTCATGGCCAACAAACCTAGGAGGGCTCACCTCCACATATCGACCCTGAAATCCCAAGTGCTTAAGAATGGTCATTATAAAGCTAGGGAAAGGAAGAGTACCCTTAGCAACATCGGTTTGAAGCATCCGTGTGTAGATGACTTCAGAGAGATGGAGATGGTGCACCGACATACAAACTACCAATTTGACCATGTCGTCGGTCATGATGATCTTGTTGCCTTTGGTGGGGTAGATGTTGGAATGGGCAACCATATGCAGAAGGATGGCGCTGTAGAACTTGGCGTGATATCTTTCCGTGACCCCATCGATGAACATTCTTTGTACTTGATCGACAAAATCAATTTGAATTGCCTCCGGAATGGGCCACCTAACATGAACGGCATCTTCAGAGAGGAGATCATCATCAATCCCTAACGCCTCACGAATCACCTTCGGAGAGATAGTGTATCTCCGACCTTCAATCAAAACAGAGAAACTCGTGCGATTCTGAGAGGGTGTCCTTGACTCATAGAAAGCAATCGTATGCTCAACCGAGTACTTGGTAATTGGTTGAGCTACCCTTAACCAATTTCTTGTCTCAAAGAACGAGGCTATGTTGCCTAGTTGAGAAACCCCCAGAGGAGTGGCAGCAATGTCTCCCAAGTCGAAGAACCGCTCAGGAACAATAGCTTTTGCTCGAGGATGAGCACCAAGGGATGTGGGGTGAGGCGACAAGCCCGGAGTGGAACCTCTACCCCTAGGAGCGCGAGAAGAGGATGCCGTGGTGGAGGGTGTGGTGCGTGCGCGCTTAGAAGCCATTTTCTGCACAAGCACAACAGAGAACAAACCAAAAAATGTAAGAAAGTCGACACAAAACCAATAGCAAGTTCATTTAGGCATTTAATCAAACACTTGATGTGCAGAAACAGAACACATCCTATCGACAACAATGAAGCCATAGTAAACACCCCAAACACACAACAAACCAGAGCCAACAAAAGAGAAGGGGAAACCAATCCTTAAGGTCGTCCATAACAAGAATTAACGTGAATTGAAGTATCGAAACACCAAGTTCCATTAAAGCATTAAACAAGCATACAACCATAACTAACAGTATATGAACAGCAAATCCAAACAATCAACAAGAGCATGACAATTGAAGAAGAAAAGATCATAAAAAAAACTTACAAGAGAGTGATCGAGGAGGACTAACGATTATACCAACCAACACGACGACAAACACCACTATGGAAGAACAGCACAAAACAAAAATAAAAAGAGCAAGAGAGAGGTCGGCGGAAGACAATTCGAGAGAGAAAGAGTGGGGAAGTGCAAGGGAAACTGGTATGTTCGTGCAAGAGGGAATAAGAGGCACGATTTGAATGTAACAGTTAGCCTTAGGTTCAACAAAATTTGAATTTAAACCACAAATGGGCCGGACTGTTTCAGGAACGTACGTACGTTCTAGGAACGTTCGAACGTCGGGACCCAAAAAAAAACATCTGCCAAACACTACGTTCGTACGTCTTAGGGACGTTCGTACGTTGCAAAAAGATCTGTCCCCCTCCACGTACGAACGTCTTCAAGGCGTACGTACGAACCTTTTTTTTTTTTTTTTTTTTTTTTTTAAAAAAGAAAAAACCGAGAAACCATCCTAACAGCCAGACAATAAACCAAATCACGACCAAAGACAAGCATTGAGAGACAGCACAAGAAAAATTTCTACTTATTGTAGGGATTCCAATTTTAGAAAAATTACAAGTGAAGCAAATCTCAACCACAAGGAAATGCAAAGCCGGAGAACTACATCATACACCAAGTCATGATACTTCCTAGAATGATGCAAACATGCAGAAGAAACTGACAGACACAAATCCACCTCCAGAACCAAAGTAAAACCATGATCATTGAATATATGGAAATGCACGTGCAACTAGACCAATGTGAACGTTAACCGGATCACAACTAAACCAAGTAAGCATATAATATTGTTTTTCTTCCTGTTGAGCCACCAGACACGAGTGAAAGTCACTTATAATTTCATTTTTTTTTTTTTTATTTAGTCTGTAAGACCATTTGAACCAAATGCCATTCCCGTGTGGGAGTATATAATATCTCCATCTTTTATCAGAACACGAGGGTAGGGTGTAGCCTACATCTTTTCGGCAAAACACACTCAAGAAGTGCAATACCATGATAACGTGCAACACAAGAACTAACATCTCTTGAGTGCATCCGTCAGAGCATGACCCTCACAGCCCCAACGGGTTCTTAGCCAAATGAGTATGCTCTCAAGACATTCAAATGGCTGGGGATTTTGTGAGTCATTGACCACTTACAAGAGGTATATAACCAAGAACGACAATGATGACCATGAAGGAAAACCAAACAATGCTGGAGATGTACAGAAAATTGAAAATGACAATCCAACTACATGTAAATGCATCATGTAGAAACAACCAAGACAAAGAGAGTATGATGTAACCCTACTACACTGCATGACCAAAAACAGTTGAGAACGCCAAACAAGAACCATTTGTAAGAGGAATCCACACAATAGAGAAAGTAGTATGTCCCCAATACCAACAACAATAACAAAATTAACCAAACCTAAACATCCTAAACATAACCAGTTCCAACGGACACATTAGGTATATAAATGCGGAAGGGGTGTAGTGATAATGAAACAGTTATCAGATGAGCGACTACCAGTTAACACCAAGACATGATTGGAATCAAAAACATCACACTTATCATCCTCAAACACAACCCTAAACTTAGCATCACATAACTGACTAATACTCAATAAATTGGACTTAAGACCCTTAACAAAAAGAAGCTCATGACTATTGAGCGATCCAACCTCAGAAAAGTTACCTTTACCCGCAACCGGAAGCATTTTACCATTTCCAAAACTAACCTTACCTCCATAGCCAAGAGACAGATTATCAATTAGAGTCTTATCACCTGTCATATGACGCGAACAACCACTATCAAGATACCATGATGAAGGTATTGGTTCAACCAAACGAGCCATGTGAGATACCATTTTCCTGGATGCATCCATACTCCTATCCCAGAAATGTGGTGGTGGAGTAGGCATGGGTGTTGCTTGAGGACGATTTCCATAAGGAGAAGTTCTGGGTAAACCCCACGGAGCATAGCCATTCCACATGTATGGAGCCTGCATGGAGAAAGTGGAAGACTTGTTCCAATATGAATTACCTGCAAAAGAAGAATGATGAGCAGGATACAGATTATTCCAACAAAAAGCAGAGGTGTGACCCATGCGACCACAGGTTAGACATTTAAAGCCTTTATGTCTAAAATTCCTTTTCGGGACATGCTTTACACGAGTGACCTTCGGTGGGGAAACCACACCAGACACCTGCACAGGAGCAGGAGAAGTGACACCTGTTGGTCTGACAAAAGTAGTACAGGAAGTGCTAGCAGTAGAAAGAGGAACAGATGTGTCATAACCTAAACCAGATTTGTCTGAATGGGATTTACCAATTCCCAGCAGAGAGTTAAGACTATCACTAGCTTTACCAAAGCCAACCAATTGTTTGTTGGCTGCAAACAACTCAGCTTTCACCTTTTCATGTTCCAGTACAAGAGATCGATACCGTGTCTCCAGTTCACTATTCAGTTTTTCCAGAGTGGCAATACGCACTTGGAAATCCTCCTTTTCCTTCACAAACTTTTCTTTCAACATGTTGGAGTCACCTGCAAGATTACAAATATCCTCCCCAAGACTATCTACCTGTTCCTGTAAGACAGTGTTAGTTTTTTCAAGCAACTTTACTTGTTGCATGGAAAACTTATACATATCACATAATTCAGTAGTAGTAACATGAACACCAGAATCAGAAACATTAATATCATTAGTAGAGGATACAATACCTCCTGGATGCTCATCCAGGGATGCACTGAAAACCACATAGTTGGAGACAACATTTGAAGGATTGCCATCATCATCTTCATCTGAATCATCCCATGTCACCGTGAGGTTCGCTTTGGAATTATCACCAGGTTTGCGATCCAACTTCTTGTCACATTCATTTGCAAAGTGTCCATATTCACGACACTTGTAACATTGGACATCTTTACGATCAACTCGAGCTCTTCTTCCATCCACAGAGAAGCGCTCAAAACCACGACTCCTAGGAGCATTTGAGGAGTCAGGAAATCGCTTTTGAGGATCTCTATTCTGTTGATATTTCAGAATCTTCTGAAAGCTACGTGACAGAAACGCATAGTTATCATCCACATCCTGTTCTTCATCATCAGAAAGACCTGTAGAAGTTTCTTTAGACGATGTAGCTTTGAATGCCACAGACTTGTTCTTCAAGGGTTCTTCCAAGGCTTGTTCCATCTCACATGTCCTTAGTTTCCCAGCAAGTGTCTCAATGGACATGTTCTTAATCACATTACTCTCAGTAATGGCATCCTTACGAGACCGAAACCGAGGAGGCAACGCACGCAATATCTTACGTACCACTTGTGTGTCAGTATATGCATGACCAATAGCAGCACTACAGTTTATAATGTCTTGAAGACGAATAAAGAAGTCATCAAAGGTCTCAGAATTATCCATCCGTAGATTTTCAAACTGAGAAGTTAACAGTTCTAACTTGCTTTCTTTGACAGTTTCATCACCTTCATGTGTACAGATAAGTCTGTTCCATGCATCTTTAGCCTCTTCACAACCTTGCACACGACGAAACTCACTGGCATTTAATGCCATGAAAATAGCATTAAGTGCCTTGTTGTTATAATTTGCCAACAACTTCTGTTCAGGCGTCCACTTTTCACGTGGCGTCAGTGATGTAACTGCAGCATCATCAGTACCTGTAGTAGTAATTGGTTCTTTCCACCCTGTGACAACAGAAAGCCAAACTTCTTCTCCTAATGCTTGAAGATAAGCTCGCATCCTTACTTTCCAATGACCAAAGTCTTTTCCACTAAATTGTGGAGGAAGGCTTGAAGTAGCAAACTTGTTAGATTCCATAAAGCACTAATGATCGATAGCGTGAGCCTTTACGCTCCTTAACCAGCCCCCAGCGACTGATACCAATTGAGAAACTACAAATAGTGCTAATATACCAATTGAATATTTAACCAAACAAACAATACGCAGAAAGTAAAGAACACACAGAAATTTTTAACGTGGTAAAACCCAAAAGGGAAACGTCCACGGTTGTCCTCGCGACAACAAATAATCCACTAGATGAAATAGAGATGTACAAACCTATCAACTACCTGCACTCACTGCGAGTTGATACTCCTGGTTATCTCTAACACCTTGACTTCACCAGAGCACCTTGATGTACGCACAAGACACTCGACTTCTTGATAAACCCACAAGAAGACTCGAAGCCGAACTATGAAACAAGCTTACACCAGAGTTCCTTGATGAACACACAAGGATACTCGACTTCTTGATAAACACACAAGAAGACTCGAAGCTAAATCACTATGATACTTGGAAGATCACAGATTTATGAATTGAGAGAAGGGGGAAGGAAGGGAATTGAGTTCAATAGCCACACACACTTTTAATACCAAAACCTAAACCAAAACTCAGGAACCTCACAAACAATGGACGGCCAAAGAACTGCTTCTCTCATTGAAGAAGAAGGCTATTTAAACCTAGGGTTGGAATACACCGAAAATGGGCCTGATTGGATGAAATCCATATTGGACGTACGTACGTCGAATCAACGTTCGTACGTCCCCACACGGTGAAAAGTTTGCTGCCTGCTTGGACGTACGAACGTCCTAACACCGTACGTACGTCCTGACCAAAAGGAAGCTTGCTGCCTCAATGGACGTACGAACGTCCTAACTAGGTACGTACGTCCAGACCACGACCAACCTGCTGACATACGAAGCGTACGTACGTCCTTAAGAGGTACGTACGTCCTAACCCAATTTTTATATTCGAGACACACGACGCGAAGGCAATGACACAGGATGACACGCGTACACCAAGGTTTTCTTAACAATGAACTCAAGGCGAAATAACCACGGACACTTTGTCACAAAATTGATGTCAAACCACTTAATGCCGGTTTCAAAACATGCCCAAATGGTGTGATCTCCTCAACACTACCTGCAGCAAGTAAATTTTTTTTCATACTTTAACTTAACAAACAAATTATCAACACTATTTTTCTTTTCAAATTAAAATAACAAACAAAAACATTACCTTGTGGTTCATAGTTCTCATTTCCATATAGATTTGCTGCAAGTCTCTTGCTGAACCTTGTGGGCTTTGGTATGGGCTTCACAGGTGTTTTGGGTTTAGGCTTTTGTATGGGCTTGACAGGTGTTTTGGGTTTGGGCTGAACAGGTTCTGGGTTGGGCTTGACAGGTGTTTTGGGTTTGGGCTTCACAGGTGATTTCCCTTTTCTCCTAGGGGGCAACTTCTGTCTAGTGGATGGTGGGAGTTCCTCAACACTGACAGGGTTTTCACTACATGGTGGCATCTCTTCAACATCAACATCCTGGGAAGCTTGACTAAAAGGAAAAGTAATTGGTGGTGGTGATGTTGGTCTTGGTTGAAGATAGGTTGGATACAAGTCTGGAGTTGCTTGTTGATTGATCCAATGTACTTAGGACAAACAATCTCAACATACAAATGAATAAAATTTTGCCTATCTTGTTTAGCCTTCATAAAGAAAGACAACACATCAAGGTCATCTACCACATGCACTCTCTTATTGATAAAATCCTCATCCCTTTCTATCACAAACCAAAACCATGACAATGCAATACATTTCCCATCTGGTACAGATATTAGCTTAAAGACTTCTCTACCTATGTCTAATAAACTAACTTCTTCACCATCCCAATCTCTAGAATCAGCAGTACTTCCACCACTATAACATCTTAACTTGCTTTTACCTTTTCCAATTTCCTTAAATTGTCCACCATAATGAAACCTAAGATGTCTCTTAGGAAGTTCTGACATCTGTATATACAAAACAACCCAAATAAATAACATACACCACAATACCCCATTCAAAGCATAAAATGTTTTTCAAAACAACAATGAAAAATAATCAAAACAGAGTAATTTTTTTTTGATAAGCAAACTGCCAAATCATAATTTCTGTTGAGTAATCAAAACAGGAACTTCATAATACATCATAAACAACCATTTAAGAAATAAAATGATGAACTTTACCATACAAATAACCTAACATTATTGTCCAGTGTTAATGAAAAAAAAACCCCTAATTTGTTGCAAAACCCTAAATTTTACCAACACAATTTCAATTTTTTTTAACATGCATGTAAAGATCCATCATAGATTAGATCATCGCAGCAAACCAACAACTAAAATTAACAATTTTCATATAATACAGCATACTTTGGGTTAAAATGTGTAAACATACCTTCAAATCCAAGCTTTGAATCTCGATCTACTTCTAGTATGTCGTTCTCAGAGACGAAATTGAGTGAAATCAAACAGATTTAACCAGAAATTAGGGCTAGATCAAACTTAGGGTTTATATTTAGTGTGAAGAAGAAGAAGAAGAAGAAGAAGAAGGCGGAAAGATAAAAGAACGCGCTTTCTGTAAAGACTTTTTGCTTTTATAATGTCTTCCTCTAATCCTGCCGTTCATCGAATTTAACCAGATTCAGACACGTACCCCTGTATTAAATAAAACTGTTGATAATAATAAATAAAAAGCTACGTTTGTATTAAGAGTCCACGTCAGAATTAAGCGTTATGTTTTTAACAGAATCGTTAACTTCCTAGTGCTAAGACAAAATAAAAATCTTTAGTGGGGTATTCGCAAATAAGAACACAAAGGGGTGGGGTTTTGACAAAATCGCCTGGTAAGCAGCATCACTCAGATGACAGGACACTTAAAAAACTTTAAAATCAAGTACACATTTTACAGGAAAACTAATGCAGCAGCTGACTGGATGTCTGGATATCCAAGTTAAAAACTGTTCAAAAGATGTACTCTATCTCCATAGTCCATAGTAAACAAAAAAAACAATAATATCCACCAGCAAGCACATGGAAAATGTGATAGGTGGTTGTAAGTGAACCTCAAATATTGAGGTAGTTGAGAGAATTCTTCAAATCACTTTTGTCCACGTTGTCTTAAGAATCAGTTTTCTCGAGCATTACTTTGAAGGAACCTACTTTTATCAAAAGATGGATGAAACCTTCTTTAAGTGTTTTACATGTGTCCGTGTATTAAATGCATTAAATGATTTTTTGGAGAAAGCAAAACACATATTAAATGAGTTGATTTTCAACTATTTGTATATGCATTAAATAATTAACTCTTTAAACAAATTTGCGAACCCCAATATTATTATTAATAAAAAAAATTAAAATATAAAAAAGATTTATGTCTCATATTTGTTTTCTATAAAACCTATACATATGGGGTGTTATTAACCCTAGGGAACATGAAAATTTTTTGTTATTGTAAAAATCAAAACAACTTCATGTTGCTAAAATAAGTTAACTTCAATGACATCAAACAAGAACACAAAGTCAAGAGAGAAATATGTATATAGAAGATATATGGGAGAGTCGAGAGTGATTTCTTTTTGCGAATGAGCCTGTGGCTCAATGGACCCCTCTCACAAAGTGGAGAGGTCGTGGGTTCGAAACACGTCAACAACGGATTGTTGATATAAGTTTCCACACGTAATTTAAAAGGGGTAGGGGTCCCCACAACCTCGCTTACCAACCAAAAAAAAAAAAAAGTGATTTCTTTTATTCACTTATACATGTACATCAGTATCAGTATATATGAAAGAGTGTGTATTCACTTCTCTTCTTATTCATATCCAGGCACCTACTTATATATATATATATATATATATATATATATAGGTTGTACAACCTCATAAGTCAAACTCCTTGTTTGCTTACTACTTAACATAGTTGAGTGCCACATCCATTTTGTTTCTAACACCTGTACTGATGATTAATCAATTAATTATTATTTGCTTCACCTAATCACATGTGACTGTGGGCTTGGGCCTGAACTTAGGACTTTAGGAATATGGACATCCATATTTTATAACATGTTAATAATTTTAGAGACACATGACAATTTATTGGTCTCACAAAAAAAAAAAAATCAAAATATATTAAAATAAACATGCGTGTGTTGATGTTAAACATGCGTGTGTTGATGTTACAGGGGTGTCTCCGATGGTTGGGCTGAGTGCTGGGATTTTTGAGGTGGGGCTAGCAGCTAGCAATGCAGCAGCGGCAAAAGTGGAGAAACATGACGGAGCTTGTAGGGCTAACCAACATAGTTTCATCCCTTTTGCATTTGACACATTTGGATTGCTAGGCTCAGAAGCAGTTGAGCTCCTCAGGAGAGTGCAGAAGATAATGGATAGCAACGTGATGACTGCAGGTTCGAACGAATATGTATTTAGGAGAATCGGGTTTGCTATCCAGAAAGGACTTGCCGCGCAGTTTGTAGCGCGTTTGTCCTCTACTTTTGTGTAATTCGTTGAGCTTATCAATAAAATTTGGTTTTTAGATAAAAAAAAAAAAAATAAATTAAAATAAAGTTTTTTTTTCATAATGTTTTTGTATTTTATTGTGGTTGTTTACGAGTTTTAATATTTGATCACTAATTTGAGATAATTTTTGATTTTAACAAAACAAAATTTATCTAAAATATTTGAATTATTTATTTTTACAAAAAAAAAAAAAAAATGAATAAGACTTATCTTAGTTCTCTCTCATTTAATGTTTAATAAAAAAAGTTCTTATTTAATATATGTTTAAGAATTTATTTAATAAATAAAAACTAACTCATTAAATGTGTTGTTTCTTCCAAAGAATTCATTTAATATATGGACACATGTAAACTACAAAAAAAGATTCCATCAATCCTTTGATGGAGGTAGGTTCCTTCAAAGTATTTTCCAGTTTTCTCTTTGCTTTGGCAGTTTTTTGTGGCTGAAAAATCAAGGTTTTAACGATTGGAATTCTTGTTTTGTTTTGAATCGTCGAGGTTTTGGGATTTCTGTGCTGTTGTGTTTTGTCTCCAAGAATTGAGAATTCTATGCAAAATTTATGTGTTTTGATGAATTAGAAACCTGATGAACTGAATTAGTCATTTAGGGGTGCAGTTTTTGTGAAAATATTTATGTTTGATGTACATGTGGTTTTACAAGTGTTTCATCCACAAACAGATGGCCAGACAGAAAGGGTCAATCAGATATTAGAAGATATGGTTGAAATGTGCATTCTTGACTTCAACACATCCATTGTGGTGGTGAAAGATATGGGATTGGGTGGTATCGGAAATTCAATTGGATGGACCGGAGAAGAAACTAGCAACTGTAATGTTATAACTATTGCCCATCGAATACCTACAATAATTGAGTATGACACCTCCGCATTCTCAAAGCTGGTAATGGAGTTTCAAATGAGATCATCCAGGAGTAGTCATCACATGTAACATAAAAAGATCAGAGGCTTCTTGATACGTCAAGTATATTAGTTTTAAGTATAAGTATTGTTGGATTTTTTTTTGTATTTGTACTAATATATATTATGTGCATGCATACTTGTTGCGTCAGGTATATTAGTTTTAAGTACTAATATATTTTTTTGGGGTAATTTTTTGATTACTTGAATACTTGTTGGCAGTAATAATTTATGCATGATCAATTCTTAACTAATGTTCACATACTCACATGCATGATTAATTGAACATAGCAATTCATACTGTCAAACAATTTAATTATGACTTATCGTTTCATCCATTAAGACTTCTTAATGTATTATTCCTTCTGGTAGAAAAGGATGATATCAGCATGTGGGCCTTCATGTATGCTCAACACATTATGAATGTGTGTTGGATCTAACCATTAATTGTTTTGCACCATTAACTTACTTTTATTGCCTAGAACAAATCTATTTTCGTGTTTTAATCTCCTACGGTGTTATTACTCTGTAGACATATCATATCAGTCTACTTAATTTTTTTTTTTTTTTTTTTTTATGAAACCAATGAATTTATGTTGAAAAAAAAAAAAAAAATGTTTCCATTACTGTTTCGGGCCTATTGCATAGTTTTTTTTTTAATTATTCTGTTTAGCTTTTGGGCTTACTGTCACATCCCATAATAAGGTGCCTCAGGTCCAACAACTAAACAATATGTTATATTTGTATTTGTACTAATATATATTATGTGGACGCATAAGCTAAGGAACACTTTTTAATTTTTTTTTTTATTATTATAATGACGTGGCTGTTTATTTGGATCCACTAATGACTTACCTTGATAGTTTGATTACTAAAAAGTAAACTCTTGGTTATAAAGGTCTCAATGATATTTCTGTACACACAATATGAATCCTTGTAAATTTATGTTCCTTGATATTTCTGTACACATTATGAATCCATGTATCTCATCTGCACATCATAGGCCATATAATGTATATGTGTATCACCGGTATCCATTATGTTTATATCCCTTTACTGAGCAGAACAAATTTATGGTAGTATATGAAGTATATTTCATACTGAAATTTTTTTGTGATTGTTCTTATTTGTGTAAAACAATAATGATAGTTTTAATAACAATAAACGTTTTGGTACTCACCACAGTGATTCCAAGTAAAGTGTTATGAAAATTGGTTTTTCTGGTTCAATATTTGTGTTAAGGTTTTATATTGGTACTCACCACAGTGAAACCAAGTATGTTTATGATTATTGACTTTTATGAATATACCATAAAGTAAAACTGTACCAATTATTGTTTTGGACTTAACGTTTTGTCCATTAGTGTTTTGGTAGTTTGGTATGTTAATTACTGTTTATGTAAGATTTCCATAAAGATAAAGGGATAATATTTGGGCCTAATAGTTGCAGTCCATAATTAAAGGTGTTTTGGGTCTTACAGTTAGACATTTATGTGCTAGTTTATATTGTGATCTATTTTACTTTCATGCCCTTGCCATATATATATTAGTCACCTATGTACAATAGGTTAATCTTATTTACTTATATGCCTAATTCATACTTGCATGCCTTATGATTATTCTTTCATTTTAAGACCCATATTATGCATGTGCCCTAGTTGAATTTATTAAATTGTGCACTTCTTATGATTAAGATGCATTATGATATTTTGATCTTGTAGCATTTATTCAGCTGCATGTTTATTCCCTTAAGGTTCATATCATCATGATTTGGTATCACCACAGTGAACCAATTACGATTATGGACATTGTTTTCCATTTTATATTCATATCAAATTTTCTATTGGTATCCACCGCAGTGATTCCAATATGTTTAATGAATATTAAAACTACCTTGAACATTCGTATTATGATTTGGTTTTCACCACAGTGAACTAAATATTGTGTTGAATGTTAGACTAAGTACCTTATTGCCTATTTATTCACTTGCATTATTGAGCTACCCACAGGTAGATCAAACATATGTTACATTGGATAACATTAAGGGGTTGGACGTATTTGTGATTAAATGAGTGTAGGATATCCACAGATACCATGCTTATTTTGATCATATGATATGTCACCCATTTATAGTATCACTAAAAATCTTAGTCATAATTGTTTAATTAATGTGTTGACTAATGTTGTGAGCATGTTTATTTTTATCGTTCTATTATTTTTATATTTCGTATATTTTGTATGTTTTTATCCTTAATAAGACTAATGTAATGAACTAGAATGAACAAGTCTAGTTGATTTTAGTGGGAGTTCTAGATCTTGGCATACGTTTCCTTATTATTGAATTTACTGTTATTTTTTATTTTTTTATATATAAAAGCAGTAAAAAGGAGAAAATTATGCATTATGCATGAACTAGATTGAACATGCAAAATTAAACTAAATGTTTATGTGAATAATTGTTGATGATTAATATTAAGAATTATTTTCGCACTGCTAGCTAAAAAGTTAATTGTTAAACTGACTACTATTGATAGTACCCATAGTATGCATGACTGTGTCCTTGAGTTTCCCAATTTAGTTGTTAAATTATAGAATTTAGGCATGTTAGTGGATGTCCTCCAATTTGTCCTAAATTCCTTGTCTACATAGTATGTTCAGTTTCACTATTACACTATTAAAGACAAGTGGAATGTGAATTAAATGGCGAGACTACTAGTTCAAGTATAGGCAAGGCTTAAACAATATTATAATCAGGTCACTCAAGTTTAATTCATGTTTCAAGGAGTTGAATGAATAATTCTCTAATTGTGTTTGGATATACACTACGTGTGTGCCAATGTCATTTATGTGAATATGACGTTTGTTTGATATAAAAGATAAGCTTTTGGTTTTAGTATCTTTCGATCAAACTCAATTGGTATTTCTAATACTTAGTGAATTGATTATGATTAATATTTATCTTTCTTGTGGCATAAAAGACTGGATTATACATCTAGATGAAAAGTAGACTAGTAAAAGAAAGGGTTTTCTCGACCCTTGACTTTACTAATTTTGGTGTATGTGGATTGCATTAAGTTAAGCAAACCAAACACACAAAGAAAAGCCATAAGAAGAAAACTTCTTGAAATATTTCAAACAGACATATGTGTACTTTTGATGTTCCACATTTTGGTGGAGAAAAGTATTTCATTACCTTTATTGATGATTTTTTCTCGTTATTGTATCTATCTATAGCATAATAAGTCTCATATGTAAATGTTATTGAAATTTACATAACTGAAGTTAAAAGACAATTAAATAGAAAGGTGAAAACTATACGTTTTGATAGAGGTAGTGAATTTCTTGGAAGGTATGATCTACGACACGGGACAACATCCTGGTCCTTTTGCCAAACTTCTAGAGCGGTTAGGAATTTGTGCCTAATACACAATGTCTGGTTCTCCATGACAGAATGGTGTAGCTAGCTCAAAGGCATAATCAAACCTTTATGGATATGGTTCGAAGTATGATGAGTAATTTTAAGTTACCCATATTATTGTGGATTAATGTTTTATGAACCGTAGTGTATATATTGAATTGGGTTCCTATTAAGGCAATTAAAAAAAAAAAAAAAAAAAATACCTTTTGAATTGTGGAAAAGATGGAAACCTAGTTTAAGACATTTACACATTTAGGGTTTATCTAGAAAAGTCCAAAGGGTATAGATTTTACTATCCTAACCATACCACTAGAATTATTGAAACTGAAAATTATTGATTCATTATGAATGGCAAAATCAGTGGGAGTGATCATATCAAAGAGGTAATCATTAAAGAAGTTAGGGTACCAATTTTGTTACCTCGATTTTGTAATGATATATTATTACTTCTGTTGTTCCTCATGCTGTTGCACCGCTTAACAACAATAAACAACAAGTTGATCATCAACCACTTAATGAAATTAATGCCATTGAACTGAATGTAAATGCACACAAGAAGTAGCATTAAAAAGATCTTAAAGATCACGACCAACTATTTCGGATGACCACATGTTGTATTTACAAGAATTTGATTTTAATGATCCAGTTACATTTTCACAAGCCATTACTTATAGTAATTCTGATAAAAAGATTCATGCCATGAATGAAGAGATAAATTAAGTGTGGATTTTAACTAAGTCTGGGGTTAGTAGAATTGACTCATAAGGTTCTATTGAATGCCATAAAGCAAGACTTGTATCCAAACAGTTTACTCAATATGGTGGCATTACTTTCTCGTGAAACCTTCACTTATGTGTTAAAGAAGGATTATCTTAGAATCATTATGGCATTGGTGACTCATTTCGATTTAGAATTACACCAAATAAATGTGAAAATGATATTTTGAATGAAAGTTTGGATAAAGTCTACGTGATTTAATTAGCCACACAACTTCATAAAGGAAGGACAAGAACACATAGTTTGTTTGTTAAAGAAGTCAATATACCGACTTAAAATAAACTTCTCGAAAATGATACTTAATGATTAATAGTATCATACCTTTGGGTTTAATGTACATACCAAACTTCAGTGGGAGTAAGTTTATTATTTTGGTTATGTATGTTGATGATTTATTGTTTCCTAGCAGTGTTTTTTGTTTATGTAAACATTTTTTATCTGTCTGAACATTTTGCAATGAAAGTTATGGTGATGCGTCATATGTGATAGAAATAAAAAATATTTCGGGATTGATCACAATAATTGTTGGAACGTCTCAGAAAGATTTCATTAACAAAATTTTGGATAGATTTAATGTGTTAAGGCATAATTGTAATGATATTCCAATTCAGAGGGGGATTATTTGAATTAAATCAAGATCCTACGAATGAATTGGAACAAGAACGAATGAAAGAGAAATCTTATGTTCACATTTTAAGAGATCTAATCACCTTGAGGTGATTGGTTATACAAATTCGGAATTTAATGGGTGTGTGGATAGTCGGTAAAACATTATTGTTTCACCCACTATAGAAGTCGAATTTGTAGCATGTTGTAAAGCTACATGCAATGTTGTATAGTTGCAAGAAATTTATAACATGATTTAGAGTTATTGATTTCTAAGCCGTTTGAATTTTATTGTAATAATGTTGCAACTATATGCCTTTGTAAGAATGATAGGTATTCTAATGTTTAGCACATAATATAAAATACCTATCGATTATTGCTTAAGTTTAGAACAAGTGAGTGTCAATGGAACACATTAGTACACGTGTTAGTAAATCCACTAACTTAAGAGCTAGAAATAATGATATTCTAGCATCATGTTAACAAGTTGGGTTTTGAATGTAACCCATAACTTAATGATTTTGTGGATTACTTAGTGCTTATTATTTGACATTATTTTGAGCTCATTATTATTGATTAAGTTCTGAATTTTCTGTTTTCCATTGTTTATGTACATGTATGTGAATGGATAATTGTTGACAGAAATAGTCTTTTGCGAAGACATTACTGGACCATTATTGTTACTTCCGCTTATAGACCTAGTTAATTAAATTGTTGATATCGTAGTACATGGAAGGAACCATGTCATTTATGCGATGTGGAACCGCCATGACTCATAATAGTGGTTTAATTAATGACGGTATTATGATAACCATTTCGAAAACTAATTTAACTCTTATTGCGCGCCTTATGTATTCTACATTAAACCGTATGTGAGATTTTACTATGGACCAAGTGGGAGACTGTTGGAATTTCCACATATAAAGCCCAACCTATAATGTGGTCCATGTACTTTTAACCTTGGTTTAATATAGAAATAAACTAATTAGTAATAGGTTATGTGGAAGTCATATCTACCGTAAATCTTAACTATGATGGACGGTCTAGATCTAATGGGCTTAGGTTTGTAGATTTAGGTCCTCTCTCCACCTCTATAAATTGGTGTATGATCTCTGTAGGGGTACTACATACTCCAGCCAATCAAAAGCAGCCACGTGGCACAGTCATCCATCCATCAGGTCGCTACGACTCGACCTCCAGACCAGCAGCGACCTACTCATACGTGCTACCATTCAATGCACAGAATATCTTCGTCAGTTACACAATTAATTCACAGAGACGCTCCTCATTCGTTACACAATTAATCCTCATTATGATGGCGGATAATCTGCAAGATCCATGATCCACGCCCTTCTATCTTCTATATAAACAGAACTACGATGGCTTGATCTCTAAGTTCAATTCCCCCGAGCTAGAGTACGTAGGCAATCTCGATCTCAACGAGGTGCAGCCACCCCAATCTCAAACATTCCCATTTGGTCAAGTCTCCCAAGCGACCTGACCCTGTTGATGCATTAATCTAGAAATAGGTTAATACATTTGGCGCCGACTTAAAGGAATTCGATCATATCGAAAATCCAACCCTCCCACCCAACTCAAAAATCAAAACCCTTTCCAAATTCATCCATCTCAATGACTACCATCCAGGACCTGCAAGACCAAATCAGAAGTCTTCAAGAGGAAAACGCACAGCTAAGAGCTGCGCAAACTACCAATCCCGCACAAGGTGAAAATGGCGGACATGGAGTCATTCCTGTTGATGACTCCAACCAAAAGTACGAGCAGCTGAGCCAACAACTGGCGGCATTCAAAGCCTCCCAGGCTCAATACCGCTCCAAGAACCACACTGCGGAGCAACTTGCTGTTCAGTCCCTCCAACAGTTCCAGGAATCTCCTTTCTCCAAGGAGATCCTGGAGCACGATTTGCCTAACAAGCTGAATGCTCCCAAGTTTGACCGGTATGCAGGAGTCGGAGATCCAACCGACCACGTCAAGGGATTCCGGAAGTCCCTTCCATTGATCAAAGAAGATCACCTTTTGTGTTTGCTGTTCCAGTCCAGCCTCACCGGACCGGCTCTCGACTGGTTTCACCGATTGAAGCCAGGATCCATCAGCTCGTTTGCAGAGCTCGAGAAACAATTTGTCATATTTTACATCCACAACAAGAAACGCCCCGTCACCATCGATTCAGTATTCAAAGTCAAGCAGCAGAATGGTGAGTCTCTGAGCACATTCTTTGTTCGATTTAAATCTGAATTACATTCCATCCAGGATTTCGCGAAGGAGCACGAGACCTTTGCAACTATTGCTTTCTCTCACGGTCTGATCCAGGGATCGGACCTCTACAAGTCTCTAGCCATGAAGAGACCATCATCACTGGACGAGCTATATCTGAAAGTCAACCGATATATCAAGCTCGAAGAAGCCCTCACTGGGAGGGAAAAGAATCACGTAGTCAACAATGTGGAGACTGATTCAACCAAGCGACCTCGTTCTGACGGAAAGAGGTTGAGAGCTAAGTCGTTGCCCACTGAGCAACGAGAATATCACCGGTTCACGCGTCCAGCCGGTTATATTTTTGAGCGGATCAAGCACAACCATTGGTGCAAGGTCCCCATCTCCACACAGCTGGAGGATACGTCTGGTCGCCCGTACTGCAAAGTTCACAAGGTACGGTGTCATCAGACAGATGACTGTCGCGTTCTGAAACGCGCACTCCAAACATGGGCCGATGAAAAGAGGCTCAACAATTGGATCCTCGGAAGGAATGAAGATGCAACAGCCAAGCGAGCAAGGAAGCAATCCAGAACGCCTTCCCGCTCTCCCAAAAGAACCAACAGCAAGGCCAGAACGGCCTCCGCAAGCCCAGTCCGCAGCAGAGGGCGTAGCCTCTCACAGCGTCTAGGTCCAACAGGTGACCTACGCGACCAAATCAACAAGAAGGTCGCAAATAAAGTGGATAGTGACAGTGACTCTAATGATCATGTGGTTTACATGATTGATGAAACCTACTCCACCCCGGTTTCAAGAGACAAGAAGCGACGAGTAGAACATCTCCACCATGTCTACTCTATCACTGGTCGAGCAGCTCGTATCAACATCCCTGCTCGCCAAGATTCAGACATCACGTTCACCGAGGACGATCTCAACAAGGTGGTTAGTCCTCACAATGACGCCCTAGTCATTGAGCTGCGAATTGCAGATTACACTGTGAAGAGAGTATTCATTGACTCTGGAGCGTCCTGCAACATTCTCATGTACAGGACCTTCAAGGACATGAGGTTGCCCGATTCAGTGCTCCTCCCAAACTTCACTCCAGTCTTAGGATTCAACCATTCCAGGGAAGATCCTAAGGGAGAAATAATGTTGCCCGTCACCGCTGGCAAAAAAGAAGACAAGGTCGTCGTCACGGCCAAATTCAGCGTTGTCAACATCCCAAGCAAGTACAACGCAATTCTGGGTCGAAAGTGGATACATGCCATGAGGGGAGTCCCATCGACCTATCACCAAGTATTCCGCTATCCTGGCCCTCATGGGATAATGGAAATTCGCGGCAATCAGAACGTCGCACAAGAATGCCACGGCATTATTGAGGCTGTGCCACCTTCAAAACCATCCACTTCTGGAACCAAGGAGGTTGACAACAAAGGAAAGAGCCTGATCACAACAGAGGCTCAAGAGGGCAACAACAAGTCAAACAGCCCATCCAAAGAGAAGACTGAACCTGCTAAATAGCAATTACAGAAGGAGCAAGCGAGCTCCCCAAAGCTTAATCTTGGCAGTACTGATCCAGGTGTGCGAGTGAATATTGGGTCAGATGAGGACCCAAGGTATGTCTATGTAGGTGCTGAGTTGAAAGAAGATAAGTTCCAAAACTTTGTAAATTTCCTTTCAACTAATAAAGATGTTTTCGCTTGGTCGTATATCGATATGCCCGGAATAGATCCATCAATTGCATGCCATAAGTTACGGGTCAATCCCAATTATCGACCTGTAAAGCAGAAACCAAGGAGACTTGCTCCCAAATTTCACGATGCTGTCAATGAAGAAATAAGCAGACTTAAGCAGGTTGGCTTCATCAGAGAAGTCGATACCCCAGACTGGCTAGCCAACATCGTACCAGTCTTAAAGAAAAATGGGAAAACTAGAGTCTGCATCGACTTCACAAGTTTGAACAAAGCTTGTCCTAAAGATTCATTCCCACTGCCACGAATCGATAGGCTAG
The DNA here is from genome assembly GCA_020826895.1 of Aquilegia kansuensis. Lineage (NCBI taxonomy): Eukaryota > Viridiplantae > Streptophyta > Magnoliopsida > Ranunculales > Ranunculaceae > Aquilegia > Aquilegia kansuensis. Next base: position 34,624,415 of record CM037008.1, on the reverse strand, counting down.
TCGATCAGACATGTGGTTTCGAGCTACTGTCATTTATGGATGCATACTCAGGGTATAACCAGATCCCAATGTACGAGCCTGACCAAGAAAAGACCTCCTTCACAACAGAACAAGGTATTTTCTGCTATAAAGTTATGCCATTCGGGTTGCGGAATGCAGGTGCGACCTATCAAAGACTGGTCACCAGAATGTTCGACGACCTCCTAGGTCGAACAATGGAGGTCTACATAGACGATATGCTAGTGAAGAGCAGTGAACAGCAGAACCATTTGTACAATCTCGACCAGGCATTCCAAAGGTTGAGACAATACAGAATGTGTCTTAATCCAGAGAAGTGCCTATTCGGAGTTGCATCAGGCAAATTCCTCGGATACCTAGTTACCAGAAGAGGAATTGAAGCAAATCCAGATCAGATCAGAGCCCTGATAAACATGCCAAACCCAACAACAAAAAAGCAAATCCAGAAACTCAACGGGATGGTATCAGCTCTGAACAGATTTATCTCAAGAGCATCAGACAAATGTCGGCCAATGCTTCACATCTTAAAGAAAGGGGCTACATATGAATGGACAGAAGAATGCGAGAAGGCCTTCAACGATCTCAAGGCGTATCTGTCTACTCCACCAGTTCTCACAAGACCCAACGATGGCGATGTACTTGGCGTTTACCTCGCAACTTCAGATTTTGCCATCAGCGCAGTACTCTTCAAGGAGGACAATCAAGTCGAACGACCTATCTACTTCACAAGCAAGGTCTTACAACAGGCCGAAATAAGGTACACACCTCTAGAGAAGTTAGCATTAGCTTTACTTTACGCTGCATGCAAGTTCAAGCCTTATTTCCAAGCCCACACTGTGAAAGTAATCACTGATCAGCCATTACGCCACATACTAGAAAAGAAAAACAAAACAGGTCGTATGGCTCGATGGGCAGCCGAGCTGGGTGATTACACTTTTGCGTTCGTCTCACGCCAGGCCGTCAAGGGCCAGGTCGTCGCAGATTTCTTAGTAGACTATCCAGCAGAGGATGCCAATTGGGAACCAGAACCTGAAACAAGGCAAGTCCAAGACAACCCTCCAGACACTTGGCAGCTGTATGTAGATGGTTCCCACAACTCCAACGGAAGTGGTATAGGTGCTGTGTTAATCTCCCCTGAAGGTTCACAGCTCGAGAGATCAACTCGTCTAGACTTCTCGACCTCCAATAACGAGGCCGAGTATGAAGCACTCATCCAGGGCCTACAGATGGCCGTCGAGCTACAGGCAGTTCGCCTCAAGGTATACAGTGATTCACAACTGGTAGTCAATCAGATTACCAACAATTATCAGATCAATGGGGTTAACCTAATCAGATATGCCAGCAAAGCAAAAGACCTCATCAGCAAACTCAGCTTTTTCACAATTGATCACATACCTAGAGATGACAACAGACATGCTGATTCACTAGCATTCTTAGCATCCAAGATTGAGTCAGACAGGCCGCGGGCTCTCACTATTGCCATCAATACACATCCCGCATACCTATTAAAGGAAGAAGAAGTTCATCAAATCTTGGATCTACTAGAGACAACTACAGAGGACATCCAAGGAACCTGGATGGAACCTTTCATGACTTACCTTCAAACTGGTGTCCTACCATCCAACAAAAAGGAAGCCAGTCAGTTGCTACATAAAGTAAACATGTACAGAATCCATGAGGGTAAACTCTTCAGAAAATCTGTAACTGGTTTGTTACTACGATGTCTCATCCCCAAGCAAGGCCAGATGATATTTCAAGAAATCCACGAAGGGGAATGTGGAAACCATTCCGGTGGGCGTACCTTAGCCCATAAAGCAATCAACCAAGGATACTTCTGGCCAAAAATGAAGGAAGATGCTAAGAAATTCGTCTTGAAGTGCAAAGAGTGCCAGCGATTTGCCGATAAGCAACACCAGCATCCAAATGATCTAATTAACATCACTGCACCATGGCCATTCCACATGTGGGGGCTTGACATCATGGGCCCCCTAATCAAAGAGAAGAAGTCTGAGAAGAGGTTCGTTCTAGTGGCCGTGGACTATTTCACTAAGTGGGTAGAAGCTGTCGCACTAACCAATGTTACCCAAAAGGATGTCCAAAGATTCATGTGGGAAAACATCATCACAAGGTTTGGATTACCAAAGCGTGTAGTCACAGATAATGGCACTCAGTTCGTTGGCAAGAATATCAAGGCATTCTACGAACTGTGGAAAATCGAGCATTCAAGGTCAACTCCAAGATACCCACAAGCCAACGGCCAGGTCGAAGCTGCAAATCGACAGATTCTAAACAACTTGAAGAAGAAGCTCGAAGACCAGCATGATCAATGGCCACAGCAATTGGAAAACATCCTGTGGGCCTATAGGACAACCCCTCGTACGTCCACTGGGATGTCACCTTTCAGCCTATGCTACGGAGTTGAGGCAGTCATTCCCACCGAGCTAACATTTGGAACGACCAAATCACTTCTGGTCGACACTGAACTAAACAATCAAGCATGGTCGTTTGGGGTCGACCTCCTCGAAGAACGACGGAACCACGCCGCCATAAAGCTAGAACAATACCAACAGAGACTAAAGCGAGCTTATAACAAAGGCGTGCGACCTAGATCCTTCCAGCCAGGGGAACTAGTCCTAAGGAAAATGTTCACTAACAAAAGAAAGGACACTATTGGCAAACTGAACGCCAATTGGGAAGGCCCTTACATTATCACAAAGGTCCAGAGCAACGGTTCTTATCGTCTTCAAACACCAGAAGGGGAGATCATTAAGAACCCATGGAATGCTTATCATTTAAAGAAATTTCATCAGTGAAATGTAAGCATCTGTTCATTGCATTTCAATGTATAAACTCACTTTTGCCTTCATCTCTGCTCAAACATGAATGGCTAATAAATGTCGACTCCCTCGACCTCCAATTATCAAAAATCTAGTCCCTTTGATAATTTGAATTTTGTTAAGTTACATCATTAACAACTTAACTTGGTGCATTGGTCATTCCCTTCCCACGACCTAAGCACAGCACAACTAAGATGTATGCGACCTGGTCTCCCAACGGGACCAACACCACGATTAGCACTTATTGTCTACAGGTCCCTTTCAAGCAGGCAAAGCAACAGGAACAACAAGATAAGGTAAAAAGTTGAATTCATTTTTTACTTGATGAGATTCTAACGATTACAGGTGCAACCAAAAATCTAAGGCATACAAGAGAAACTGTTTCAGTGCGTCCTGCTTGCAGCCATTCATCTCGTCTACCTGCCTTCTGAACGAGCTACCAGGACTCCCTGGAAACTAGCTGATCAGAATGGCTTCTTACAAACTCATCAAAGAAAAAACCGAATACTGCTGTTACATGCAAAAGACAGAGGATTATACACTAAAGATCTCAAGGAGGCTCTCGATAATGCGCTCTAGAAGCTAGGCCAAGTACAAGGAGTGCAAAACTTGCACAGGGTTACCCAATACAAGAAAGGGAAAAGAAGGAGTGCAAGAAGCAAACTTTGCACAAGGTTACCCAATACAAGAAAATGGGAACCAAGGCAAGTTCATTGCTGCGCAGCCAGCTCGCCGGAAACACCACCATCTGTAACATCACCAGCGACCTGGTCGCTAGGGCCCATCAAGGTGTCCTGAGCTGGTGTCAAAGTTTCTTCAGCACCACCTCGCGTCTCCTCTCCCTCGGGCGACCCAGATACAGCCTTCAACACCTGCTCGCAGTAAGCCTTCCACGCCGCTTCATTCTCCTGACATAACCTCTGCCAGTATTCAACAGAAGCTCGAGAAGCAGCGTTGCGCTCCTTCAACTGCTCCACCGTCTCCTTCAGCGCCGCAACCTGCATATCCCTGTCCTTCACTTTGCACTCAGCAACGGCAGCAATGTTCTTCACCTGCTCAAGCTTTTCATTGAGCTGCTTCAACTCAATTTCAGCCTGAGCACCAATCTCAGCGACCATACGCACCTCCTGGAAGCTGGCATTGAGCTGCAAGCAACAACAGAGTTTAACCCAAATGTCCAACCATAAATAAAATAAATTTGACTCATGATCAAACTCACCAAAGAAAGCGCCGAGTTGATTTTCGAGCAGGTCACCAGCAAGGACTGTGACTTCACTGCTTGGGCATCAGCAGCCAGGACGGTACCCTCATTCACAGCCCTGGCAACGCAAGGGTCATCGATAGCACTGTCGTTATCATACACGACGTGCTTCTCTCCTTGACCATCCAAATAATCGAATGGCCCGGGGCGGAATTCAGACAAAATACCTTTGCCTTTATGCAAAGGCCGAGCAGCAGTCTTCCTGGACAAAGCAGACATTCCAGGAGAAGTCACAGGCATTGAAGCAACAGGAGCTGGCATAGTTGGGAGCTCCGTCAGCTTGAGGTTCCCCGAAGAGGACCTCTTCTTCCCAGCCAAGGCAGACAACTTGGGAAGTGAGGCAGGAGGACCTGCAACTGAAGGACTCCCCACTACATCCACCTGACGAGAGCCACCAACAGACCGCTCCACAGATAGCTCCCTCTCCACAGCTCGTTCCTGCCCAAGAGGTCGATCCTTTTCAGACCTCCGAGTTGCACTGGCAGAACGTTCTCTCTCCCCCTGCCTCGAGCTACCACCAGCCCGTTCGCTATCACCAGCTCGCGAGCTGCCACCAGATCGCCCACCAGATTTATGCACTGAAGCCATAAAAGTCTTTTTCAAAGCTTTCCTCCTCTCGAGCTCGTCCCAAACAGTTTTCGGACCACCTTTAGGAGTAAAATGCTCCTTTAGATGGGGTAGGAACTCGATCTTCCGCCGGTCACTCAAGTTACCAAAACTGTTGAGAGCAGACTGCAGATCGTTCTTCCTCACTAAATGATCGTCCCTGATCGCTGCAACAAAAATAAACAGTAGTCAAGTCCAAGAACAGGAAGAAAGATCAACAACCCTAGAACGAAAGACCACAAACTTACGAGCGTCATTTCTAATCACATGACGCAACTGGATATCTCCTTCAACAATTGACCCAGTAAGCAGCATGGGCTCTTTCCACCATGGCTCGCTGCTTACTGGATAAATCAAAGGCAAACGGTCTGGCCTAACTTGCATGTTATAGCCCGAGAGTTCAACCTTGGAGGAACGTTTAAAGCTGAAGTGGTTCAGTACATCTTTCACAGAAATGTTCCACTTGTGCAGCTTGTTGAGGTCATCAATTACCCTCATATTCCGCCAGAAATTACCATTCATCTGGCAGGGGGCTCGACCTATAGCATTCAACAGGTCAACCACCAACCGAGACAATGGCAACCTCAGCCCAGCACGAAATTGGTTTAAAGTAAATACAGTAGAAGATGGGTTATTGGGTCGATAGTCAGGAGAAAGTAAACGATCTCCCAGAAATCTAATCTCCAAATGCCTAATCGATCTAAGATCATAAACCCTCCTAACAGCGAAATGCCTATGTACATAATCCATATTTACAACTCTACAAATTGCACCATCGTCTCCCTCTACCAATTCATCATCAGAAGAGTCTGGCCCATGAGAACCACTACTCTGGGGGCTATCCATCTCCTCACCACGAACAGAAGACGGAGTGTCAGATTGAGTATTCTCAGACTCAATCTCCTCACCACCACCACTCAGATTATCATTTTGGGAATCACTACCGTCAGACATTTTTCTCTCAAGCAGTATATAACAATTCAGAAGAAAACAGAAGATCAAAGAAAAGAAAGGGAAGAAAACAAACCTCACGATCTCTCAAATCTCTTCAGATCGCAAAGCAAAAAGCGGCAGCAATTCAAATAAAGGCGAGATAGGTAAACCCTTCTCAACGTAAGTACAGCTTATATACTGTAGTACGACCAATTTCAGCCATCGATTCGAAACAGATGAACGGCTAAGATCTACCGAAGCATCCATATGCATTGCAGTTATTCCCCACTCACAAAAACGGTTCGCATCCACCGTTGGATCAATCCACGTGTACGACAGATATCCAATCAAGCAATACGTGCGTCAGTTGCCATAACTGCACATCTAACTGCTCGATGAAACTCCTCCACTTCCCCGTAAGAGCGCCATGATTATCCCAGACATCGCTGCATGTCTGCCACGTGTACAAATTCGAAAAGTTAACCTCAAATCAACATCGATTGGTGCATTAAGTCTTTTCAGCCCGCCTTCCACAGCCAACCTAAAAAGAGGGGGCTTATGTAGGGGTACTACATACTCCAGCCAATCAAAAGCAGCCACGTGGCACAGTCATCCATCCATCAGGTCGCTACGACTCGACCTCCAGACCAGCAGCGACCTACTCATACGTGCTACCATTCAATGCACAGAATATCTTCGTCAGTTACACAATTAATTCACAGAGACGCTCCTCATTCGTTACACAATTAATCCTCATTATGATGGCGGATAATCTGCAAGATCCATGATCCACGCCCTTCTATCTTCTATATAAACAGAACTACGATGGCTTGATCTCTAAGTTCAATTCCCCCGAGCTAGAGTACGTAGGCAATCTCGATCTCAACGAGGTGCAGCCACCCCAATCTCAAACATTCCCATTTGGTCAAGTCTCCCAAGCGACCTGACCCTGTTGATGCATTAATCTAGAAATAGGTTAATACAATCTCCATCCTGTTACACTTACTATTACAACACATATTAGGGTTTAAGAGGCGAGAGAGAAACCTAGATCTTGTGCAGCTTCTCAGATCATCAATTGCTATGGACAAAGGTATATGTAGTGATTAATTATATGATTCATGATCCTTATTGTTTATTGATAATGTTATTATGCTTATATGTATATGATGTAATTGTTTCGTACCCTGATTATTCCCTATGTTGTTTGTTGAAAATTGTTGAAAAATTGTACAGTTGTAGAAGATGGAGAGAACCGGAGTGTGGGAGAAAGGCAGTTGGTTTGCCTTGCTAGAGTGTTGCTGATTAAAAGAAGAATTTTGGTGTTGGACGAGGCTATGGCTTCGTTGGATACAGCTACAGACAGCGTTTTCATGGCTGCAAACATAGGTGACACACTTTCACCTTCAATGCTTCAGGTTATGAAAGAATATCCAGATTGTTGCAATTGATATCCTTGGAGTTTTTCTTGTTCACAGATGAGTTATTTCAGCTTTCTGCTAATCTATTTCAGCTTTCTTGTTCACATTAATATTGGGTTCAGATTGTATAAAGTTAATTTCTGAATGTAATAAAACTTTGTGAAGGAACAAATAAAATTACATTGTTTTGTTAGTGTAAACATTCACTCCACATTTTACACGATTAGCGACTTAAAAATCGTAAAAAAATGAGATTTTAGGAAACGTTTATGATTCTAACAAGATGCGATTTTTCCGCCGATTCAAGTCGTTATATGACCGATTCGTTTTAAATCGTGATTTAAAATGAATCGGTCATGTAACGACTTGAATCGGCGGAAAAATCGCATCTTGTTAGAATCATAAACATTTCCTAACCATGTTAATTCATATCCATATTTGTTCTAAAGAAAGATTTCAATAAATCCTAATACACCAGAAGAAGTACTTCAACTCATAAACACACGTAAACAAAGGTTAGTAGTACAGAACATAAAAAGTAAGCATCATTGTTGAAAAGTACGGCCATATAGAAGTTGAGATCAGCCATCAAACTACTCTCAGGACCAGGAGAACCTTTATGTTTTTGGTACCTTTATCTTTTGGGAAGTCAAAAGAAAATTTGGTGAAATTATGTTGAGAAAGGGCTATATATATGTATGCCTCTATGTCTGTCCTTGGAAGAGTTACCAGGACAATAAGCATAAATAAGAAGATGAGGTTGAATAGGAAGTTTATTCGAACACAGTCATTCCATTGTAGCAAAACTGTGAAATGTGAGACGCGAGTAATCGTGGATCAAGTTTTGGCTCTTTTCAAGGAAATGGGTTTCCTGATTGAAGCAGCGGATTGTTGATGCCCCAGCAATCCACTGCTTCAATCAGGAAACCCGTTTCCTTGAAAGAAATCAAAGGTTGATCGACGATTACTCTCGTCTCACATTTCACAGTTTTGCTTCAGAATGGCTTTGTGTTCGAATCAACTTCCTATTCAACCTTGTCTTTTTTATTATACTTATCGTTCCAAGGAAGCCATCGATCCAAGTAAGATCCTATATATAAGACCCTTCAAGGCTTATATGGCCCTGAGAATGATTTGATGGTTGATCTTAACTTTTACATGGGCCGTACTTTTCGAGAATGTTCTGTACCAATCTCTGTTTATGTGGGGTTATGAGTGCAAGTACTTCTGCTGGTGTAAACATGAACCTTTCCCTTAGTAGATTTTATTGATATTTTTCTCCAGAACAAATATGAATATGAATTAACATGGTTAGAAAATTTTATCGCAGGCATGGGAGGACTTGTTGCTACCTATGGCTTGACCTTACATGTTCTACCGGCTTGGGTGATATGGAACCTGTGCAATTTGAGAACAAGATGATCTCAGTGGAGAGAATTCTTCAATTCTCAAACATTCTGACATTTCAGGTACTAAATAAATATCATCTGGGGAACATTGTAAGACAGGATCAGAGGCTTCTTGATGCGCCAGGTATTTTAGTTATGTATATGATGCAAGTGTTTCGGACCATGATTTTTCACATGTTGTATGTTCTAAAATGTTGAAAAAAATGTACAGTTGCAGAAGATGGAGAGAACTGGAGTGTTGGACAAAGGCAGTTCGTTTGCCTGGCAAGGGTTTTGCTAAAATAGAAAAATTCTGGTGTTGGTTGAGGCTACGGCTTCGGTGGTTACAGCTACAGACAATGTTATACAGAAAACAATACGAGAGGAGTTTCAAACGAGATCATCCGGGAGTAATCATCACATGTAACATAAAAGGAATATGTAATGTAAATATGTAATTTAATTTAGTTGCTAATCTGCGTGGAATTTAATTGTGCAGTCGTTCTGCGCTTTACATTCTTTTCTTTTGTGATTGGCAAGCTTTTTTTTTTTTTTTTACGAGATCAGTAACTCAAATTCGAATAGTGTTCATCTTTTGAGATCATTTGAAAAATGCAGAGTAGTTGTATGTTTACAATTTAATAGTGAAGTAATGATCTGAATCTGCATTACTTCCAAAGTTCTGATACCTTCTTTTTCATTTTCGATTATTAATCACAATATATGAAGACTGCCTTGTAAATTGTTTATAACCAAAATTTTCCTATGAAAAAGAACTAGCATTCCGAAAATGTGGACTAATAAGAAAAGAAAAGCAAGAAAATTATGGAGTGAATGTTTAAGAACAAACACATATAATCTTATTTGTTCCATCATAAAGATTTATTATATTAAGAACATGAAGATAACTTTATACAAACTGATCCCTATATTAATGAGAACATTCTTCCGCTAGGTTATGGCATTGGTTCAAAAACTTTATTTCTACTCTGACAAATAGTAAGAAAGCTGAAAAACTCATCTGTGAACCAGAAAAACTCCGATGGTCAATTGCAACAATCTGGATAACCTTTCAGAACCTGAAGCATTGAAGGCGAGAGTGTGTCACCTATGTTTGCAGAGGATAATAGGCGATCTGCGTAGCTATAACAAGGCTGAGGCGAGCAGAAGAAATTCGAGGATTTTGATGGGAAAAGTGGGACATTTGATAGATAAGGGTTAGGGGGATCATAGGGCGGAGAATTAGACGAGGAATTCACTTGAACATCCCTAACACCACCACAATTCTCATTAGTAATGAGAGACGAGGATTTGTTGTCGCCATCTGCAGTAACCTTCGTATTATTTCCCTTCCCCTTAGAAGATGAAACGCGTTCATTACCTTGAGGTTGCAGTGTTTCATCATCAGAATGGGAGAGACCAGTAAGTTTTTGAACCAATGCCATAAAATCACGCGCTTTGGTATGAATAACTTTTGGTGAATGTGTGTAAATAATAACAGGATGCCGTTGCTGATAAGCTGGTGGTGAGTGGCTTTTGCCGCCTATAGCTGCAATACCATTCAATGATGATGATGATGAGATTGGTGAAGAAGATGTTGATGATGATTTTTGAATAGAATGAGAGTCCTTGTTGATCTTCAAAGGCGAAAGATGCCCACCATTGACAAAATTAATATCTTTTTTTGCTAGTTGATTCTCCTAAAATTTTGATGGACTCATGATTGCAAACTCATAAATAGATCAGATTGAACTAGTTTGAGAGAGGGAGAGAGAGAAGGAGAAAGAGAGAGATGAATGGTTTTTTTAAAGAGAAGACCAAACCTTTCTGACCGTTTGATGAGTTGGGTGTTGCAATTTGAGGTATAAGCGGAAAAACAGTTGAGGCTGTGGGTTTGAAACTTTGAATAGAAAAAAATTTGTTTTAATGTTTGCCCAGAGACAACAATGCCCTAACCCAAAGAACCATACCACCACAAATCTATCCTTGTTATAAAAACCCTGCACTATCAACAAAACCATCTGGTTACGTTTACATACTACATTCTTTCTGCCGGGCTTATACGGCGAATATGGATATGGCAGTTACAAACTAATAAGTAATCTAAGATGCTGCATAGAAGCAAATAAAAGTGAAATATATTAGGTTTCAGTTACCTAGCAGATTAGCACTGACGCTCTTCTTTATAATATCTAGTATCAGATTGCCTCTCCCATTGATCAATTTACTCATGCTACTGGTAGAACTGACCGCTTGTGCTCCTGATTAAACTGTGACCCACCACCTGCGTCATCTACAGCCAAACCTTGCGCACCAAAACAGAAATACTGGTTCATTAGTCGCTTATTAACTGAAAGTGACTTACGAGTCACGTCTTGTGTTCCAGCATCATCGCAGGACTGATAAGAACAGGAAGGCCCAGCTTCATAGTCCGTTGTAAGCACGCCCTTGAGTTTATCCATTGAAGTGGGTGATGACATTGAGGATATTGAGAAAGAACTGGTATGTGATCGGATTGGTGGGGTTAAATACGGCATGGACTGCATGACACCATGCATTAGCCCTGAAGCAAATTTCTTCTTAGTAGTTGGGCTAGGAAGGTTGCTCCTCACCGCAAGAGTCCTTTTATTGCCTGGAATTGCTGATGGCTTCGAGAATCTTTGCCGGAGTGGAGTCGGAGTTTCCTCCACTTCACTTGACTGCTTATATGAACCAACTGAGTTTCCATCTCCCATCTTCTTCACACCATCAGATTTCTTCTCTTTCCGCCGTGGCCACCGAAGGAGAATTTTCAGGCGCCTTGCTGCATTGTTCATAGGACTTGGCTTTTTAGCATCAGAAGAGCCATGTTTGCTATTAATTGAGTCAGACTGACTCATTTCACTAGAGCACGAACTCGGCCTAGCACTTCCTTGATCACCATAAGCATCCGATATCCCAATACCTGTATACAAAAAGATTTCTGAGTCGGGGATTCTGAAGGAAGTTCCAGGACTGCTGCCAATCCCCTGCATTTTCAGGTGAGAGACCATTGCACTTCTTGCCATATAATCTTGACAATTGGATATCCCCCCGGCTGAAATAATCTGTTTAATCAGAATTTCTGATGAGGCAGACCGTGGTCGCTGACGGAGGAGATCAAGTGGGGTCATGCCATCTATATCACGGATGTTTAGATCAATATATTGAACGGACATGAGGAGTTCCACCAGATTAGAATGTATATTCCCGATGACTGCCATATGAAGAGCAGTTTTTCCCTCAATGTTCCTAATATTGATGACATCTTGCATGTAAATCTTTCCGCAGAGCAACTGCTTCATGAGCTCAATTTGTCTGTCCAATCTGCGGAACCCAGAAGTTCTGAAACCGGCCACAGCCATATGGAGGAAAGTGTCCCCAGCCTTGTTTACTATTGTAGTGGATGATGGAGACGCAATAATTAGTGCTTCCGCGACAGCTAAGTGGCCTCGATAAGCAGCCACATGCAACGCTGTGTTCCCTTGATTGTCTGTGGAGGTGATGATTTCAAATGATGTCACTAGATCTTTAACCACCTGCATGAGTGAATAAGATTGCTAAGAAAATAAGTAGACCACTAGGAATGGCATGTCTCTCCTCTAATCTTCCTTTGGGACTTTGTCAACAAAAACACATATGTTTCCTATTAGGAAGAACTAATTTCCAATGAAACAAAGCAGAAAAATTGCTATTTAGTATTTAACATCCATTTGGTAGAGACGAAAGATTGAGGAGCAAAATTTGAAAGCAAATCAATCGAATTTTTATGAAATCTATAAGTGGCAGCAAAGCTTTGTTTACATATGCAGTAATGCACCATCTTTAATATGATTTTCGCAAACAAGACAACCAACCTGTCATAACAGCTTAATTTCGCTTCAAGTTTGACTACCAATTTTTCAGTTAAAAATTTGTATGAATCCTTAGGAGTATTTCAGTAATGAATAATATAACTAATGAACTGTGACCCACTACAATCAATTTAATCGTTTATACGTAGTTCTACTAAATGTGTTTATACATGAACATAAAACACTAAATCCACTTTTCTCTTTTGTTTTTTCATTATCAGTAAACTAGATTTCAAGGAAAAATAGGTTACAACTTACAGCTTACAACTTAGACTGAGCAGTCTCAAAAATTGATTGGCATGAACAGGAAACTAATTCCATTGTTGCAGACAGTGGTCAACCTTTCTCCAGGTTGCTCTTCATAAATTTTGCACAATACAAACCACTTAATTCTTCAAATATCAAACTCTTGATTCTATATGCTATTTTACCCAACAAACTGACAGCCCACAAGTGTAACAATACGAATTTTCAGACACTACGGATTCTCTAATGCTACAGCATTCTTACGTACAACCCTTGTCATAAGAATTAAAATGGCAGAGCTCAGATGTCACTAAAAGTGATCAATTGGAGATTTCTCAGCTTTTCAGCAAAGAGAAATGAGCAATATTATTTCTTTTTAAACTGATAGTCAACAATAAAATGCAGAGAAACTGGATGAGAATAAAGGGTATAAAAAAATCAATGCACAATTCAACAACAATGCATGCGAATTAACCAAATCATTGTAAATGTTTCGACATTTAATCCAGGATTGTAAATTGACTGACACTACAACAATCACATTGCCTTACACAATGAATTGATCATATAAAGCAAATTTATCAAAAGTGTAACTACTCCTTCCAACACTGAAGCTTGAATAACAGAATCTGATTAAAGAGAATGACTAAATTTTTTTATAGAAAGGAAAATTACCTCAACTTGGCCTCTGCCAGAGGCGGCATGCAGTATAGTAGATCCCTGCTCATCTCTATAAACCAAGACATCAGAGCATTCCCCAAGAAGCTCCTTCAAAATCTCCAGATTCCCACCTCTTGCTGCGGCATGAATAGCTCTATTTAGCATTTCCCATCTAAAAACAGTAGGAACCTCTCTTGGTTGCTCATCTAATTCACCTTGGCTGCTCAACAAACACCTAGGAGATATAGAGAAATCAAACAAGAGCCGAAAAACCTCAGAACTCTTGCTCCTTGCAGCAGCATAAAAGATATCTGTCACACCATATTCTCCCTCACCAAATACAAGTAGAGAATCTTTCTTCAGCAATTCCTGAACAAAATCCACATCACCAGCTGAAGCCGCAGTGTACATAAGCCATCCACCATAACCAGCTCGGATTAGAGAGTTAGTTCGTCTCTTACTTTCACACTCAAGTAGAAGTTTGCGTGCAACCTGAGAGCGACAATTGGCAACATCATCGAACTGAGCTTCATCATCCCAAACTGTCTCAAGGCGACGAATTCGACGAAGGGATGTCAGTTTAATTAGCAAGTTGGCATCAAGATGGACCAACTCTCGGACCAAGTCATAGTGGCCATTGGCAGCTGCCCAATCAATTGGGGAGGCATACCACCACTGATCTCCGGTACTCTCCCACCGCAAAGGGAAGTATGAAGGTGGCATTGGGACTTATATTGAAAGATTTTGAGCTCAATAAGGTAAAATTTAGATTAAATAACACTCTTAACTCTTAAGGGAAAATTAAGCAAGACCCTTTTTAGAATACATCCACTAAAGTGAAGAATGGGAATTTGCAGATAAAATAAACTAGAACAAAAGGATGTAACACCCAAGAATATGCATATCAAGATTCTTTAAGTATGCAAAACTAAAAGATGATCTCTCCAAACCAACCTTAACAATATAATAAAAACACTTAAAAGCTAAAACACAAAAATACAGAAAGGGGACTAGTTGCATTTACCAAACATAAATGAGATGAAGCAGATGTAGAACCACATAGAGCTGTAATCAATACTAAACAGCTACAAAATCCTCAAAGCCCCCCATTAGAGAATCAGAAATGAGGTGGTGAAAAGAAGGTGAGAAAAGCCATTATAGCAGAAAAACCCAGAGGGTTAAATGAGAACTATACTAGTATGTATCTTACTATACCTCTTTAAAGGGAAAGTGGGGACTGAGGGTGGAGTGGGAAAAAGGAATAATTTTCTGGTTAGAGAAAAGCCTGTGAATATGAAGTGGGGAATGTGGGGTTTTAACAGAGTTAAGATAATGATAGATATGTTTGAGGCTTTTATGAAGACTACTGTTTGAGAAAAAGAGGAGGTTAGAGTAATTATTCTGGAGGAAAGTGGACAGTTTCATGATATCTATAAATCTTTTGTGTTCTAGATTTTCTGTATTGGTATGTTGGTGACTTGTGATGTGGATGTATGAATGGAATGGATAAATAAGAAGAACCACATTTTATGTATTATTTTTTTCTTATCTAATATCTATGACCATGTACAAGAAATTCACTAATCTAAGTTTAGTACTAATATTTATGCATTGTTGACATGAGAATTGATTAGCTAATTGTATTCTGATCACAACGTGTTAGCAAGGTGGACATTTATTCTCTTTTCTTAATGAACATTGTCAACTTCAAAATGGTGGCCTTTTTCTTTGGTTCTTTTTCACAATTTTTAGAGAATTTTTGAAAGTCGAAATTTGAGATACCCTGGTTAAAAAAAAAAATTAAAATACCCCTATTTCAAGATGTGGTGTTATCTTAGCCGCCATCATAAAACTAACCTACGGTTGTAAAGCTCTTCTATCTTGAAATGGGGCATCTCAATTTTTGTTTTTTCAAATGGGGTATCTCAAATTTTTGTACTCTCCGCAGTTTCACTTAAAACAAGATTGAACTTAATAAATGGATCCATTTAACTGATGGATCCAATCAAGGTTCTGATCTATGAGAAATGTTATAGACAAATCATTAAATAAAAAGATACATTTTTCTCAGTATTGTTAACATACACAAACTGATTGACTAAGAATTTTTTTTGTATTTTTGGCTTTGTGATTACCATTTCAAGACTTAAAATAAACAAATTTGTTGAGTGCAGTCTACTTGTTGGACCTGCAGTCCTGCACCCTCCAAGAGGCAAATGCAAGAATGTATGCACTTGTCTCATTTGATTAATATAAGAAAACAAGTGATTATGCAAAAAAAAAAAAAGGTGAATCACCTTGGATTAGTCATCAAAGGACAAATACCCAAGCTAATATTATACATAAGATTTCCATATTTGCCTAGATAAACCTCTATGGTGTCTTCTTTGCAATGTGATGTGAGCCTGCAGATTTCCAACTTTTAAGATGAGATATACTGTATTTAATTTCTGCAAATACAGTTATATTGATTTCATATATTCCTGATGTTAGCAAGCTGGCCTACTTCATCAAAGATCTTCATGGCCCATTAGATTTCAACACAGGTCTGTTGAGGTCTACCCATCATGATACAGACTGTTTTTAAAACCATGGAACCAATTCATCAATTCCTTAACAATTTGCCTATGAAAATACCAACCACATTATGAATAGCAGTAGATGTAAAACCTTGTTGTAAACTCTAATTAAATCTATGGCACTAATCTTGAATCTGAAGACCTCATAAGCCAATTGGACATGCAGCATTGCAAATCCAAAAATAAAAAATACCCTACCATGATGAGTTGAGATTAGTTATTTTGTCTAGGGACTTGTAGAATAAAGTTCACCACATAGCATGTGGCTTGTTGTTGGAAGTTCATGATTTGGAATGCAAATGGGATATTTGATATAAATTATATAATACTTGTTAATTAGGTGTCGGTAACATTGGATCACAAATCCAATAAATTATTGTAACATTGACACAGTTGCTTCTCACCCACCATGTGAGAATTGAGATTACATCGATCTTCCATGGAAATATTAGGGAACATTGATGCTCTATTGATCTCAATGTACAGTTATCTCAGTTTCAAACCTAACCTTCAATCAGGTAAGGACGTAAGGTTATGCATAACTAGAAATTGTCTATCACCTTTTCTCTGTGGGGTGGTGTGGGATAGTGGTAGGCACTCAACCGCAACGATGGTACCACAGTACCACCCATGTTATTGGGGTAGACTTTTTATTGTTCTGCGTTATGTCATGTCGCTAACAATTTAGTTACAATTATTCAATTATTCGATGTTCATGTTGGTTACGTGCATTTAGATCGAACCAGCCAGTCACATTTGCTCATCTCCATAAAATTGTCAAAACAAACCAAAGATTGCAAACTCATTCCCTTTTGCAACTACTTGTTTCCCTGAACTAGACTTCTGAGGTCATTTGCCTTATCAACCTTGCAAGACTTGCAATTCTCAACAACAAAAAAAGCAAGCAAACAGATAATATTAACCCCACAAAACCATACATCCATAAAGGTGTAAAATTATTTTAGATACCATGTGAAAGCCAGCTTTAGCTTTTAGGTAAGAGTACCAGAGTCTGTAAAGAAGGTGGGGAATGATCAAAGATGGATATATGGCTTATAATCTGCATGTTATGTCGGGTTCAATCCCAACTTTTATCATTCTTTTGATTGAACATTATTGAGCTTTTTCTTACTACTTTAGTGACCTTTATATGAAGAGAAGTCTCTCGTCTTCACATGGATAAGAAGATTGAAGGTGTATTAAAGCTTATCATCTTTCCTCCCTGCCTTCCCTTGGTGCCACATTACATCATCTGCCTATTATTCACATGGTAGACTAGTTGTTGGCCATAATGGATAATTGGATATAGTTTTACTTGGGGAGCAAGAGCAATCAACTTCCAACTAAGGTTCATGCATCTTTTGGACCACTGTTAGGCCCCCATTCACAATCTAACAGTGCATACTGTACCTCCTTGTGATCTACAAATGTGTTGTTTTTACCACACCTGACTTAGCTTGTCAGGCGTAAATTCAACTGATGAATGTTACTTGAATAAAGTCTTCCCACACGAAATCAAAACTACTGCCAGAATTCCAACCTCAAGTAGGAAGCAGCTAACTTGTGTGCTACAGCTAACTTGGGTTCTATGGAGGGCTCGGAATGATCTTATTTTCAGAAATAGGTTGTGCTCGGTAGAAAGGATATGTAATGAGGTGAAAGCTACCTTGTGGTATTGGTTGGGAGGTTGGCCAGGCAGAAGACATTATAGCTATTCAGATCTGGTGACTTGTTGGTTTGAACTGTTAAACGGCTACCTCGTCAGAGCAGTAAACTTACAAACTATGGGACATGGGACTCCAGGTATAGGTCTGTAATTTGTTTTAGGAGTCTAAAGTCTTCTCCTTTTCTGTTTATCTGGGAGGCCAGGGCAGCTCACAATAGTATGCTATAGCACCCTATTGTCATGTCTTTTGTGCCTGGTATGTAATTCTTTTTTCTTTTATCAATAAAATATCTCTTTATCAAAAAAAAAAAAAAAAAAAATCTACGAGCAGGATTTGAGGTATTTACAACATTCGAATTTGAGAAGGGTGAACAGTTCAACAACATTTAAACTTGAGAAGCGTTACAACACATCAATGCTTGCTTCAGTCAGTAAGTAAAATCGAGGAACTTATATGCCTACATCTAAACAAACAAATAAAAATGTTCAGTTGACTACAGAATACTTTTGTAAGGTAATTTATCTCGCCAAACAGAGGCCAAAAAAATGTGTTTTATTCTCACAGGTGGGGATTTGGACAGTTTGAGTATCCATCCAAATTGACCCCCACACAAAATATTAGGACGGTCTCAAATAATACTGATTCAACTCAATCCTCATAAAAGTAACTAGGACAATCTTAGATTTAACTGATTTAACAACACGATGACATTTCAAAACAAGGGACCAGCAAGAAAAGATTAGTTTCTGGACTTGCAGGGAGTAAAAACAAAGGAGACTAGCAACCAACTAGTAATAATTGGATGAAATAGAAAAGGAACAGCAAGCTCTTCCACAGACTTAAATGAAATGCAGAGCAAAGTTATCTAAATTTCTCCAACTATTTCACTCTCTCCATCCATAAAAACTATGGTGTTGGTATAAGTTCAAATCCCCAACAGAAGATATAACAATAATGCGGAAAGAAACATCTTACATAATTTGATCAGTTCTTGGCCTTAAGAGAGTTGTTATCCTTGATCCGTGCACGATTGTCTAGCTTAACAAAGCGTTTCAGATCTTCATACGGGAGGCTTTCTGTGTTCTTCCTACGCAATTCACTCAATGCAGCTCTCTTATTTATCAGGGACCAGAGCCAATCAGGGTACTCAGAATCTGCCAGAAGCTTGGGGTCAGTTCCATCCTTAAGGGTATTTGCACCTATTGTTGTAGTGGACTTGATTTCTTTGCTGAGAGTAGATGCTTTCGGAGCATCACTGGCTGCACCTCCTTTTGAGCCTTTCTTTGATTTAGCACCACCTGCCGCAAATGTTCTACGAGCAACCATGCAGATTGGCTCTTTAGTAAAAATTAAGTTTCTCAAAGATCTGCTGCAACTCATGGCCATCTCCTTTCTTTTATGCAGCATCAACTACACTGCACACCATGTTGAAAATAAATGATTCAATGATAAACAGACCCAGATGCAAATCAAGCAATAACATATAACCAACATGATCAATCTCCAATACTTAAATCCACTATAAACAACTAAGATGTATGCTGAACTTTCACTTTTCTGGTGTGTATTATAAATTTATAATTGTGAAGTACAAGGTTCGAGTCCTTATTAAAAATAGCAACACAGAAGGAACCTTGATGTGTCTTCAGATAGTTTAAAGTTTTACTTTTAACCTCGGAACAAACAAGACTCATGTTTGTATAGTAAATAAAAACAAACCAAGCCTCTTGTTTTTAAACCTAAGAAAAGACATGGCCAACATGGTGAACTGAATGTACAGAATCGGTACTCGGTAGTATTCAACAATTTGTTCCATGTAGAAGCAAACAAGCCAAAACCATGGATCAACGGATGTTACTGTGGTTTCTGTGGTCTATTTCATCATTCCATTCATAATGTGTTGCTTCCTTGGGATGTGTAATTATAATGCACTCAGTAGTATGCATGATAATGTTACGAATGATCTAAATCAGTTCACAGGAGTATATGCTTTACGACATCTGTGCCCATATACAAGCGGCTAGTTTTAAAATGTTAAGAAAAAAAATATAAAGGAAAAATAATAAAACTGTAGGCAGTCTTACAAATCCTAAACACGTAGGCACTTTTACAGAGTAAGATCTTTTGTTCCAACACTATAGTCAAAATTCATATTTTCCTCATACTAATAATGTAGAAAGATTATACAGAGGTCGAAGAATAGGAATAAACTGGGTCTGCCCCTCACAGAAAACTACATGTTGCAGCATTAAGAGCCATAGCTGACATACTTCGTGAACAGGCTTCTGTTGTAGACTTCCAATTCAAGGGTAATGAAGATACTAGGTATACAAAAAGCATCTCCTCACTGGTCTGAGACGAAGCTACCACAAACTTTTGCCATAAAACGGTAAAAGGATGAACAATTATGGAACGTACATACATGTTTTGTTAGAACATTTGCTTCAAACCCCTCTTACTCTCATGTCTTCATTTTCTTCATCAGATCTTCAATCCTATCAGCAACATCAGTCATATTTTTCTGTTTGACATGATCCAATAGTAACCGACACGTTATATATCGAGGTGTTATTTCCTTACTTATCATTTCCTCAAGTATGATATAAGCCCTCTCACAATTATCGGCTCTACAAAGCTCATGAATTAAAAGTGTGTAGGTTGAAAGATCAAGACTGAGATGATGTTTATTGATCATGTCATCCAATAAAGTGTTCAAAAAACTATCTGCTTTTCCACTTCTAAGGCACAACTTAAGCAATGGATTGTATGTTTTGAGATCGGGCTTACAAAATGTTGACTTATGCATCTCCTTGAGTACATATAACGCATTTTCCTCTTGAGAGTGGTGGCAAAACATAGCAATCATAGTATTGTAAGTAGAAGTATTCGGGATTATGCCATTCATAGGCATTTCCACCTCAAAGACATGAGCAGCCTCATGCATTTTACCAGCTCTCTTTAGCACATGGATCAAAGCATTATAAAAGAGTGTATCTGGTTTACAGTTATCTGATTTCATCATCTCATATACTTGCAAGGCTTCTTCGAATTCATCAGATTTAGCCAGTGAACACATTAGAGTGGTGTAGGTGATAACATTCGGGGTGCACCCGTGAGCTTTCATCTCATCAAGGAGATCATAAACCTTCCGATAGTTGAACTGATTACAATAGGCTTGAATGATTATTGAGTAGCTAATGACACATGGGCGGCATCCATGTCCCTTCATCTCTTGGAGAGTCCAATTTGCTTCATCAACCCTCTTGTAATTGCACCAACCATGAATGAAAATGTTAAAGGTATGAGCATTTGGGGGAATGTGTGGCTTTAGCTCTAAAAACACATCACGAGCAACCTCAACCCTCTTTTCTTTGCAAAGGGTATCAAGCAATAGGTTCATGGTTTCTGTATTCTTTTCCAACCCAAAGGTTCCCAAATCATTAAAGATCTTAATAGCCTCTTCCCATTTCCCTGCACCAGCAAGCCTTCTCATGGCCTTTGCAATAGTATTGAATGTAACATGATTTCCTTCACGCATTTCATTTACAAACAACATCATTTTATCTAATTGCTTAGCCCTCCCCAAAATATCCACCATCTTATCATATGCTTCTGGGGTATGCTTAAAACCATATTGTGTTACTGCCCAACGGAAAATACCTAAAGCAGATTTCCAATCATGCTCAAACCTACGTAACATTTCATCGACAATGCTACTTGATGGATGAATACTACAACAAATTTCATCACTCACTAAAGACTGCAACACGTCATGCTCATTATTCCCAACACGAACTTTAGAAGCCAACGCTTCAAGATAGGACAATGTATTTAAACTCCGACACCATGTTTCTCTCTGACCTATACCATTTTCACCAGCTAGGAATGGTTTCACAAATGAACTTAAAGGTATATCATGGAACAACTCACGAGAAACTATCCCAACAAAAAGAAAACGTGTATTCCTAAGGTAATTCCTTCTTAGAATGATCATGAAGACGTACCCGCAAAGGAAAAGAAAGGGGTTTGTTTATTTGAACCTAAAATTCCTGCAACCCCAATGTAATACAAGATTAGTCTTTTCACTCCAAACCACCATACACTGATTAAAATTACTAAAGTTTCTCTTTTTCCCTATAATTACCACCCAAAAAAATTTGGATATTAATCAAATAAACCAACCAAGCAAAATTATAGTGATTTTACTATAATTCAAAATCAAAATCCTAGAACACAAAGATCGATTAGGGGTTTATAGTTGTTCAATTTTAATGAAATTAAAAATAATTTCAACGATTTAAATGAAGAATGAATGAAATAAGAAAGCTTGAACAGATTGAAATTCGTACCTTGTTTCAGATTTGAGATTCTTCTTCAGCTGTAAAAGAGTGTTCTTCTTCTTCTACTTGTTTTCAGAAGAAAGAAATGATGAAAGGGTTTTAGTTCTAGACTTCTAGGGCTTTGTGGATCAAGTGTGTTGTTGGACTTGAAAAGGCCCATTAACATCGAGTAAAAACCCAAATGGTCTCGGGTTCGGGTTGCTTCGAATGCATCAATACCAGGTGTCACTCATAGAGTTAAACACGCGCATAACACGTGACCTCAAGCTATAAACTTGTTGGACTTGAATGGGCCCATTAAATCCAACGGCTATGATTAATTAAAACCAGGTGTCATTCAAAGAGTTAAAACACGCGTATAACACGTGACCTCTAACTAGAAACTTCTTTCCCAAGCTACTTTCTCTCTTTTCTAGGGTTTTAGGGTTTAAGCCATTTTCTTCTTCTTTTTCTTCTTCGATCTGATCTCTCTTTCTCTCTCTCTCTCTGATCTGAAATGGCTGCAAATCCAAACGCAGTGAAACTTCTGACAAACATTGCGAAAGCAGCAATCACACTTGGAATCGGTGCAACAGTTCTGAATAACACACTTTACACTGTCGATGGTGGTCAACGAGCTGTGATTTTCGATCGATTTCGAGGTGTTCTTGATGAAACAGTAGGTGAAGGAACACATTTCTTGATTCCATTGCTTCAAGAACCATTTATTTACGATATTCGAACTCGTCCACATACTTTCTCATCAAATTCTGGTACTAAAGATCTTCAAATGGTTAATCTAACACTTCGTCTTCTTTCTCGTCCACAAGTTTCAAAATTACCAATTATTTACAAAACCCTAGGTATGGAATATGATGAGAAAGTTTTACCTTCTATTGGTAATGAAGTTATGAAATCTGTTGTTGCTCAATTCAATGCTGATCAATTACTTACTGAACGTCCAAAGGTTTCAGCTTTAGCAAGAGAAAGTTTGATTAAACGTGCTAAGGATTTCAATATTGTTCTTGATGATGTTGCCATTACACATTTGTCATATGGACCTGAGTTTTCAAGAGCTGTGGAACAGAAGCAGGTTGCTCAACAGGAAGCTGAGAGATCTAAGTATGTTGTGATGAAAGCTGAGCAGGAAAGGAGGGCTGCTATTATTAGGGCTGAAGGTGAGAGTGAGTCTGCTAAGCTGATTTCGGATGCTACTGCTGCTGCGGGAATGGGATTGATTGAACTGAGGAGGATTGAGGCTTCGAGAGAAATTGCGTCTACGTTGGCTAGAAGTGGTAATGTTGCTTATCTTCCAAAGGGCAACAATATGCTTCTTGGGCTGAATTCTATGGCTGGAGGCCGTTGATTGCAGGTATAATCATTAATCTATTGCCTGAGTTTTGTTTGATTACTGTGTTTCTTAGAACTACTATACTTATTTCTGTTATACATGTTCAAATTAGCTGTTGCGGGAATGAGCTCATTTTAGTTAGAAGTTGAATATCTCTTACACTTCACATGTTAGATCTACTGTCCTGATCTTCAGTATATTTTATTAAGAAGTTAAATGTTTTGCATCCTCTACCGTGTACATTTTCAAATTGAATTCCTGAATTGTTTGGATTTTACGGACAGAGATTCCACACTTTACATGTTTGAACTGCTGTCCTGAATTCAATAGATTTTGGTTGAAATAGTTTCGCTCCACACATTTTTTTTTTCTTGTTTTAAAATTCATGTTTCCTTACTGAATGTTAAAGTTAAACTGGTCATCATCTTGTTTTCGAATTATCCTTTCCTCCAAAGCCTTGGTTTTATGCTAGAATGTCAGCAACAAGGGGATAGGTGCATTTATTGCCAAACATTTTCATACAGTCAAGCAGCCCCTCTCTTTTACCAGTGATAGGGAAAGCATTCTAGTTAGAGCATCTATAAACTTCTTTGTAGTCTGTTATTTATATATTGATGTTGTCTTGAGTAGAAAATATGGCTGTAGTGTGGGCCTAACTTCTGGACCATATAAGTAATGGTGTGCCGATCTGGTTATGATATTCCATAGTCTAGAGACTGTCAATTGTTAAATTGACTTTGATAGGGAGCTGGGAGTCCAGTGCGACAATAATAAATGATTGATGGAGGAAAGGCAGGACTAGGGTAAAGCAAAGCATGTGAAAATATCGTAATTATGGATTTTCTCGGGCATCGGCTTTGCACTGTGTAGGCATGATAACAATAGAATGCATAAGCTTCCAGATTTTGGTTTAATGCTTCCTGCCTTCATTGACTACCTTTAATTCATTATCTATAGTGTGAGGTCTGAGGGCTCTTAGGTAAGCTATGTTGTATCATAGTTGCAGGCCCGATCAACTTCGGCTGTATGGTTCACTATCATGGTTCATGTGGTCAGTGGTCTGCAATTCTTGCATCCTTCACGAGTTTCCACTTGGCCTTGAAGGTGGCTTGAGCTACATCCTTACAAGTACATACTCATCTAGTTGACAATTTTACATGATAGAATGAGTATGGCACTTTGGCTTTGAGTGTTGTTAGATGTCTTCATAAGTTGTTTGAGGTAAGTCACATCATGGGTTATATATTTATTTTCAACTAGCTTATTTTTTTTAAGGTCTCAGCATGAACGTTAGGGAGATATATGTTCAAATTTGCGTGCCTGGTCATGTGGTCTGGAATCCTTGCATCCTTCACGAGTCACGACTTGCCACAGGTGATTTAGAATTTTAGATGGTCTTATGTGTATGCCACTTGTCCTTGAGGGTGGTTTAGACTACATCATGGCAAGTACATAATGTAGTTTTTGACTGGATAAAATGAGTGTGGCAGTTGGCTTTGAGGGCTGCTTAGATGTCTTCATAAATTTTTGGAGGTAACCCACATATGATAGTTCTGTTCAGAACTTTTAACTAGTTAATTTACTTAAAATCTCAGCATGAATGTTAGGGAGATGCTTGTTCAAACTATGTCTGGTCATTGGAAGAGGGGGATGGATGGAAGTAACCCTTTTCACTAGATAAAAGTTGAGAGTAGAAAACACGTGTACAAATATTTTGCTCACTTCAATGTGGTATTGTTAAATGAGTGAATGGTTCACAAATGTGTGTCTAAATATCTATGAGGAGGTTCATGTGATGGATCTGTACCTGTATGTGAGGCTCACCTAAACTGGAATACAGTCATTGACTGCTCTCATGAATGATTAGTTCCTAAGGACTGAAAACTTTAGTGGGCTAATGGTCAATGTTATCTGCTGTTGAGGTACCTGTGAAGGTTAAACCATACTGGTCCTTCTCAACGTCGTGTTAGAAGGTATAGATTTTTTTTAATTCGGGACTGTAGATAAATGCTTAGCTAATCATTCCTAAACATTTGAACATTTCTTTCACAGACTTGTGTTTTGGCTTTGTGCTATTATATGGGGTGTCCAGCTGTTGACATGTCTTTCGATAACCAATCAACCCATGTTTCCATTTCTTCCATTTCTTCCATACTTCATTAAATTATTTAAACCCCAATGGTTATATAGAGATTCAAGGTTTGATATGGCAATTGGAAAAAGGCTCGAACAAAAAGGTCGACTCATTTTAGTACCTTCAAACTCAAAACTAGATCAAAATAATATGATTTCTTAGTTAAACAAGAACAAAGTTTTTGGTTAGTACCCTACCAATTTGATGAGTTTGGTTCTAATGGTTTTTATTATGTTTATGAAAATTGTGTGTTCTGTTTGTCTATATAAATGGAGCTGTCTTGACTGAGTTTGTATTCCATTTTGATTTGGCCGATTCAACACAGACTGGGTTGTTTTAAAATTGTTGCCATGACATGTTTTACTTTTAAATTGTGAGAAGCAGAATCAAGCCAGATCAGTCCAGTTTTACAACCATATTTTCTCACTTTCTAAAATTGGTGGTGTATTCTCGACAATACCCTCCCAAGTTGCAGAAGTGGCATGGTCCTCCTTTGGGTATTAGAGCAGTTTCTTGAGAATAGATATCATTTTATGTACTCTCTATACTATCTCAATAGTATTCTGATATTCCTTCTTTGGTGTGTAGGAGTGGAGACAGTAATACGTGAGGTGGCCTAGGATTGGCGTTGATGGATTGAAGGTTTTGGAATGTCACAGCAGTTTTCACATAAGTAATTCGGAAAGATGTTGCTCTGTCAATAATCATCTTGACTTTTGAATCTTTTGGTTTAACTATGTGAATTTAGGATGCAAAATACGTTAGAATTGCGGCTTTAAATATGATCTGATTAATATTAGGTTAACTTTTAAAGTATGTTCTAGTTGCTTTTTACAGGAACTCAAGAAAATCAAATGGCTATTATGTTCACAAGTTTTGGCAGGGACCTCCAATTGACCTTGCCCATTGGGATATGTATTTTCCGAGTATATTATCTAGTATCTGGCTGGAGTTGTATTTAGTGTTTTAGCCTTTTAGGGAGCCTTGATCGCTGGAGGAATGGTTGCAGGTAACGCACTGAGTTGCATGTATGCACTATACTGAAACACTTCCTAGTGTTTCAAGTTCAGGGTCGGATCTGCATGTAGGCGAAGTAGACGGTCGATTAAGGCCACAAAATGTAATAGGGCCCATAGTTTCATTCAAAGTAGGCGTTATATGTATTACTTTTTAAGCCCAATTGTGTAAAGCCCATTACAAATTTTAGAAACCCTAGTATCATCAATGAATCAATATGAACTCCCACAGCCACGAATCTTTCATTCACTTTCCTACTTTTGGAGCTCCCACCGAAATAAACAAACTTAAACTCACTTCTTATCTTTGTCTGTAATTTTGTATCTTTCGTCATTTTCCTCTCATTAATGATTTATATTGTTTTATTAAGTTTTTAATATTTTTTTAAGTAATTATCATAGTGAAATGAATAAATTTAATTGAAATTGTTCATTGATTTTTTTTTCTCTCTGTAAGGAATTATTCATTGTTGAAATTGTATATTTGTGGATTTGTTCTTTTTTTTCTTACTATTAAATATTGCTAAGGGAAGTGAAAAAAATCTATACAAACAAAACGATAATTGTTTTTTTTCTTTATATTTTTTGTCTTAAGAGAGGCCTCATATGAAAAGTAGATTAAGGCCACCAAAACCCCAGAACTGGCCCTGTTCAAGTTCAAGCATGTTACAACTTGTATGTTGCCTGTTTGTGTATCTTTTAGCATTGGGAACATAGTACAAAATATCGCGATATTTCGCGAAATATCGCGATATATATCATTTTTCATCAAAACCGATACGATACATTCTCGATAATTAGCCTTTAAAGTTTCTGTAAAATATCGGCCGATATTTTTCGATATATCCCGATATTTCCGATATATTCCGATATTTACTGATATTTTCCGATATTTTCTGGAAATATTATTTTTTTGCAAATTTTTTTTTTTAGAAATAATTTGTTTATTCCATTTTTAGTAGATATGATGTTTTTTAGGTAAATACTATGATAATATACTTCTAAATTTGATTTTATATATATTTTATATAACAAATTGATATATTAGTCGATATATTTGTTGTAAAATATCCACCGATAGATTACAATATATCCCGATATATCTATTTTTTAGAGATCGATACATTAGTCGATATCGATATTTTGTACTATGATTGGGAATCCACTCTATATCCTCTGCTTGTTGTGACAATGTGTCGGTAGCAACCTTCAGGGGGGGGATATTTTCCGAATATGAAGTTTTCTTGGTTCTTTCATTGTGTGGAACTGTGGACAACACACAGAATTTAGACCTTTTATTTGGGTAAACAGGATTTAGACCCTTCTACCACATGGGTTAGGTTATAGGGGAAAAGGGGTCTCTGTGAGACTGTGACTACTCAGGTTTGAGGTGAGATTCCTTTACCCAAACAAGGGGCTACAGTGTGTTTGTGTAGCTCCCTTTGTATTGATTGAGGAGCATAAACTAACTAATGTAAATTAACATTATCTACCAAGAGCTTATCAAGAACTGTGGTAGGGAAGACATAAAAATGATGTGTAAATAACATGAGTACTATTATATAGTATATAGATATATGTATATAAACTGTTTATAACTGTCTAACCGTCTTCACACTTGACACTGACACTAACTAGTATAGTAGCAAAGCAAAGAAAGAACGAAGAAATGAATTCTTCTGCTTTGTTACTTCCTATTCATTTCAATCAAAACACATTCTGTTTCATTTTCACCCATTTTCAAAACTCGATCATCGCGAGCAAATGTAGGCATAATAATACTAGCAGACTCAACACTCATTACATCCCAAGTAAAAAACAATTTAACACAAACCCATTCTTTCTATTACCCTGCCATTGTATTCTGTCTCACGATTTCATTTGGTGTAAGAATCAATATAAACTAGCGGTAGATGATTTGATTGTGTATATTAGCGGCAAAACCAATCAACAACTGTCTCAGAACAGTATATGTGTTGGGTGAGTTTTATATCTGTTTATATACATTAGATTGTTTGATGAAATGCCTCAACCATATTCAATAATAGACAAAATTAATAAAGAAGAATGAAAGAGTCCTTGCTTTTCCTTTTATACGAAACTATGTTGTGTATATTGCAGACCAAATACTGTAAGTGTTTTATAAAATGCATATGAGAAATACGGCTTAGAGAACTATCTACCAATTTACTTAGATTGCTTCATATCTATTGAGTTCAGAGTACAGGATTGATCGAACGAGTGTAAGCACTAATTTTAGGTAAAAGCAAATAATAGTTTTTGAAAATTTGCTGCAATCTTTCATTACTTCTCCTGTGAAGTGTTGTTACAAAAGGGAATTTCTTGAGTGTTGACAAAAATGGGAGCACATCATTTCAAGTTACATATTTTGTCTGTCTGAAAGTTGGTTTTGATCACTAACAAGATATTTCATGAATAGTTTGATAATATAATTGCTTAAATACGTGTAGGTAATGACTTGATACTAGATGGTTACCTTGGCGTATTAATGGGATAGTAGGTTGGGTTGGAAAAAGCCAAAAAGGGACTGGGAATTAGAGTCAACCATATTTAAACAAATCCAGACTCCATTTGTTGCCATTTGAAACTACTCACTATTGTTTCTGGAGTGTGGGACTGACAGGCTATTTACATTTCGTGACAGACAACCTCAACATAAAGCCATGGTAATATTTACTTTGTTCTCTAATATTTCCAGGTGGTTAAAAATTTTCAATTTCTTAAGGAGATTGGCTTCAGGAATAGTTGCCTTACTGCTTGGTCTTACACTTATCGGAGAGGCCCATGGTGATCCATATTTGTCCTTGGAATTTGCTTGTGAAGATGTCTCACATTACTATGCCTCCGTAGATCATAAAGAAGGAAAAGATCTAATCAAAGAATTGAACTCGATCATCTCCTCTCACAAATCGTTATCTTACAAAGAGGTGCTTTAGTTATCTACTGCATTTTGTTAATTTGCTAATAATTCAAATGTCTGAGAAAAGGTTTTGTATAAGCAGGTGTGGTAGGCACTCAAGCTTCTTGATGCAGCTGATGATGAAAATCCTGAAGCTTCATCAGACGTGTATGTTTTCCTTCCTGTTATCTTAATTTCGAGGGTTTATAAAGTATAGACACCTCTTGCTTCTTAGCTGCTTTCTTGGACACTTCTTTGAAAACCAACAGTGTTAATGTCATAGTCTCATACTCTCATACATACAGAAAGCTAACAAATGACCATTTCTAAAAATTAATGAAGGTACTGTCTCATTTTCTCGGGGTCTAGGTAAATCTGAAATTGTCAGGGATGATTTATTATGTAAATGGTTGGCCTAGCTAGACCATGCAGTTTTTACACCTGCTTCATTTCATTGGTTTCACTAGGATGGTTTTTGCGCATGTGCAGGATAGAAATTTATTCCCTGAGAGTCGTCTCAAAGCTTTTGGCAGGAAAACCAGAGGGATGGAACAGTAAGTCATCCATATAGAGGATTCTGTTATTTTTTTATTACTTTTTACCTAAAATGCCAATAAAGTTTTGATGGGATCTACACTAAGTGCTAAGAAGGGTTTTAGACATGTTGGTTATTCTAGGTCTTATGCTGTTAGAGTGTTGCTAGATCCTTGTACTTTGTAAGTCTCATTTTGTTTGTTTGTCTATATAATGTTTTAGAAAATCATAATTTAATCTCTCTCTCTCTCCACTTACTTTTGTTATCGCAGAAATGAAGCTTAAGTAGTTATTAGATACTGTCTCTAGAGTCAAATGATGAAAACTATGATTCATGAGCAGATTCACTGAATGCTAAATTAAAATCGGTTTTCATTGACTGCATTGCTCATCAATTTACATTGATTTTTGATGTTTCATAATGCTAGAGAGTGCAACGTATAACCTCAAGTTTGGTAGCAAACAATCTTAAGTGGATACTTTTAACTCATGCCATGATGCCCCCAGACTTTTGTCTTTCTTCTTGACTTTGTTTGAAATAGCTTTGTTCTTTAACATTTAGAGCGTTAACTCATGCCATGGTCGTATCTATGATTCCACAGGGGAACATTTGTGGCCACGTTCTTATGGCTTAAGTGATGGTCCTTCCTTGACCGATCTACACAATATACGCCCAGCTGATGTGAATGGTAGGATGAGTTTATTTTTGTGTATATAAAGGAGTATTTGCTTTGCCTAATGTAATTCCTATAAAAGAAACTTTTAATTCTTTCAGTAAATTCATCAAGGGGAAACAAATACTATGGACAATGCCTTGCTAAGTCAACCAACTGTCTGGAGCCTGCCAATAAAGAAGCGGCCTATGACACAGAAGCAGACAAGAAAAGATGGGCACCACCAGTGCAGGTTTGTTCTTTAGGCTAATGGCAACATCTAAGGGGATTCAAATTTTCCTATCGTCATTAATTGATCACATATTATTTTGTTTGAACCTTTAACTTTTAATGACACCTTACTTTTACAATTTTCGGATCAGCTTAATCATTTTGTTGACATTTAAATCAGGAAAGATTGATTCTTTGATTAGTGCTCAACATGAACTTAATAAGTTAATATCTTATTGGGGGATTATACTGCAGGTTAGGGGGGATATCGCAAGGGCATTAATGTACATGGCCACATGCTATGGGTTTAATCAGTCAGATGAAAGCCCAAATCTTCTTCTTTCTGATTCGCCAAGCATGGGTAAGATAACAAGTTCTAATAGAATGATTTTTATTCTTCTTTGTATAAAAGATAATATTTGTCATGGAATTTAGCACAATCAAAAACAGTATTTTAACTACCACAGGATCATAGAATCAAACTCAAAATCCAATCAGTAAGAACAAAATAAAAAAACGCATGGCCCTCTATTTTATATGTACAGATTCTTGATTTGGGCCTTATGTTTGTGGGGTTTTCTCAACTCCATGTAACCAGTTAACATTTTGTTCATTTCTGATTTTCATTATTCTGTTATTCTACTTGCTTAATCATTATCGAGTTTTTCTTAGATGTATAAACTTTAAATACATTTTGCAATTGTAATGATATGAGCGATACTATCTTTATTCATTTTGTTTCCATCTTCAAGCTTCTTAAAAGGTCATTTTTTTCCCTATAGAAAATAGGGAGATGGGATTACTTTCAACGTTGTTAAAATGGAATGAACTTGATCCACCATCAAGAACAGAGAAATTGAGAAACAACAGGGTATGCAGCCTTTACCAGCACAACAGAAATCCTTTTGTTGACCACCCAGAATATGCAAATCTCATATGGAAGCAAGCTGTTCCCAGTAGTCAAAAAATGTATACACCTTAAAAGCACGGAATATGAGCTCCATTACAACAAAGGGAATTACATGAATGAGGTGAGTATCACAAACCTAATCTATCAATAGTGAACTGGCATATCATTGGCATGCGAAGAAGTTGAGATGTTGACAAATCAAGTCTCTATCAGTCTAAAAGGAACTTAATCGATCTACTTTAGAAAATAATAGTCTAAGCACTTGAAAGTAGGGCTGAAGACTTGTATCATTCATATGCAACAAATGCTAAAGTAATTATTGGAATATTTGCATTTGTAAAATGATACAGGATGCCATCTAAATAATGACTCAAAATAGCATACTTTAAAAATTAATAGTCACTGTTGACGCTTGTTGATATCATATGCCTCTTTCATAGTTTCCAAATAATAATATACATTATCTAGTTTTTTTTAAGTGGTAAAACCCTCTATGTGAGAATCCATGCCTTCACTATCAATTTTTTTTGGAAACATTAATCCTCTATATTTTTTATTTTATTTACAGCCTTGAAAGAATCTGTTAGAACTTAAAGCTTCAATGTAGATTTTGTCTTTCAAGTTATTTCATATGCAATTAGGCATTGTTGCATTGATAAGTTGATGACTTAACCAAAAACATATGGACTAATTTTTTTCTATGCAAAAATGAAGCCAAACTCATATTCACTGAATGTTGAACTACTGTGCATAAGCACAAATGATCTTTATATTGCTATGGCCAGATAAAGAGAATATAAAACACACTTAGGGTAGTAAGTTATGTAGATGATAACACACATCCTCTCTTTACAGGTCGGTCAAATTTTGAAAACTTTATGCGAGATTCCCACATTCTGATATGGTCTGGCTTGCCAACATAGACACTCAAATACTCCCCGAAGTAATCTTAATGCTCTCTTAGCCGCTTGAGAACTTGGTGGCCCTCCATGTAAGGAAACAAAGAAATGATCTTATTAGGTTTTTTAGATCCCAAAATCTATGGCTGTTAGATATTGCCGGTGTACAATAATATGTATATATTGCAGGTCACATTCTGAATATGTTGTATGACCAGTTGATCACCTCTATAACTTTGCCAACTAGATACATTTGGACTACTTCCTAAAATTTTGCTTTGTTATAGGCCAAGATCTGTGCTATGGTGGACTTTTACTTGATAGAGGTGGAACTTGCAGACCTGTAAAGTTGAACTGGGACTGTTCATTTCGAAAGAAATCTTTTGAACCCGATTGCCAAAGCATAATTCATACTGAAGAGGAAGCACATGAAGTTTTGAACAGTCAAAATAGGTGGATGAGTCGAAAGAACAGCATTTGATCAGCTGTGCATAGGGGTGAGGTTTTATTGACAAAATAACCCTTTTATTCACATAAATAAGGAACATATGCAAATTCTACTGTGAATGTTCTGCAAAATAAATGGATTTTGTATTTCTCCAGGTGAATCTCTTGTGCCTTTTGCATTCTCCTTGTATGCTGATCATTGAATCAATGGTACTTGCAGTGAGGAAAGTAAAATTCATGGATCTGTTATACATTTCGCATTCTCCTTGTATGCTGATATGTGAATGTTGCCTTGGCTAGCTACGGTACAAATTCCCCTTGAATCTTCCCATAGCAGGTCAGGCCACCGTTCTGTCATGCCATCGTCATAAATATTACTTAAGACAATCTTGACCGACCCTATTGAAACCTGCTTCCCACAGCCTCATCAGGTCTGTACCGTTCTCTGGTACAGACGCTATTTTCTCTGCAACACGAGGATGTGCATTTTGCTGAAGGAAACAGATTATTTGGTCAGCTGTGATTCCATTCTTAAAAGCGTTGTACAAACTTTCTTTATAGCTTTAACTATGAAGGTTTGGAAGTTGATACTCCACCCTTGAAGCACAAAACCTGGCATCGTAGTCTTGAGGATGAGTAAGCATACATCTTAAAGTTTTTTTTCCACAAGTACAAATCCCTGTTTTCTTGTTGACAATGAATCAGACAGGCACGGATAGATTTATAATCAATTTAGTAGGAATGAACCAACTCTCTTTCCCATCCTGCTGAAAGTTTTAGCAATCCCAGGTCCACAACATCCTTAGTAACATTCCTCTTAAACTTGGTCAAGGTGTTTTATATCGTACGCCTCACCACAGACATACAAACTAAGTTCCACAAGGAAGGAAATCAAAAATGTACAGGGAGTCATATAAGATGCTTATGCACCAATTCCAAGGGCTTTTGTGCTCTATATGTAGCTTCTTGTGGGAACTTATTTCTGGAATGTTTGCCAAGCAAACAACCTTCACATAGTTGTTCCAAAGGATGTATAGAAGGCAGTCCTTTCACCATACTTTTACTTGATAACAACTTGAAGTCTCCAAAATTCAAATGCCCATACCTCAAATGCCATAGCCATGAGTCATCTTCCACACTAGCTTTAAGGCAACTTAAAGTTTCATTTTTAATATTCAAAAGAAACATTCGGTTACTGGTCATAGGAACTTGGCAAAGTAGCTTTCCTCTTTGATCTCGTATTAAGAGGCTGCCATCTTTCAAACGTATATCATACCCCCTTTCTAAGAGTTTTCCCAAGCTTATAATGTCACTTTTCAAATCAGGAGCATAATAGACATCTGAAATAAATTGTTGACTTCCATTCTTTAGGCGAATGGGAATTTTACCTTTGCCTTTAACCGGAATCCTCGACTCATTCCCAAATTTGATAGAGCCATGCACCGACTCATCAAGCTCTATGAACAAGTGCTTCTTTCCAGTCATGTGACTGCTTGCTGCCGAGTCAAGATACCAATGACCTGATCCATGGCTGCTTTCTCCTTGATAACTAAACAATACGGTAGACTCAACTCCTTGTGTATCATCAGCAAAATTTGCCTTCTCTTCATTGTTTCTGCACTCTGGAGCATAATGGCCATATTTGTTGCAATTATAACACTGAATATGAGCTTTACACTTCTTAGCTTCATGGCCAACCTTGTTACAAGTGTAACATTTCTTCTGAAATCTGCCGCGAGTCCTTTGAAAATTGCCTCTGCCACGTCCTCTTGAGCTATTCTCATCAGAATGCTTTTCGTCATAACCAGAAGTGTTAAAACTTCTTCCTCGACCTCTGCCCCTGCCTTGGCCACGTCCGAGTTCACGTCCTCTGCCTCTATGGTTATTAGATTCATCCCGCTTTTTGGTTAACGAGAGCTTTGAATGCAACACTTGCTCAAGAGAGGATTGATGCTCTTTTTTCTTAAGAAGCCTTTCTTCATGAACTTGTAATGATCCCATTAGATCATCAACTGTCATGGTATCCAAATCCTTGGATTCTTCAATGGCCACAACAATATGCTCAAGCTTCGAATCGAGAGATCGAAGTATCTTTTCAATTACACGAACTTCTTCCAGTTTTTCACCATTCCGACGCAATTGATTCACCACGGCTTGAACTCTTGAGATGTAATCAGAAATTGGTTCTGATTCTTTCATGTGCAAAGACTCAAACTCACTTCGAAGAGTTTGTAATCGCACTTTCTTCACCTTCTCTACTCCCATAAATGACTTGTGTAGGATGTCCCACACTTCCTTTGAAGTAAAAGCACTTGAGATCTTCTCAAATGCGGACTCATCCACAAATTGATAAATGAGGAAGAGTGCCTTCTTATCTTTCTTCCTAGAATCTTTAAGAAGAGTGAGCTCATTGGGTTGTCGACTGGCTTCACTTTCTGGTTCGTCATAGCCTCTTTCAACTGTATCCCAAACATCTTGAGATCCCAGCAACGCCTTCATCTGGATGCTCCAATTCTCATAGTTCTCTTTTGTTAGACGAGGATATTGGAACTGCATCATTCCAATTAGCCATTCTATAACCTAGCTTTGATACCACTTTGTTAGAAACTTAACACCAAGAACTCTCTTCTTATTGACTTGCCTTTCCTTGACACAATACACCAAGAACTCTCTTCTTATTCAATAATAATAGGTACTGGTCCTTGAAAACATGTGTACTGTTTGTATCAATGAGAATGTGACCACTCGAGCGACGCGCGTGTGATGGAGAACCTGAAGGATGTTGTGTAAATTGTGAGGAGGTCAGACTCTGGAACTGAGATAGTGTAGTTTTCTGGCAGGGGTTTCATTTTCTCGCAGGGATTGGTGGACTTGACATGGGATAACATCTGCGGGGATCTTTTCCCACCTCCGCTTATATGAATCTGTGACTCGGATTCTTAATCGATCTTTAAGGTAAGAATGCAGGCACCATATGTATGCCCCATTTGCCCCCTCTTATATTTTAGTCGCCATGGTATCACGAATTGACTTCACTGGACTCGAGAGATCCATCCCAAAGCCCAAAGTCCAATTTGGAAGAAATATCAATGTGAAGGAGATCAATCCGAATTTGCAATTGCTTTCCGAGAGGAATTGGGGAAAGAAAAAACCAAAACCCTAGCTTGTTGGTTCTTCTTACAGCCTTGTTTTTCTCTACTCTATAAATACCCGGCCATAATATAATATCCCTATCCCCTCGACTGAAATAACCAAATCACAATCATGTTGGAGATTCAAGGAAACCTAACTGGTGTTGGTGGTGATTTTGTATTAAAAATAAACAGTTTGATCTTCTGTATAGTAAACTTTTGTTTGTTTTTCTACTGGGCTTATTATATTAAAAGGATTAAGCAGGAATCTGAACAACAGGAATTTTCTTTTGCAAAAACTGAACAACAGGAATTCTCCTCTTCCGTGTACGTTCTGATGATACTTGTTCCTTTGTTCAAAGGTTTAAGTTTTCTTGTCAAAATTATCTACTCACCTTCTCTTCATCTTACACTTGTTTCCAACTTGTTATCCGAGACTCCTCTGCTCATTTTCTTTCTTGTTATATGCACTGGTTGGCCATTAGTGAAACCACTTCTTCTGTTAAAAGATAAGTTATTACTCGTTCGCGCTGTTTTAATGGAATGTTTTCTAGTTCCTGCATTCATTATTCTCTCGGATGTTCATTACAAAAACAGGTATACTCCTGATCAATACTTTGAAGGTTTTAATATCTTTAGGTTTGCTCTTCTTTTCAAAGCTCTTAAATCATCAACACATTATCTCAAAGAGAAAGGCCTTTCCACTTATGGACAAGCTTCCATTAGTGTCTACTATATTGAAGTATTTCGTTCCTTGTTTTTGTATTATCCCAACTACTGTGTAGTTCGCGGTATTCTTGCTTATTTCTTTGTCAACTCATCTTACAACCTTTTCCTCAAAGATTTGATATATATGGTCTTATGTGTGGTCTTTTCCTGCAAATTCATCCCCCAACTTTTGGAAACATATGAATTGATATTTGATGGTGACGATGATGATGATGTTGGCGGTATGCTGGTTGTTGATGATGATGTTTTTTATGATGATATCGATGATGATGAAGAGATTGCTGCCACCAAAACTCTTGCCAAGTACTAGTAACATTTCAGGATTGAGTTTTATTCTACTCACAATTTCAAGGGTTAGCGTGATTTATTTTGCGAGTTTGTCTATAAGTAATTAATTAGTGTTAATGTGTTGGTAGGCCTGGCCAAACCAGACTGACTTGTTACTTGTTCAACTTCTTTGAAATTCATGAAAATAGATTTTATTTGCTTCTTAATTTGATTGAAACATAAAGCTAATTAGTGGTATGTGGATTTGAATTGCCTTTTTATATAAGTATATGGAATATTTTATTTATATAGTTTTGCTTTCGCTGCATTTGTTTTCATTGATGCTTTGAACCTATTACTTTTGTGACAATATGTTCAAGATCATGATTCTAACTAAAAGAAGAATGTAAAGTGGGAATTATGTGAATGCACTTCGACCATTTATAAAAAATTTCCCAACGCTATTAAGGCGAGAGAGGATCTCACATCACTGCAAGGCTAAGAACCATGTAACTGTTGTGCCTCAGGGGATTAGCTAGGATAAGAAACGTGAAGTTGACAGATAGGGTTTACAAGTAAAAAGGGAAGAAGGGTGTTGCTATAAAAGTTTTATTTGTGTAGCTAAAGTTAGTTCTCACCTTTTCTTATTTTGTCTGAAAATGAAGAATGCATAATGGCAGTGAGTGAAACTAGCCTAAATATATACCTGGCAAGGATTATAAATGGAACCATTTTGAAGTCAACTGATAGTAACCATCTTGTTCATATCCATATTTTGACTAGCACATTGCCTATAACATTTTTACTGAGTAATAGGTTAAGCATCTGTTGGGAAGAAATGAGAGTGGTCAAGTAATGTCATATCTACTTCTTGAGTTGAGTAAACAACTTCCTGAGAAACTTAACATAAATCAGTTGGATACAACAGATGAAAGCAACATTTTGTGACAATGCTAGATACCAAATTCTAGACGAATTAGCTATTTTGGTAAAAATAGCTAGTTAAAAATGCATACAAGCAGTTAACTAATTAAGCTTTAAGCTGTGATACCTATAGAGTGCAAAGGAACAGACAGAAACCAAGGCAAGCTTTACTAGCTACAAAGTCTCCTTATGCATCTTTGGTGCTGGTGCCACCTCAACCACACCGTCTTTATCAGATGCTGCACAAGATCCCATTCCCAAATTATCTGCAGAGCCCTTTTTGTCTTAAACATAGCAGGATCACCAACCGCAGCGGCAGAATCATACAAAGTGCCAGTGCCTCCATACCTCGAAACTCCACAGTAGCTGAATGAAGATGAGGAAATGGCAAGAGTACACTCTGAACCGCAATCTTGAGATTGTAAACCACATCAGGAGTCTTGATTCTTACGTAATTGATCCTCATCTGACCACCTCTACTTCCTCCATTAGTAATTATCAAGGAGTCACCACTGTGATCCATTGTAGGCAAAGTAGTGCCTGTTGGCAGCCTCATTAGATCAGCACTCGTTAACAAGCGATTAGGTACGATATGGAATCTGAAATTGTTACGATAGGCATGGCCACCAGAAAAGATTGCAGGATCATTACGAATACTGAAACCAGTAGTATGAAGTCGAAACATACCATCTTTAATCATCAGACGCATAATAGCAGGGGAAGGCAGAGTATTAATTAATCGTGGATTTGTGCGATTATCAGATTGTGGAGAAGGAAAAGATAGAGGAGACATCCTTTCTATGTCACAAAAAGGAGAGATAAAACCTTCAAGACAATGACCAACTACGGTACCGTTGTAGAAGAAATTAGGTTGAGTGATCTCTGCTCCACCAATGTACATGATATTATCATTTCCATCTCTGCTACTTGCAGAAGTAAATCCTCTACTAGCAAATAATGTAATGGTCTTGGAAAGATCATCATTAGGAGATGGAATGTCAAAAGCGGCAATTTCAGGAAACGATACAAGGCTATTACTCCTTCCGGTAGTCACAGGATAGTAAGGACAACCAGCCTGCAATAACAACAAACAATCAGAAGAGCAAATCGACGAAAACACCAAAACACCAAAATAATGAATACATTACCAAAACACCAACATAATCAATGCATTACCAAAACAATTCCTTCTCTAGCTGCAAGAATAAGAATATCAGCGTAAGAAACTGTTGCAGGACACTCTTCTTCGACTTTGGATTTGCTTTTTTCGATTATATTGAAACCTTTCATTGACCCATTAGGTACAGTATCTTTCTCAGATTGATTTCCAGCATTGGGAGAATCCATTAGAACAGATCCATCACGTTTCTACAAGAATCCCCATTTCATTCAAAACAATCAAATCAA
This sequence comes from Aquilegia kansuensis, assembly GCA_020826895.1. Taxonomy (NCBI): domain Eukaryota; kingdom Viridiplantae; phylum Streptophyta; class Magnoliopsida; order Ranunculales; family Ranunculaceae; genus Aquilegia; species Aquilegia kansuensis. The sequence goes on along the minus strand of CM037008.1, from coordinate 34,585,055 downwards.
ATTAAATTAACACAAAACCCACTAAAACCCTAATGAAATCAAAATCCCATTGTAAGATAAAAATTCAGTAAATTAGCTAAAAAACAAACCTGAATCAAGAAATCATGAAACACCAAGCACAATAAAGCTGGAGTAACATTAGTTTGAGTTTTGTAAAGATATCGCATCATCGATTCAACAAATTCTTCATCTTTATAGTAATCGTATTCAAAATCAATAGAATCACCGATCTTTATTTCGTTATTGAAGTAAAGAAGAGAAGGGATCCATGAAAAAGATGAACTACCATTATTTATCTGTTCACCACTTTGTTTACCAAGAAAGAGAAGTAACGAAACACTCTGTTTCTTTCCAGGAACAGAGGAAGACGCACCACAACTTAGAATTATCGATGGAAGAATAACCCACATTGTAATTTGTACTACCATGCAATTCTTGATGAGGTTGTAAACTGAAGTAATAACTGATCGATGGATGGGTAAGACGATTGAACGTAAGGATACTGAGTTAAAAGAGTTGGTTTATGAAACCCTAAACCTTAGAACTAACAAGCTAGATAGATGAAAGAAAGAAAGAAAGAAAGAAAGAAAGAAAGAAAGAAATCCTGTATATATATTACACTACACACTACGAAAGAATTGAAGATGGAGAAGTATTCTGTTCAGAAGCAAGTAAGGATAATAAATCCAGGAATGAGTACTACAAAGAAGTATACTCCGTCTTTCTCTTCAAACAACATATCCAAGAAAGTAGAAAAAAGAGTTTCCAAGAAATCCTGACCCCATGAACATGAAAGAAGTGCAAACGAAATCAGAAGATACCAACATATAAACCTGAGAATTGTTCTTCGTCTATCCTCGCGTCTTATCTCTTCCTCTCTTCTTATCAAATTTGCTTCTCTCTCTTCTGGTGTTCTTGTTCTTCTTCTTCTTCTTCTTCTTCTTCTTACATCCATTTCAAAACCATGTGCATGTACTCTTGTGAATTGTGCGGTACTCATTAGTTTGAATTCCTATTTATACTTCAGACCATTTACACAATAATAATAATAATACAGTAATTTTGTCTGAAACAGCCATGGCCCATGGGTCATATCCAATTTACATATCCGGCCCAATAAAAGATTTAACCGACTACAGTTGAGATGGTCAGTTATAAACCATATACTAGTTGTTAAACCCGTGCTACGCACCGGGATTTATGTTAACACCTATTTATAATGCAGTGCTATTGCTCAAAGGTACTGTGATTTGTGTTTACAATAGTATTTGTACAAACTATGGAGTTGTTTCCTATTTGTAGCTAGAAAGCAGATTATCAGACCAACTCTAAATTTTGAATAAAGTTATTTCAATCCAGCCTAATTTAAAACTTCTTGAGAATTTTTTTTTTGATAAAAGGCAGAAATCTTATAAGGATAACACAATCTTACATATATATATATATATTTTTTTTTTTTTTTTGGATAAAAGGTAGAATTTATATTATAAACGACAAAACTTACACTCCTGAATGATGTACAAAGTACTGTCAGTTTGAAATCTCCCTATAAAGACATGGCTCTATTTGTAGATCATTGTTTAACTAACCCCATATGCCCGCCTACATCAAGCCCACATACATATAGTTGAACAAATAAATAACAAAGTCTATACAAAGGGGTAAAAAAAAAATAGATCTGAAACAGAGTTGTCCCTAGTCTTGGTCTATTCCAGTTGCATCATCTTTGTTACTGCTGAATTGCGTTGTTGTTGCATGCAGCCTTAACTGATTCTACATGCTTGTGACATGGTTTCTATCACTGTCATGTAATCACTGCTTTAGTTACTATGTCTGATAATTCAACTGCACCCATCCTTTGCTACTGATTCCTGCTAGGGCACTACACCCTTCCTGTCATTAAATTCTGTCATATCTTTCTTGTCAATATTCAACAATAGCCGTGCAGTCTCCTTGATCCAACACACTTTCTTTTGTACATCAACTTGGTCTTCTCTGAAAATAATATTATTTCGTGAGGTATATATCATTACTCATTTGTAAGATTCATGGATTGCGTGATCATCCAAGGAGGCAAAATCTTCATGTCCAACATTAGTTTTGGCCTCCTCTTCTTTCCTGGAACACCAGATGAGCAACTTTAACCTGCCAAGAATCAGAATGTAAGATATATGGAAGAAAATAAAGAATCTGATTTTTAATTTTCTCATTATAGAGCTAAATCCATGTCATATCACTATACATATGCAAAACATGGTTAAAATTACCAATAATTAACAACTCTAACCAATGTACAGGCATTGCAAAATATACGAGCTCTCAAGTTCTTAAACTGCTACTTTCACGTCGATCTTTCTCATTATCAATTTTTTAGTTGATCTAAAACTCGTGTACCCAAAATTCAGATTTCTCATGTAATTGGTGATGCCCAAGATTAATATTCATAATAAATGAACAAAAATGGCTTTCCTATAAACATGGTTTCCTGTATTGAAATCGTAACTCAAATAAAATTGAAGAAGATTGGAGAGATGAATAAGCGAAATTAATAAACATTAGCAGTTTCAACATATAAATATTGTTTGGAGAACGTAATAGTAATAAAAATATCTGAGTTCTATTCTAAACTGAGTTTGAAATCTAAAGGAGTCTAATTTCATTGCAGATATCGCAGCTAGGTTTGGGATGGATATTCAGTGATGGGATGGAAATATTGGGCCGAGACATCATTTAATTTATACGAAACATTCAGTGACTGCCACTTTTTCCTGGTTCTTATCGATTTTTCTTGAAGGTTTCATGGCACACTTTTGCTTAAAATGACTTGACATACCTCAACATCTGACACTATCCGCAGTTGTCTCTACTCATTGATAGGAATTTTTTCCATTGTAAATATGTGAACATATCCTAAACTTTTAATACCTACATGCATAAGAAGGGAAATCAAGAGAGATCAGCTCATCCATAGGTTCAAACCTTCTGATTCCCAAAAAAGCCAAGCACCTATTGAGAGAAGATTGACAGTTGAAAAAATATGCAACAATCAACTCTAATTTGAGTAATTAATATTAAATCTGTGTACCTGCCTTGGCTTCACAATGCAACGTCATTGTTAAGAAAAAATTGGAGAAGATCACCTAATGCCAATGATCTGCAACTGTTCATACAAAGGAAATAAAAATATAATTCCTTGCAACTCTAATTTAAATTTGTCCAGTGCAGTAATACCATATCTAGATTGTTGCATATCAAGCAACAATAACCTATACAAACCTAAATTCTATGACCTCAAAGTCTCAAATCCTTTGACCATGAAGCTTCCAATCAAAGGCCCTAAGTCAATCTGAACCGAATATTGGTCGATGGTGCTAAGCAATTGATTTAATAAGACTGAAAACAAAATTAAGTCCACTGAATTAGATTTTGTCAAGCTAAAAATAACTAAATGCATCATAACCACATATATGTCCATGGTCAATAGGTCTGTTATGCAACCAAATCGGCAGCTAATCAACCAAAAGTTTTAGTTATACAAAGGGACCATTATGTTTACAACTTCAGTATTGTCCGGCCAATACAAAGAGTGTCATCGGATAGTGGTCCATGGGTTTGTTCAACAACCCAAATGCTTTGCTAAACAACCAAACTTTAAGTAGTACAAATAACTATGATGCGGATTCCACTATCATATATGATATACCAAAGACAAAGAGTAGCAATGGATTAGTGGATGGGAATTTTGTTACCAGAATTGAATTCATCTAGGGATGCATGAGTATGGATTAGTTTCTTAAAGATTTCAATATCTTATAGCATTCAATGTCATCTGCATTTGCAAATAAATCATCCCACTGACACCTAAAAGAATGCATGAATAGGGATGTTCACGGGTTGGTTCGGGGCCGGGTACCCCTATCTCCGTCCCCATCCCCATTTAATTTTTTAGTCTCCATCCCCGTCCATTTCCCCGTTTAAGACTATTTGGGGATCCCCATCCCCACCTCCAATGGAGATCGGTTCTCCGTGGGGCTCCATTTATAGTTTTAGATAATCAAATAATAATAATAATAATAATAATGACTAATCATAAATTTAAATTATCATAATAATATCTTAAATTACAATTTCAAGTTAAAACCTTCAACTAAATTTAATCCAAACAAAATACAAGCTTGAAATCTTGAACATGTGGCCACAAAGTCTAACAAAAAAAAAAAATCGAAAATTACATTATCAAATTATAGTCTATATTAGTTAATTTTTAAATTTAAGTATATAATCGGGTGGGGTCCGGGTTTGGAGACCAAAATATCCGTCCCCGCTCCAAAACTTAATCGGGTTTCAAAATGACCTCCATACCCACCCGATCCCCATATATACCCCTCCATATCCGCCCCATTCGGGTCGGTTCTCCGCGGGGACCCGCCTCCACGGGTTTTTTTACATCCTTATGCATGAAAGCCAGTGAAAATATCAAAGACAGTAGTAATTTTCTAAACAGAAAAGAAAGCACAAACAAATAAAGAAACAACAATTTTTTTTATAAACAATACCTATGGTCGAGGTAGATTAGTTATCTTATAAAAGGTAGGAAGGAGACACAAATAAAATACCAAATGTTTCAAATATGCAAAGATTCAGTACTCACCCCGCCATGCATCAAGTTTTGTTTACTGCTAAAACAATTGCAGGTACCTTGTGAATAAAAAAATCAAGCACTTGGCGGTATAAAATATCAATACCTACATCTCAATTAGGGATGCTTCGTAGCTCACGTTGATTATTGCAAAATAGCAATTATTAATCACTTCTAGAGTGCACACAACATTTTTCAGTATATGTAAGTAGCACTCACTACTTACATCACATGACTATTTTTAGGTTTACTTGATTCCAATGGAGTAACTTAGTCAAAACCATAAGAGGTAGTCATAAACCTCTTATGGTTTCTACTTAAAATATTTAGAAACCAATGTTTTTGTTTGCTATCCACAAACAAAAGAATATCTCTAATAATTATTCAATTAATTAGATGGACAATACTTGCATAAAACCACTAATTAAAATCGGATCAGGGCTAATCTATTCGAATTTACTCATCAGCTAATCTATTCGAATTTACTCATCAGCTAATCTATTCGAATTTACATGCATAATTGATAGAAGAAAGAGAAATAAGGAAATTAGATGCATAAATTTGAATAAAACTTACAGGTGATCCCACTGCTAGCATACTGATAAGGCAGATTTTTGGGGAATGAAAAATCATTACAAAGAAATAAACTCAACAATAAGCCGTTCAGAGTTGCCAATCTATTAAGAATCACGACGTCAAATAATCATGGGATATTACAATCTGAACAGGTTATTAATATCAACTCTCTCTCTCTCTCTCTCTCTCTCTCTCTCTCTCTCTCTCTCTCTCTCTCTCTCATGTCTAATTCATAGTCGTGTTGGGACTTTGTGGTGACTATTAGTAAAAATCTGAATATAAATTTGCGGAAACTGGATCATAGGTGAGAAAACATAAAGCTGGTAATTAAAGAAGAAGACTCACAATCAATCTTATTACTGTTAAATTTCAATTGAAATACTAAAAGGTTGTCCCACAATGAAATCGCAATAATTTGCAATACCACATGTCTAAAATAGTTTGGATCATATTCATCATTTTTAATAGGCAACTCACATTAAACATCCCAGAGTAAAACTTGTTTACAACAATATGTTAATGCAACTTGCAAAATAAGAATGTGTGGCAGGTTGGAATGTTTTTTCTTATACAATAAATTTAAATTTGGTGTTGACAATAATAAATTTAACATTTTAAAGCAAACATTGTAGGATAGTGATCTCCATTAAAACTTAATAGGTATGGCAGTACCCAAAGGTTGTTTCTAAACTTATGCATATACCTGATCTCCTTGTTCTCCCAGAACGATGAATATAGACTTCGACATCGCGTGGTAGTTCGCACTAAATATATATTAATAGAAAACAGATAAACTACAAACAAAAATACCCCAAGCAAATTTCATTTGACAGAAAAAGTTGCATCAAATACCTGAATGATCTAAATAACTTCATTGCTATCCAACACACGTGCAGCGAAATTTGTGGCAACCAATGTCATGAACTTGCCATCTGAATCCTTGTAGGAGATGACATCAAATACCTCAATTAGTTCTAGTACTCTAGTATGTAGGATTACAAAATTACGGAAAAAAAAATAGGAAACAATATAAAGAAAAAAATTACAAAATAGTTTAATTACCTGATCGGCTAGTTATGATCAGAGTACAAAATATCACGATATATCACTATATATCGCGATATTTATCGGTTTTCAAAGAAAACGATACGATATATTCCCGAAATATTCGCCTTAAAGTATCTGTAAAATATCGGCCGATATTTTTCGATATATTCCGATATATTCGATATTTTCCGATATTTACTGATATTTTCCGAAATTTTCTGGAAATATTTTTTTTTTCAAATTTTTTTTTTTGAAAATAATTTGTTTATTCTATTTTTAGTAGATATGATGTTTTTTAGGTAAATACTATGAAAATATACTTCCAAATTTGATTATATATATATTTTGTATAATAAATTGATATATTAGTCGATACATTCCATGTAAAATATCCACCGATAGATTCCAATATATCCCGATATATCTATTTTTTGGAGATCGATACATTAGTCGATAATGATATTTTGTACTATGGTTATGATATATCTTCTACGAACAACAACTTAATATATAACTTCATAGCGTTTTTATATAAGAATTAAGGAATAGTTCAAATAGAAGAAGGAATTTAAAAGATTGAGGGGAAGATTTAGAAATTAGAAGAATGGAAGTGATCGAGAAGAAATCAGGATTTAGAAGAAGAAGAAGAAGAAAGATTTATGGTTTTAGAATTATTAGGTGAGTTTAGAGTTCTTAGTGTGATTAAGGTTATTTGCATTAGCAAAAGCTTAATCCAAACAGAGGTGGTTCAGTTCATGTTATTTGTGCACGGTAAGCTATATAAGTTGGACCCTGTAATAACCCCCAATCAACCATCATGCCAATAGGGGTTTACATGTCCTTCTCCAATCATTTTTGGAAACACCAAAATCTGAAATGAGTAGCAATGCAATAGTATACAATGTCCTCAAAAGCATCGCGTTAGAGCTATGAAATCTGTTCTCTCAGCATCATGTCTATTAGCTTGCTAACGCGCTGTGATCTTTAGTCGAATTCATGATGAAACAGTAGGTGAAGGCACTCATGTTTTGATGCCATTGCTTCATAACCTTATCATTTGTGAATTGTGACATTGGAACTTCTCCTCACACTTTTTCTTCAACTTCTGGTACTAAAGACCTTGAAATGATCAATCTTACTCTTCGTCTTCTTGCTCGACCTGAAGTTTCTGGATCACCCTCTATTCATTAAACACTAGTAGTCTAGTATGGATTATGGAAATAACGTTTTACCTACCTTCAATTTGTAATGAAGTCATGAAAGCTACTGTTGCTCAATTCAATACATAGGGAATGTTCCAAGGTCAGCTTTAGTTCGAGAGAGTTTGGTTCAACGTGCTATGGATTTCAATATTGTTTCTTGATGATGTTGCTCTTACCCATTTGTCGTATGGGCCAGAGTTTCTGAAAGCTGTGGAGCAGAAGCAGGTTGCTTAAAGTTGAGAGGTCTAAGTAGTAAGTATGTCTGAGCAGGAGAAATGGCAACGATAATTAGGGCTGAAGGAGAGAGGAACTCTGCCTATGCAAGCTGATCTCAGACACTACTGCAGCTGCTGGAATGGGATTAATTGAACTGAGGAGGATTGAGGCTTCCTGGGAAATTGCCGGAAGCTGGCTAGAAGTGATAGTATTGTTTACCTTCCAAAAGGTAATAAAAATATGCTTCTTGGGTTGAATTCTACGGCACGAGGACGTTCATCGAGGTATAGGATAACACTCATATGTCGTCTACATCTAGTGTGGTCATTGTGTTTCTTAGAAAATAACCAAATTATCTGTTGTGCAATTGAGCAGATTTTAGATCTGCTGCCCTGATCTTGAGTCTATTTGAGTAAAATATTCTCTTGCATCTGGCTGACTGGATTGTATTTAGAAAGTGTTTTAAAAGTGTTGATTGCTCGAGGAATGGGAGCAGGTAACAAACTGAGTTGAATGCATATGCCACCATTCTACTACTATAAGTATTTCAAGTCCATAATCAAAAAACAAAGTCCATATTAATTTGGTTGGTAGGTGGTATGTTACAACTCATTTGTTTGTTGCCCGTTAGCATATCGTTTAGTAATGTGGTTCCATTTCATATTCTCTGCAGGCAACTTCCTCTGCTTGTTGCGACAATTCCTCAATCTGAAAATGGGTCCACCTTAGAACATTTATCAGGAGATTGATAAGGCCAGGATACAGTAGTGACCTTGGGTAGTTTGGTAGTGGGAAACTGTAAAACCTTCACCATTGGTGGACGGACAGCGGGACAGGATAGAGAACTTTCTAGTTTCTACCACATCTCGTTTAGGAAAAAAAATGCTCACTGAGTGCACAAGAAGTTCAATCGTTGTTTAAATTTTATTATTCTCGTCAATCAAAGAATACACCCCTAAACAGTGTGTGTTAATGCACCATCAGGTTTGACATTAACCCCCACAAACATACAGACACCATGCCTAGGGGGTTAAGAGAGGAAAAAATACAACAAATATGGCTGTGCAGCTCCAGTGAAACCAATCTGCTTGCTGGTCTCTACCTCTTCTGGGTTCTGCACCTGTTTGATGTACCATGTTGCCTTCAGGAGGCTCTGCAGTTCCCCTGCTTCCATCCCAAATACTTGTCAGACACTCTGCAGGTCCAGTGAAGCCAATCGTTGTTTACCATTAGTTTTCTTTCTACTGCCTCTAAATTCTTTTTGTTGCTCCTTGCACCTGTATTGTTTCTACAGCCTAGCAACTACAGTATGGTGTAGTAGTATTTAGTGTTGGCTCTATTGATGATGAGATTTCTTGGTTGTAAAACATTGAGTATATTCAAATTAATTTTATTAGTACATTTAGTGATCTCGAACCAGATAATGTGTAGTTTTCAAATCTGAGACTATGATTTCAATCTGCAACAACTGAGACTATGATTTCAATCTGCAACAACTATAATGTCTAGATCGTGAATATGTAGTTTTCAAAGTCGGAGCTCTGAATCCATTTGCAGCCACATTGATTTGAGATTATAACCTTGGTTTTCTCCAATGACTCAATATAATGTCTGAAACTAAAGATTTTTTGTGAGGAATATCGAATCTTCAAACCACCACTGAGTGATATATAACAAGTTTTCCTTGCAAACTAACATCAAAGTGATCATAGTGAAGGTATGGTCTTCTCAATTGTATGCTATAATTGCTATTTCCATGATTTTAGTTTATTTTAATTATGATAATCATTCGCAATATAATTCACTTATTCACACCTTTTCTGTTTTCGTGGTTTTAGTTTCAAGGTTTACATGTAAAAAAATCCGACTAACATGACTCGGTAGTTTCATAATTTGGCCTAAATGAGTGTTTATTTGGTAAATTAGACCTCTACAGCAAGTTCTACAACCTCCATCAAAAAGTGAAAATATTTCTGCTGCTGAGTGTTTCAAGTAGTGGTGATAGCTTAACTGCTCAAGGACTGCACTCCAAAGTTCATGTTCTACAGTAGTGGTGTCTTATCTAGACCTGTTACATGGAGACAGCAAGAGTGGTATCTCACCAGATGGAAGCAACACACTTCCTATTATGACATTAAGTCATGACATCTAGATAACTGAATAACGTTCTTAAAGTGAAGCATCGTGTACATGGAATATATGACAAAGGTAGAGATGCCGAATATTGGTAGAGATAAAACTTAAAAGAAATCTGCAGTAATATGAATCAGAAGAGTTGGCTATGTAGTCCTTTGGAAATGTTGGGGCAATGTGTTATGTGAGTCAGATATCTTGTATAGTGAATGTAAACTTACATTACCTACCTAGAGCTTATCATGAATTGTGGTGTGGTAGACTTATTGTTCATAATTCCAAAGTAAACCACAGAAAGTGATGTATAAACATATTCTTAAAGGGACCCTTAGACCCTTAGTTGAGCGCTCAACCTATAGCCTAACTGCCTGAGCGAGGAATTCGAGTATGGGGGCAGAGTGCATGTAGTTTAGTGCTTATAATCTGAAAAAAAAAAAAAGAAAAAAAAAAAAGGAAAGCTTAATAATACTACGTAGTTTGGTTTAATTCATGCATTTTGTGTGTGCATGGTAAACAATATAAGTTGGACACTGTAATAATCCCCAAATCTCTGTTGGGTTTTATATGCAAATCAGGAGAAGGGGAAGTTTTTTGTTCAGGAACGTACGAACGGCTTTAGGGCGTTCGTACGTCCAATGAGGCAGATAACTTTGTGAAGCAGGAATGTACGTACGCTGTTAGGACGTTCGTACGTCCCGTATGCCAGATCTTTGTTACGTGTTGTAACGTACGTACGTGATTTCGACGTACGTACGTCCTACTCCAGTTTTGTGCAAATGGGCCTGTTTTGAGCCCAATTCGTGTCTATTGTAAGGCTATACTATAAAGCCAAATAGAAGTTTTCTAAGAGAGAGATTGTGAGAAGCCATTAGAGAGTTTGAGAGAACTTTTGTGAGGAAGAAGACTTCGGTTTCTTCAAGAGGGCTTGTACAATTGTCTAGATAAGAAAAGCATCATCCTTTCTCCCCGTGGACGTAGGCATATTGCCGAACCACGTATATCTTGTGTCTTGTGTGGTTGCTTGTTTACTTTTGTCGTTTTCGTTTTACTTTCATACACTAGTTCGATCATCATATTTGTGCATTAGTGTCCGCTGCGCACAACAAGTGGCATCAGAGCTTTGGTTAGAACTTGAGCGTCTAGAAGGTGTTTGTTGAAATTCCGGTGTGAATTTCAGATTCGTTTGGTGATTGTTTAGTGCATGAAAGTTGGTGGAAAGATGTCAAAAGAAGGGAGTTCGAAGAGTTCGAAGGGGGAAACCAAGTCTGTGGTTTACCATCAAGCAAAAATTGATGTAGAGAAGTTTACTGGCACCAATAACTTTGGTATGTGGAGGTGTGAGGTAATGGATGCTCTATGTCAACAAGACCTAGAAGATGTTCTGGAGGATAAGCCAGAAGAGGTGGAAGAGAAGGATTGGAAAAAGATGAACAAACGAGCTTGTGGAATCATAAGGTCGTGTTTGGCACAAGACATTAAGTATCTTGTGATGAATGATGCGTCTGCAAAGGAGATGTGGCGAAAATTGGAGGAGAAGTACATGACAAAGACTATCCACAATAAAAACTATCTACTTCAAAAGTTCTATCGAATAGATATGAGAAAAGGTATTTCCATGGCGGAGCATCTTAATGATTTTACCAAGCTACTTGCAGACTTGGTGAATCTAGGAGCAGATGTGAGTGATGAAAGCAAGGCAGTGTGTCTTTTAAATTCGTTACCTGATGAATATGAACACTTGGCTATCACACTCACATATGCGAAAGACAAGTTGGTGTATAGTGAGATTTCTGCAGCATTGTTAAATCATGCGTGTATGAAGAAGGACAAAGAAGAGTCCAAAAGCTCAACACCAGAGGTCTTAGTGGCAAGGGGAAGCTACAATAGTAGGGGTGAGTCTCGTAGGGAGCCGAAGAGGGGGTTTCTAGCAAACGATGAATGTTCTTTTTGTCATGAGAAAGGGCATTGGAAGAAAGATTGTCTTCAAGCCAAGGCAAAGGACAAGAAGAATAACTCTGAGGTAAATATTGCACGTATTAATAGAGATGAAGATGATGGTTCTGATTATTCTTTATGTGTTTCATCCATCGATTGTTCCACTAATGCTAATGAGTGGATATTAGATTCGGCTGGTACTTATCATGTGTGTCCCATAAGGGAATGGTTTTCTAGCTTTAAAAGGCTAGATAATGGTGCAGTAGTGATGGGGAATGATCAACCTTGTCATGTATTGGGGATAGGTACTATTCGATTGGAGATGTTTGATGGAAAGATAAGAGAGCTGAGGAATGTAAGATATGTTCCTGATTTGAAGAAGAACCTTATTTCACTTGGTGCTTTAGAAGCTACAGGTTACAAGGTAGTAGCTCAGAATGGTGTTCTAAAGGTTATGGTTGGTGCAATGGTATTACTAAAGGGTACTCGACGAAGTAACTTGTACTTCTTGCAGGGTAGTACAATTACATGTGATGTGGCCATGTCAGAGGCTACAACGGAGTTTGCTAGAGAGACTACCAAATTGTGGCATATGCGTGTGACGCATGAATGTGAAAAATCTTTGCAGACATTGACGGAGCAAAGGTTTTTTATGGGTGCTATCGCCTGTAAGTTAGAGTTCGGTGAGCATTGTGATCTGGGCAAGCAGACAAGAACAAAGTTTGGCACAACTATCCATTGTATGAGTGGAGTTCTTGATTATGTTCACATGAATGTCTGGAGACCTACCGAGTACACAGCTTGGGGAGGTAAGTCTTATTTTGTGTCTTTAGTTGATGAATTTTCTAGGCGTGCATGGGTGTACATCATGAAGCATAAGGATGAAGTCCTAGAAATATTGAAGTGGAAGAAGCTAGTTGAGGCCCAAATTGACAGAAAGATCATGGTATTGTGCTTAGATAATAGCATAGAGTACAAAGATGATCCGGTCTTGCAAGTATGTCAGACTGAGGGTATTGAGCGTCACTTCACTGTGAGAAAGACACCGCAACAGAATAGGGTGGCAGAACACATGTTGTCTATGGCTGGATTAGGCGAAGTGTTTCGGGTTGAGACATGTCATCTTATTAACAGGTTGCATTTGATTGTGGCTAGTGGTAAAACTCTTATGGAGGTTTCTATGATGGAGCCTGAGAGTTCTCAACAGGTGGAGAACAAGACCAAAGAGGTTTTGCAGTGGGTGGAGATTTGCATATCTCCATATGTTCCAGTGGGTTCTGTATCTAATGTGGAAACTCTTGTAAGGGTTTTGGGTGTTTCAAATTCTGATGGCATGACAGATGATGAGACGATTGAAGATGCAGAAAATGGTGATCCTATTGATGAGGGTCCAATTGCAACTAGATTACCTAAGAAGGAAGAAGAATCTCCAGGTAAAGATGTGCACTTGAAGGTAAATGTTTGCATCCTTATGGCCTTGGTAGTGCGATCTGATTTGGTGTTAGCTCTGTTTGATGTGGAAACGGTTGTTTTACATGGTGAGCTAGATGAGGAGATTTATTTGTCTCAACCTAGTGGTTCTGGAGTTGCAGAGTATGATGAGTTAGTGTGTTTCAAACCATATATTTCACAAGCAGTGGGCAGTGTAGGTAGATACATGCATGATCCTGATGTGAGACATTGGGAAGCTGTGAAATGGATGTTTCACTACATTCAAGGTAGTGTGGAAGTTGGTTTGTTATTTCAACATGGAAGGACTTTGAATCTGCGGTGTGTTGGTTATGTGGATGTTGAGTATGATTGTCACTTAGATAGACGTTGGTCTACTCCTGGATATGTGTTTACATTGGCAGTGAGATCTATCAGCAGGTTGTCTACATTACATTCTATGGTTGCTTTGTCTCCGACAGAAGCTTGGAATATTACCGTGACTAAAGTGGTGTATGGGACTAAGTTCTATTGCTTAGAATTGGTCCATATTCTTCCTTTGTGTTGATAGTATATCTTGGAGTGAACTACGATGGCTTGATCCCTTGGAAGAAGGGTACGTAGGCAACCATGAGGTGGTGCAGCCGAGGTGGTCCTTCGGGACATGTGTGGGAGTTTGTGACTTGTGATTCTTGGTGTCGGCTTAGATTTATTGAATCTTCGCCGAGGTGGAGAATTGTTGGGTTTTATATGCAAATCAGGAGAAGGGGAAGTTTTTTGTTCAGGAACGTACGAACGGCTTTAGGGCGTTCGTACGTCCAATGAGGCAGATAACTTTGTGAAGCAGGAACGTACGTACGCTGTTAGGACGTTCGTACGTCCCGTATGCCAGATCTTTGTTACGTGTTGTAACGTACGTACGTGATTTCGACGTACGTACGTCCTACTCCAGTTTTGTGCAAATGGGCCTGTTTTGAGCCCAATTCGTGTCTATTGTAAGGCTATACTATAAAGCCAAATAGAAGTGGAAAACCCTATTTATGCTAAAACTTTTCTAAGAGAGAGATTGTGAGAAGCCATTAGAGAGTTTGAGAGAACTTTTGTGAGGAAGAAGACTTCGGTTTCTTCAAGAGGGCTTGTACAATTGTCTAGATAAGAAAAGCATCATCCTTTCTCCCCGTGGACGTAGGCATATTGCCGAACCACGTATATCTTGTGTGGTTGCTTGTTTACTTTTGTCGTTTTCGTTTTACTTTCATACACTAGTTCGATCATCATATTTGTGCATTAGTGTCCGCTGCGCACAACAATCTCCCTTCAGGGGTTTAGGGCTTAAGCTATTCTTTCTTCATCACATCTTCTTTTCCACACAAAATCAGAAATAAGTAGCAATGCAATAGCAAAAATGTCCTAAAAATCATTACAATAGAGGCTATGAATTCGTTCTCTCAACATCAAGTGTATTCCTCATTCTACACTGTTGTTGGCCAAAGTGCGTGATCTTAGTCGAATTGGAGGTGTTCATGATGCAAGGGTAGGTGAAGGCACTCATGCTCTGATGCCCTTGCTTCATAAATAGTTAGCCTATCATTAATGACATTCCAGTTTGTCCTCAAACTTTTTCTTCAACTTGTGGAACTAAAGACCTTCAAATGGTCAGTCTGACTCTTCGTCTTCAATTCTCGCTGGACCTGAAGTTTCTTGATTACCTACTATTCATAAAACACTAGGTATGGATTATGAGGAGAAAGTTTTACCTTCATTTCTAATGAAGTCATGTAAACTATTGTTGCTTAATTCAATGCTCATCAGTTAATTAATTAGGGAGCGTTCCAAGGTAGCAGCTTTAGTTCAAGAAAGTTTGATTCAACGTGCTTAGAGCATTCCCAATGCAAGGTGGATTTTGGGGGTGGGGTGGATAAATCCACCTTGTAGCCTAAAAGAATGTCCCAAGGGGAGGTGGATTTTGGGGGTGGGCTGCCCACAGGTGGATTTGAAGGTGGATGGTATGTTACACCTTCAAATCTACCTGTGGGTGGTAGAACCGGACGGCATGTTACATGCCGTCCGTTTGTTTTTTTAAGTTTTAAGTAGTGTTTTAAAGTTTTTGGACTCTCGGACGGCATGTTACATGCCGTCCGTTTGTTTTTTTAAGTTTTAAGTAGTGTTTTAAAGTTTTTGGACTCTCGGACGGCATGTGACATGCCGTCTCCCTATTTTTTTGCAAAAAAAAATGGGACGGCATGTGCCATGCCGTCCGGATTTTTAAAAAAATCCACTTTCTACACCAAAGAGTCCACTCTGCGTTGGGAGACTACCACCTAGGTGCAAATACACCTCTCTCTTTGAGGTGGATTTTGCCTAGGTGGACCTACGTGGAGGTGGATTTATCCACCCTCCATTGGGAATGCTCTTAGGATTTCAAATTTTCAATATTGTTCTTGCAACCAATTTGATAATACCTTAGACATGAACTCTATAGTCAAGTACCGCGAGAAAATCAAATTGACTATAATTTTTTATTTATTTTTTGATCGAACTGTAAAAGTATTTCATTGAAAAGGGTTCGCTCAAACTGAGCTAATTACAAGTGTATGTCCTAAGGGGAGACATCCCAACCAGCAAGAAACATGACACCATACAGCCTACAGACACTACTACGTACATACAGAACAACCCACAAGCCAGTATCTCAGTTTGCAGACCTAAAAGAGTAGCAGTAACCTCCCTGATCACCAGTTGTCTAGCTACAACTAGGTTGTTCGAACTTGGCAACTTGTCACCAAGTCTGTGAAACTGTACCTGTTCTAGCCTCCTGTCCAATATATGCTACACATCTCCAACCAATCCCAAAGCATTCCTTTCACCTTCAGAACCAATTTTTTGAGATTCAGACTTACCCCCATTGAAGACAATATCGTTTCTTGCTCCCTAAATAGCCCAACATATCGCGTATGGCAGGAGATTCCAAAGCTGCCAACCCTCTACTGTTAAGATCCATCTAGTTCTGCAGAACATCCTTCACGCTGCCATAGCTCGAAGCCTGGTTGAGCCTACTGAGGTGTCCAGTAAACAGTTTCCAAACCTGCGAGGATACCGGGCAGGAAAGAAAGAGGTGATGGCTGTCCTCCTGAGCGGCTTTGCAAAGAGCACAAGTGTTAGGGATCATAAGTCGTCCCTTCGTCACAAGTTGGTCAATAGTGAACCTGATTCCATACAAGTGACCACATGAAAATTTTCACGAAGGATGGCACTTTCACCTCCCAAACTAGTTTGTATGGGAAAGCTCGAAAGAAGAGGGGTAACCATTACGACCCTTCGCCACTATTTTATACATAGGTTTCACGGTAAAGACTCCCTTCTTGGACTACTTCCAACACCATTCATCCATGCCCACGCCAAGAGTTACATTAGCCAAGAGAGCATTGAGGTCTTCTAGCTCCAAGCTTTCCCCAAATGACTAAAATTTTCATAAAGTTTTGGCAGGAACCTCCAATTGACTGTCTGTTGTGAGATGATGTTCACTATGTAATATATTCTCCTGCATCTGGCTGACTGGATTGTATTTGGAGAGTGTTGTAAAGGTCTTGAATGCTTGAGAAATATGAGCAGGTAACACACTGAGTTGCATCCATGTCGCCATACTGAAAGACACTTCTTAGCTCAGTATTTCAAGTCCATAATTTGGTCGGTAGGTGGTATGTTACAACTCAGTTCTGTATTGCCTGCATCTTCTAGTAATGAGGTTCCATTTTATATTCTCTATAGGCAAGTTCCTTTACTTGTTGACATGGCCAGGATATTTGTTTAATGTACTCATTGGCTAGGAGGAACTGTAAATTTTCAGCTACTCGAGTGCATACCAAGTCGGCAAGTTTCATTGGTGGGCAGGACAGGATAGGGATCTTTCTACCACATCTGGGTTGAGTTCAGGGAAAAAGTGCACACCATCTGAAGTTTAATAGTAGTTTACAATCAGTTTTCTTTCTACTGCCTCTAAATTCTTTTTATTGCAGAGCTCTCTGCAGCTGTATGTCTGTATTGTTTCTAAAACCTAGCAACTAACAGTATGGTGTGGTATTGGCTTTACCTAGCAACTAACAGTATTGTTTCTAAAACCTAGCAACTAAGTTTATTAGTGATCATGAGATTTCTTAGTTGTAATATTGACTATATTGAAATTGATTTTAATAATGAATTTCTTATTATTGAACATGTTTGTCTACAAGATAATCGTAAAGTTTCAGCAATAAGGAATTTGGGATTTTGAAGTTCCACTCCATTGATATATTATTATATTGGGTTTTCTCCAATGGCTCGGCGACTAAAACTAAAGCTTTTTGTGGGAGAATGTCAAATCTTCAAACCAAGTTTGAGTAACATATAACATAACCAGTTTTGTTTGCAAATTAATATCAAAAAGATCGTAAAAAATGCAAGGCCATTTCTATTGTATGCTAATGTAATGCTATTTCCATGAATCTACAGATATGAGAATCATTCATACTTATTCATGCCTTTCTGTTTTTCAGGCTTTTAGGGCTAAATCTCCTCAAAGGTGATAGTTCAAAGTCCATCATCTAAGTTTCATGGTCTACAATTTCTACGTGTAGAAAATCCCAGTGACATACCTTCATCGATTTCAATTAGTGTCCATAAAAAAGTAAAAAGTAAAAATGTTTCTACCGTAGTGTGGTAGTGGGTTAGACCAATTTGATCCTTAACGACCTTATCTAGTCAGGAGCAAAGCAAAACACACATCAAGTCTGAGGCATCTTTCCTAAGAATAAGAGTGATACATCATGTACATGGGATATATGACAAAGGTAGAGATGCCCCATAATGAGGGAGATAAAAAGAATTAGAAGACTCAAAATTTCAATTCTTTGAAAGAAAATATGGTAGCAAAACATCATGTCTTTACAGGACAATTAAGTAAACGTAATAACGCTTCCATGATATAACCCTCACCTTACTTTATTGCAAATCTTGCTCCCATTACATACTAATAACTAAAAGACTAAAACAAGAACTACACTCATGAAAAACAGCAGCATCAAGATCACTCCAAGCTTACTGAACGGAGGCCATATGCACGATCAAGTCAACAACCCGTGAGCTGCATTACAAAGAGAAACCTGACTTAGGCCGAGAGAACCAAGCACTAAAATGTTAAGAGAAGGTGAAAATCAAGACTTTAAAACCTTTAAAGGGAAGAGAAGAAAGAGAATGCACCCACTACACAGTATAAATACTGCTATACTGGTAAGGAGAAAGGTTTGTCATGTTTGAGACACAAGACTGATAATAAGAACATTACATTATGATGTAAATTACAGTATAATGCATCTAGTCATTAGTTTTTGATTGGGCTAAGCTCTTACTTTTGCAGGGACCCTTAGGAAAAGTGAACTCACCTATATCCCCATTCATTGTCATACCAAGACACAAGCTTCACAAAGTTGTCATTCAATGCAATTCCAGCCTTGGCATCAAAGATGCTGGACCTGCAGAGTTGGAAATACAGCCAAACATAACTACAGAGCAAAGACCGAGGGTTGAATATATAAAATATAAAGGAAGATTCAACAAGCACAACAAATACAACTTCAAGAACCCAAATCGCATTTCATCACCTGTCCAAAATATTTTCACAGATAAACAAATACAAATTATCTTACCTACTGTCACCCACAAAGTCGGTGGAGACCACATCATCCTCAGTGTAGCCCAGTATCCCCTTGAGCTTACCCTCAGATTCCTCCCTGATAGATACAAGATAAAGTCAAAAATAACTACTATGATAAATTGACCTTAGATATCTAGGTCTCTACACCTTGATAATAAAACTAGATACCTACATAATTTAAATAGGTTTTTTTCTGTGTACAAGTAATCAACGAAACATCAGGAAATTACCCCCATAAAGAATCAAAATTCTACTGCAGTTTTACTGCCAACATATTTTAAAGTAAAAAACAAGGTAATCCTCCAGGATACCCATGATCAGTGGGAGCCTACCAGAAATTTTGATGGCTCAGGGAATCCGTACTAAATAACAGGAGAAAAACAAACTATAAAAAGAATATTGACTAACTTCAGTGGTTTGACTCCTAGTTGATTGTTCGAAGGAAGCCATGTTCTGTTTTACAGCCAACATAAAGTATAAAATGTTGTGTAATCCTTACTTGATAGCAGCTTTGATTTGCTCATAAGTGGCCTTCTTCTCAAGCCTCACGGTGAGATCCACCACCGAGACATCCACAGTAGGAACACGGAAAGACATCCCTGTCAATTTTCCATTCAGTGAAGGTAGCACCTTCCCAACAGCCTACAAAGTTAAGCAAAATTTAGAAGACATGCATCAGTCATTTTACTAGCCAAAATTTACTTTCAAATCCAAATACAATAAGCAGGGCCAACAAGTGTAAATAAAAATCTAAGTTGTCTTTAATTATCATTCACCAAAACCTATGACCCATCTATGCATCCCAACACTTTCCTATCTATAATACTTCAGACTTAAATATCAGTTATTCACATTAACCAAATTCCAACATGATCTCCCTATGAGCCCAAACATGTTTAATTCCTTAGTACTTTTTTTTTCTTTTCTTTTCTGAGCAAGAATATTATGCTGCAACAGCAGCACTTTTTGACGTCTGTGTTAACTACTCCCACAAACTCTACCAAGACCATCTTATTGATGGATTAACACCTCCACGTCCAAATCCTCTCATAAAACAAGACACAGGGTACCAATTAAACAAACTAAGACTAACCAACATTAGAAAAAAATAAAGATAATTACGGTCGCTTAAACTACCTTGGCAGCACCAGTGCTACTGGGAATTATGTTAAATGATGCAGCTCGTCCACCTCTCCAGTCTTTGCTTGATGGCCCATCAACAGTCTTCTGAGTGGCTGCACCACATAGATCAGAAAAGAGAAGGATGAACCGACTGTGTAAACCATACTCTCAATGTGCAAAACTCAAGCCAAAAAACAACAAAACTGACCAGTAATGGAGTGTACAGTGGTCATGAGTCCCTCAATAATGCCAAATTTGTCATTAATCACCTATTTTATTTGAAGAACATTAGAAATTCAAATCCAGCGACTCAATCCTTGACACTGGAATATAGTACATCAAGAAAGTTAATACAGGACAAAGGATGAAAAAACAAACCTTAGCAAGGGGAGCAAGACAGTTGGTGGTGCAGCTTGCATTGGAGACAATGTTAATGTCAGACTTGTATTCATTCTCATTGACACCCATGACAAACATTGGAGCATCTTTACTTGGGGCAGAAATGATGACCTTCTTAGCACCACCCTAATATCATATGATTTCAACCAATTTATTAGAATTTAAACAGCAGACAAGCAACTACAAATGAAAATAGCTTGGCATTCAAGACGAAGAAAAGTACACACAAAATTTTCAAAGTTGGTGATGGTTTCGGTTCATCGCCAAAGTAGGTGCAAATATATTACACAACAAAAGAGGGATCACCATTTCTCACCTTCAAATGGGCAGCTGCCTTGTCCTTGTCAGTGAACACACCAGTTGACTCAACAACATATTCAGCTCCAGTCTCACCCCATGGAATCTCCTCAGGGTTCCTTCATTTACACCAGTAATGATAAACTTAAATTTAAATGACTCAACAAAACACTGAACTTAGAACATTACATACAAGCAGGGTTTTTTTTTTACCTGTTACCAAACACTGTAACTGCTTTCTCACCAAAAAGTAAGGTTTTGGAATCCTTCACCTTTATGTCATGGTGTTTCCATTGACCATGAACACTGTCATACTTGAACATGTAAGTCTGCACAAGACATCAACTAATTCGATAAGAAAAATAGAGTAATTTCAATCAAAATATGATGCATGCCCACAGATTGCCTAATCATCTTTCACCCAAAGCAAATATTAATCTAGTGGAATTCAGTCTTTGGATATAGAAATAAGTTATTTTCTCCACTTTCAAAATTATAAGATTTGTTCATTAAAAACTTTGAAAAGTCTAAATGTATCGCTATGATTCAATTCAACTAAATTTCTTTATAAAAGTGTACAAAATAATGTCTTCATTACTTAATTTCATAAAAATCAGTAAAACCTAGACATAAATATACTTGTAGATGATGCCTTTAAATTTAGTCATACATGATCTTTCATTATGACTAAACAACCTTCAAGTTCACGAAACATGAATGAACTAAACAATAAAAAAAGCAACAGGTATCACTCAAACATTTTCTCTACAACAGATACATAGAATACACACTAGTCTAATAATTTCAGTAACATTAGATAGATGGAGTAACAGTAGTGATCGAATAATACCATGTAATCAGTAGTGATGAATGGATCATTAATAGCAACAAGTTCAACATCATCTCTTTGAAGAGCAACTCTTGCAACCAACCTACCAATCCTTCCAAAACCTAGTTATATTTTTTTTTCCACAACAAATCAAACCAAAATCATTAAAATCACATCATCAACTGATCAACAACCACAACACATTACAGAACAGAACAAATACTACCATTGATTCCAATCTTAATCTTTCCAGAACCTGTAATCACACACAAAACACAAAAACAACAATTCAATCAATGAGATTATCTAAGATCAAAACATAATAAACAAAATGGTAGTGAAAGAATGACAATATTACCCATAGTAAACAGAAATATTGAAGAAGATAAAAGGGTATAATAGAGAATTAAAGCAAAGAAAGAACACAGTGAAGAGAGCAGTAGAAGAAGAAAGTATATATATAGAAGGGAGGATTGGAGAGCAAGAAAAGTAGAAGTTTCGAGTGGACGTGGTTTTAGACAAAACAGCGGTGTAGCAGTGATTAGAAAAACCGGTAAAGAGAAATGTTGTCTTAGATGACGTGGCAGTAAAAAAAGGAAAAAAAGTCACAGTTTTATCATGACTTGGCTTTCTTTGCTGCTCTTTTTTGATTTTTCGTCACGAAAAGTCATTGAAAAAGTTTGTTGTGTTGACGTAAATGCCCCTATGAATAGTGTACAATTACGGTGTTAGCATTGTTCTGGATAGTTCGGATTAACTTTTTGATCAACAAATGGTAAAAAAGTAAAAACCTAGTAACGGCCAATGGTTTGACTTTGACTTGGAGAGTTGATTTTTCTGCCTTGGTTTTGCTTTAGAAAGAAAAATATTCCATTGAAATATTCTTTTGATGCTTGAAGATCTTCGAGATATAAAATATCAGAATCTCAAGTAAAAATAGTAAAAATTATGAAAAAAACATGGCTTCGCCCGGACTCGAACCGGAGACCTTCAGTGTGTTAGACTGACGTGATAACCAACTACACCACGAAACCATTTGTTGTTCAATGTTAGGTCAGTTTATAATATAATCAAAAGTAACATAACTACAGAATCAACCATGCATTTCCGCACTGCATGGTTCAACATTACAAACGACCATTTTGTGTTGCAAAATGCATTTTTTTTTTTTTTTTACTTGACTATAACTTCTAATTTAACGCTTATATGTGATTTGAATTTTTTTTTTTTAATTTAATTAATAAAAATTTGATTAATTGTACAAAGTTAAAGAACAAGCGCAATTTGTACGCTTATATGTGATTTGAATTTTTTTTTTTTAATTTAATTAATAAAAATTTGATTAATTGTACAAAGTTAAAGAACAAGCGCGCTACAAATTGCGCTGGAAAGTGATTTGAAATTTTGAATACATTAAATATCAACATTCTGTGATAAGAAATAAAACAAGAAAATATTTATGACCTTGAATATATATTTCCTTAATTTGTTTTGACAACATCACAACCACTGATTCATTGAACCACCTAATAATTAGATTTAGATTTAATGATTTTTATAGATAGAAACTCTTCCAGAATATTCGGAGTTAAGCCCAATGAATGAAGGAATTCAATTCTAATTCAAAGTTTCAAACTGGGTGGTTTATTGCATACCGCTGGCTACTAATAAAGACTTATTAAATTTTCACACGTAACGTCTTATATATAGAAACCATATTACACATAAACCCTGTTTTTATTTGTTTTGCTCTAGTTTTCTTGGAGAAGGGTTTACTACTTCTGCTTCTTCTTTGTGTGTTTTCTGTTTCTCTTTTATTATTCTCTCTTTCAAACTCAGAAATGGCTTCTGCTGCTCCTTCTGCCTGGAAAAGATGGATTAGGCCTGAGGTATATATATACTATTCATATAATCAAATAATATGGAGTGTGTATTTTTTTTATGTGTGTACAACATGAAATTTTTGTGCAAAAGTTTAATTAATTTTTCACACAACTACACAAGGTTTAGTGTTGATATATCTTTTTTGGTAGATTTAATGTATTGGTTTTACTCTATCCATGATAGCATTTGGTACCAACTGATTTGATGTTAAAAGATTCTAGGTTTGATCTTAAGATAGTTCCTCGATAAAAAGGGATTACCTGGTTGATTAAAAGCCAAGGTGTTCTGATAAAATCTAATAAGGGGATGTTGACAAAAAGAACCTAATGGGAGGATTAATGTTTTAGATTTGATCGTTCTTAGCGAGAAGAATTAAATTAGAAGAAACACCATAGTGTTGTGTATTTTGTGTTTTTATCTGTATTATGTAATAATTAATAACGATCAACATAATTGGCAAGCAGGGCTAGGGGATGGGAGGGAGAGGGGCACTTGACTCCCCTGAATTTTGAAAGTCTGAGATACAATGTCCATAACAAAGTAGGTACATGCAACCTGATAGGATTGGGGTGAAGAAGAGTACCTCACCTTTCGAGTATTTAGTGACATCCTAGCTTTTTGATATTTTTCACTCTTTATCCAGAAAACTTATTAGATATTTAGATGATTCCTCCTATTAATGAATTTATGCAAACATAATAGTTTGCTTGCTGACCCCTGCCGCAACGCCAAAAGCCTAACTTTGCCATTTAATAAAGATTAGTACAGTCAGCTTAGATTATATGTATGACATAATGTAATGTAAGTTGTTGTGACTTTTCTTATTAAGATCATGGGCAATGGGCATTTGGTATTTCCTCTGGAAACCAAGATGACAATGTGATTGAGCTAGGTCTTTGAGCCAATATTTACGTTCTCCAAGTACGCGGGAACATCAAGTATTTAATATTTATACTATCCTGTATCCTGCAATTATTGGATGTTTTTGTCAAATAAGTTTTAGAAGTATAAACGATACTCCTGTGGGGCAGATAAGATTCTGTAACTGTCTCTTGAACAATTGTTACTATCTTCCTCTTTCTTTTATGTAATTGCTCATCACAGAATGCTGTGTTCTGTTTATTTTTGTAGGTGTATCCACTGTTTGCAGCAGTGGGAACAGTTGTTGGTATTTGTGGCTATCAACTCATAAGGAACATCACTGGGAACCCTGAAGTGAGGTACTTCTTTCTGTTAAATTCCCTTTTATTTGAAAAGTTGGATATGTTGTTTGAGAATTATACGAGTAACTAAAATTGATATATTAGATGCTCAACAAGGCAAGCTATTTGCATAACAAATATTGGAAAAGAGTATAAGTGTGATATAAGCCCCTGTTTTGTGCATGGTCAAAAACTGCAGATTACAGATACCACACAACATAGATTTTTTCTATGTTTGAGGGTAACTTTGTGTCTTGACAGAAGTCTAACGATAAAAATCAGCATTGCATAGGCTAAGGTTTTGCGTGTTGCAGTTTTTACAGCTATAAGTTAAGTAGGGCCTTGGTCACAGGAAATGATAGCAAAAGTTCTGAATATTTGATATTTGATATGGAGCACATACAACTAATATACACAGTTATAGAGTATATCTCACTCACTATGATCAAACGATATGTATTGTTACAAATTTGCACATACAACTAGCATACACTCTTAGAGAGTTTGATCAAACTATACTCATTTCTTGCTTATTAACTAAACTATGAGGTTTCTTACAGGGTTACTAAAGAAAATAGGGCTGCTGGAATTCTCGAGAACCACTCTGAGGGTGAGAAATACAAGGAGCACAAGCTTAGGAGGTTTGTTCGCAATAAGTCTCCTGAGGTCATGCCATCACTGAACAAGTTCTTCTCTGATCCCAAGATTCCCAACTAAAAGAACATTTAAATCTCAACATTTTTTGTGTTTTGGGGAATGTTGTTACTTGCAAATTGCAACTGAATATTTGGCTTGTTATTGCAAGTTTGATGTATTGTCTGAAACTCTCATATAATAAGTACACTTACATAGTTTAGGAAAGGATCATGTTTTTCAATTGGAAGTTACAGTGTTATATAATCTCTGGTTTGTGCAAGTTATCATATAATCTATATATCTCTAGTTAGTTTATATATTGATCATAATTGTCCCTTTCCAAAATGTGTCTATAGTCTACAATGTGCATAACATTTGTTCCTACCGCAGTCTTCTATTGTGAAAACCCATAGGATGATCTGGGAATGTAGCCAACTCAGAATGATCTCTGGTTGTCGACTTTTTTTTCTCATCTCTAAACATTCACTTGGACAGGGTAATGCTAAACATTTCGTATATATATGTTGCATATACTGGGCATTACTCTCGCACCCCCATAATCAAATTTCTGGAACCACCCTACACCCTGATAATCAAATTCCTGGAACTGCCCTGAACAACCATCCATCGAAATGATCATGCTGGACAGCAAACATTTTTGTTACATTGCCCAGAATACATTACTTGGCATTTTGTACTGTCTTTTGTTTTTAAAGCATGCTTATGAAAGCAAGCCTTGGCTTCTTCCCTCATTTTCAATGAGCCAACTTGAGAAATATATTTGTGGCAGAATGAATGGGATACCAACCAACCAAACATTCTTACTGGGCTTCTAGCAGTACAAGTTGGTTTTCTCATCTCAGATTTATTATGTTATAGTTCATATATGAAGTGTGTTGTTGTGAAATGTTTTTATGAAATATTCCTGTTAGACATTGATACATAAGCTGTTTTTTGAAATATTCTTGTTAGACATTGATACATAGACAAGCCTGTTACTTGCATGGCATAGTATGGTTCTTCTAATTGAACTATTGAAGGAAAAAAAACTAGTCTTAGATGGTTAGGCAGGTGTCTATAGTCCGAATGACATGAATCGCGTATGAATTGTTTGATGAATTACCACACTGAGTGATTTAAGCAATCCAGATACATATGCTGAATCACTCCCACTCAGCCTATGCTTTCGTTAACAAATACAAGAAGTATAAATGGAACAATGGGAGTTTTCCTAGCTCTTTTCAATGGAACTTCATAAACCTTGCCCCTTCGGTCATTTTACCAGCATTGCACATTTGTGTGCAGAACCTACACATAAATGATGAAGTATCTATAGCTAGGGATAAGGAACATAGAAGCCACCTCTAAGCGTGTTTTGTATAGCAAACTCCAGCCTTGCTGGTGGCAGAAATTGAGATCTACTCTCTGCATCAAAAAATTATCGCGAGAAGATAAAATGTATTCGAACTTTTGGTGGCCGATCACATCTTCATTGTAGACCAATTCACTATTATTCACACTAAAAAATTTACATTCGCTATTTCTTTCCCTATCGTATCAAGTAAGTTAAAATAATTCCATCTAGTCAAGTTCTGTACAGTTGAGAACAAAACTGCGTCTTTCCGTCTAATGGTTTGATCGCTGTCAGTATTTTCTTTCCAGTGCTATTATCGGCTTGTTATTTGCTACATGGCTGTGGGCACTATTACCGTGCTTCTTCTATTTGAATGTACATCTTGTGGGAAAAAACTCACTCCACTTTCTTGGTTTCATTAAGTTCATCAATGATATTCTGTCATTGATTTATTGATTTGTGGACATGTGATGACTACTCCTGGATGATCTCCTTAGAAACTCCATCACCAGCTTTGAGAATGCAGATGAATTATCCTTAAGTAACTCCATAGGGGAGTCGTATTCAACAATATTGCCTGCAAAATCCGAATTATGAAAGGAAAAGTTAGAAAAATATTTGAGTATATGATATATAAACCATGCTTAAAAAGCACGATACCACTTATTTGCGCGACTATTTAAAGCCAAAACTGCTAACTCATATATTTGATTGCTTTCTTTCCCATACCTTCGTCAAGCACCAGGACCAGGTCATTATCAATCACTGTAGGTATTCGATGGGCGACAGTTATAACAGTACAGTTACTAGTTTCTTCTCGTAAAGTTTTCTGTATAACATTGTCTGTAGCTGTATCCACTGAAGCCGTAGCCTCATCCAACACCAGAATTCTTCTTTTATTCAGCAGCACCCTACCCAGGCAAACCAACTGCCTTTGTCCCACACTCCAGTTCTGTCCATCTTCTGCAACTGTACATTTTTTCAACATTTTAGATCATACAACATGTGAGAAATCATGGTACGAAACACTTGCATCGTATACATAACTAAAATACCTGACGCATCAAGAAGCCTCTGATCCTGTCTTACTATTTTCCCCAGGTGACATTTATTTAGTACCTGAAATGTCGGAATTTTCAAGTGAACCAAACTTTTCATTATTTTAAGGGAAAAGGGATTCATTTGCAAGATTTACCTCCCATATATCAAAATCAGAATGTTGCATTAGAGGATCTAGATTAGTTCTAATGGTTCCTTGAAACAGAGTAGGGTCTTGAGGAATTATGCTCAATCTAGACCTCAAGTCCTGCAAACCCATTTTACCAATGTCGACCCCGTCGATCAAAATCCTACCATCTGAGGGCTCCACTACCCTGAAAAGAGCTTGGATGAGAGTGGATTTGCCACTGCCTGTCCTGCCAACAACGCCAATCTTTTTCTTTCCCGGAATCTTGCAAGTGATTCCTTTGAGAATCATGGGAAGTGACGGGCTGTATTGAACGTGGAGATTTTCAATATTGATAGTTCCATTCGTTGGCCAATCTGGATGTGGAATGCATCCTTCAATCTCTAATGGAGGTTCACTTGGTATATTTGAGAACTGTAGAATTCTCTCCACCGATATCATCTTGTTTTCAACATTGCAAAGGTTCCATATCACCCAAGCCTGTAGAACATGTAGGCTCAAGCCATAGGTAGCAGCAAGTCCTGCCATGCCTGCAATAACGTTTCCAAACCATGTTAATTCCCACTCATAAACACACGTAAACAAAGGTTAGTAGTACAGAACATAAAAAGTAAGCATCATTGTTGAAAAGTACGGCCATGTAGAAGTTGAGATCAGCCATCAAACTACTCTCAGGGCCAGGAGAGCCTTTATGTTTTTGGTACCTTTATCTTTTGGGAAGTCAAAAGAAAATTTGGTGAAATTATGTTGAGAAAGGGCTATATATATGTATGCCTCTATGTCTGTATACGCTAAACAAACATCGACTAATTCCTCCTGGTTGAAGGGTCTTATAAGATAGATATAAGATCTTACTTGGATCGATGGCTGTCCTTGGAAGAGTTACCAAGACAATAAGCATAAATAAGAAGACGAGGTTGAATAGGAAGTTGATTCGAACACAGAGCCATTCCATTGTAGCAAAACTGTGAAATGTGAGACGAGAGTAATCGTCGATCAAGTTTTGGCTCTTTTCAAGGAAACGGGTTTCCTGATTGAAGCAGCGGATTGTTGATGCCCCAGCAATTGACTCTGAGAAGTGGTGCAGGATTGGTGATTTTCTAGTCTCCTTCATCCTAGCTAGTTCTCTGGCTGTATTGATGTAGTAAGTCTGCAGCAAAAAAATTTAGTGTCTCAAATAATAATTCCACCAAGTAACTGATGCTACTTTCAGGAAAGAGGGAATCCAAATTAGTCATTGACTAGAGTTTTAAACAGATAACTAATGTATACAGTCCCAACATGGCATTTATCTTAAGCCAAAAATTGTTACAACACTTTCATGGATCATTGGTTAGACCATCAAGCTCAGAGATATTATTTTTCTGAAATATGCTTTCCTGGTAAAATGGTTGGTGTTATAATGGCAGAAAAATGTTAGATGGTCATTTATGTGCTTTAGTTTTCCTACCTGCTATGCAGGGTCATTTCCACATGAAGAGGGGTGATCTGTAGATCATATTGGTAGGCAAAGAGCTG
This sequence comes from Aquilegia kansuensis, assembly GCA_020826895.1. Lineage (NCBI taxonomy): Eukaryota > Viridiplantae > Streptophyta > Magnoliopsida > Ranunculales > Ranunculaceae > Aquilegia > Aquilegia kansuensis. The sequence continues at coordinate 34,555,763 of CM037008.1, read as the reverse complement.
TACTTGTTAATAAGAGGGTGATGGATGTATTCTTAGATAAACTCCCTGTGGCATTAGAAGGTGCCTCATATGACGTGTTATTTTTTTTTTCCTGTACCATGTAAAGGAGTTTATCTTACGCTTGCTTATAGAACTGATATAACACCCCCCCCCCATATCACTTAATATAAACTTTTACTTATCAAAAATTAAAAAAATAAAAAGTAAAAAATAAAAAAAATTCCCTACCTGATACCATACAGAGATCGCTAGGATAACCAAGAAGAGAAGAAATATTTGCCAAGCAACATGAGACATAAGAACTATGATGCTTAACAGTTGAATGAGTGCAAAAGCCAATCCTGCTAATCTATAGGGAATGTCTGTGTCCACTGTGCTCTGATCGGTGGAAGACTGAGAAGGGCATTGAAGAAAACAGGGATGTTATTCGTGCAAAAAAATACACATGATTAATGCACGTACATAGGGAAAACAAATTTAGTTAGGTAAAATAGGATATAACTTACCCTATTAAGTATTTGACTTGAAGGTGTGGAATCAAAGAACGAAATCTTTGCTCGGAAAATGGAGTTTATCATGCCAAGGAAAAGCCTCTGAGCAGACTCGATGGCGATGGTTGAAAGCAGAACAGCCCTTCCCAAGATGAAGATGGAGCTTCCGACAGACAACAACACAAATATTCCTATGAGTTGCTTCTCGCTGACCTTTCCTTCCTCTTCAGTGGCCCAAGCGATCCAATAATTGCTGCTTATTTGCAATCCTTGGAAAAGAACATGACAGAGAAGAATAACTGGTACAAGAGCTCCTTTGTATGCTGAAGACAGAAAGGTGGAGTAAACTCGCCATTTCACTCTACCTGTTTCTGTTACTTCCTCATTGTTGTTATCTGACATTGTCACCTTCTCGTACTTATTATCTGATATTTCCTCTATAAGCTCACATTGATTCCTCTTTTGCAATCCAGAGATTAAGATTTTGTCATCTTGGTGCGGAGTAACTTGGCTAAAGGATTGGCTGTGGGCAGCCATTTGTTTGACAAGCTCACCTTCGGCGTCTGCAATCAACTCTTCATATTTTCCTGACTGAACAATTTTTCCATCTTTTATTACCTGTGACAGTGATCAACAAAAGAAGTTATATAAGGAAAGAAAATACTTCAGGATGACTGATGATCACTCATATTTAGATGGTTGGGATTGGAGGACTTCAAAGACTTTATCAACAAAAGAACAGTACAGGTGATCCTTAACATAATCCTTTGTAGTACATTGTTTATGCATACACAATTCGTTACATCTAGACATTTTTATGTGCATTATTGTATAGTTAGTATCAGTGATGTAACATACTAACATTACATTTTGAAATTGGGCGTGTTGTACAACCTAATTGATACAAAATGCTAGAGTCTAGTGACTTACTAAAACAAGGTCTGAAGCATCCAAGAACTCCAACTGATGTGTGACGTACATGACAGTCTTTTCTGATAAAACGCGCATCAGACATTCCTGCACACCCAAAAGAAAAACCCGTAAAATAAAGAAATATTACTGGAGTTTTATCTACCGAGGGAAGGGGATGAACACTATTTCTCGAATGTTGTATGTACATACAATTAGTGAGGTATTAGACATGGTGTACTTGCTTACCCTAAAAAGATGTGCTCCTGTATGTGCATCCACTGCACTAAAAGGATCGTCTAGCAAATAAACATCTGCGTCACTATAGATGGCCCTTGCAAGCTGAATCCTCTGCTTCTGCCCTCCGCTCAGATTCATTCCTCTCTCTCCAAGCACAGTCCAGTCTCCATCAGCCCACATATCAATATCCCTATTTAGTGCACAAGCCTTCAGGACCTCCTCATAAAGACCTTTGTCCATTTCCTTACCAAACAACACATTCTCTCTGACTGTACCAGTCTGAATCCAGGCACTTTGTGCTACGTAAGCTTTTGAACCATATACCTTAATCCCCAACCCAGAAATTCGCGGAATCTCATCAAGTATACTACTAAGAAAACTCGATTTCCCTGACCCAACAGTTCCACATACTGCAATCTTACTTCCTTCCATGATTTTTATATTCTTGGTAATTTTGATTGTCGGCTTATTCAAAAATGGATTACCTCTATCCCATGTGTATTCCCCACTTCTAATCTCTATAGCAACACTGAATGGTTTAGGAGTATAACTGGAAGCTGGTGTCTTTTGATCTTCTTCTCTAATGAAATCTTGCAGTCGGTCAATCGAGACCTTCGTCTGGGCAATAATAGAAATTAGCTCTGGGAGATTATAGATAGGTTCTTGCAATATTCTAAAAGTTGCTAGAGCTGACAAAACAGTCCCAGATGTTAAAGGTGTTTTAACTAAAATGCAGACGCCAAAAGTCGTGACAGATACTAAAGTAGGTGAAGTCCAAAAGAGAAAGGCAATTCCGGCGCATAAATATAGGTATTTTTTCAACCAGCTTCTCTCATTCTCTCTAAGCTTTAAGATGTTCTTCAAGTGACTCGTTTCCCAAGAATGCAACTTCAAGACCCTCATGCTTTTAAGAGTCTCGGAAGTAGACTTAATTCTTGCGTCCTTAGCTTCCATGATCTTAGAGTGAAATTTTTCCTGCAAACCAGCCAGTGGAGTGTTGCTTACCATCACTACTACTGTGGCAAAGACTGCAGCAATGGAAGGGGCCCAACCAAGGTTTCTGTTCAAAATGACCACAGCTAAAAATATTTGGACTGGAAGCAACCATATTCCATGAATATGGAAACAAAAATCTCCAATCCTCTCAACGTCTACATTAATGAAATTCACTATTTTACCAGTGGTTGGGCCAAAATTCTTGGTTTTGACAGTCTTCTTATAGATTGATACCAAAAGAGCAGCTCGCACTCGAATACCAATTCTATAAGCTCCAAAGTACCATTGTCGTTGTGACAATGACTCAACTGTCTTAGCTAGAAAGAGAAGCAATGCAAGGCTAAGTCCATTACTGTGGCTTGAATCATCTTGTTTTCCCGATAAGAAATTGACAAAATTTGTGATTAGGAAGGGCCCCAGGTAGGATGCAATGGTGTTTATACCTGAAATTTTTTTAACAACAATACATAAAAATTTGAGACAATAGTAGAACATAGGTATTAAGCAATATTTCTCTTATCATATCTTACTTGTGGGATTATGTTATATATGAAAGTGTGAAAGACTTGTTATTGAAGTTTGGATATTGCCAGACTTTGGATGATCTTATTGGACAGCAATAAAATACAAGTATGCCTTATGGATGACACCTCATTAAGCATTATAGAGTAAGGAATCTGAACACATTAGTGCAACATGCATATGAACAAGAGCATGTGAAACTAGATTATACACCAAAGTTTCAGTAAAGCTGTAAAGATGCTTAGTTTATATATCATAGATTATACAAGAGCATGGGAAACTAGATAAACTAGTGGATAGATGTGGTAGGGATAGATGTTTTACCTGCAAAAACTGCATTTAGAGCCAGAGGTCTCCATATAGCGCGAATAATAGCTCCGGGCAAAGAGAAAGTTTCTGTTTTATACGCTAGTGATTCTTGCAACAAGGCATATGCTTTTTCTGCTGTTTCGGAGTCAGGAACTTGAGGTATATGGGACAAATCAAGTTCACCCGCTCGACCAATTTCAAAGAGCGGGTTAAGCCACCGGAATGTAATTTGGCTCCAAACTCCAGCTTTTGAAAATGAACGAAAATCGTTATTTGGAATTTCTTCCTCATGAAGCAATGGTTGTTCAAGTTCTTGGATTTCTTTGGCATGGCTGAATGGTAAAGCATTAAAACAAAGAAGAATAGAAAGGGGGAGAGAAGCAAAATCAACAAAACTATCTTGTAGGATGTAGTTGGACTTCAAATGGGTGAGAAAGAAAATGGAGACAGACACAGAATTCACAATGGTGGAATATAACCACCATAACACCATAACCAAGGGCCACCTTTTATCTTCTCTACTTGTTCTGCTTTTGAAATAGAATGTAGAAAGAGATACAAGAAACCAAGTCACTCCCTTGAAAACCAAATCTATAGAAAGGGTTTTAAGTTTCCAAAACTTATAAACACAAAACCCCAAGTATGATAATGATATCAAAATGTTAGAAAGTAGAGTAATCTTGATAAATACTCTGGTTTTTCTCTGTTTGTTATTGCTGTTAGTTTGCTTCAACTCCTCATCCTCAACATATCTCCTCTCCCTTCCAACTTCAACCAATAACCATATTAAAAACAACAAAGAACATCCTACGTTAAGAAACCTCAAAGAAATCTCCATCAACATAAGGCAAGAAATTCAAAAAACAAAACTCAACTAAGAGAATACACTCAAACACCCAAGAACAAGAATGGTAAGAAGTACAGAATAATCTATATTACTTGAGATCTAAAAGGAAAAAAAATATACCTCAAACAAAGTGGTATTCAAAATTCCAGTACAGAGATAAGGAAAAGCAGAATTCCAAAAGCAAGATGTTTTGAAGTTTAGATATAGTATATCTTCTCTGTGTTCTTCTATTAAAAAAGGGTATTTAAAACATGTAAACTAGTCCTTTCTCTGTCACTCTTTGCATCTATCTCTATCTAGTATCTAGAAAATAAGACAACATAGCACTAGAATCTCAACATTGTAATATACATTAAACCTTGTTCTTTTCTGATACTAGTATGTGAAGTGCTGCCATGCTGCCATCTCTGCTCATTGACATGTTTCACTGCATGTGTGTGACTAGTGTCTTCATTAGGACCTAATGGTCTTTGAAAGTAAAACTTGCACTGAAACCATTGTGGTAAATGGGCTGCAATGTTTAATCATATTTACTCTAGATTTTTTTCTGTAAATTTAAGAGTTTAAATTAGCTTATTAGCACTAAGATATTTAACAGTGTTCTTTACTTCTTTGAGAGTCTTGACTAGCTAAACTCAAATTCTCAAAAATGCTTATTAAGGGAAAAAAAATGCCCTAAATATTGGAATGTAGGACATGTGTCAGAGAACAATGGGATTGTGGACAACAAGGGATAGCCCACTGCAGAGGTGTGCCAGTCGTGTGTAGGAAATGTGGTTCAAGGTATTGGTACCACCTTAAAAAAAATATGATTCTCTTTTGAGGTTATCTAAAAATTCCTTTTTTCAATTTGCAATGTTTTTAAATTATATTCTTTCCCTTTTTAGAATGTGTTTTTTTCTTGTCTCACACTCTGTGGCTAATTTTTTTTTTTTCCTGAATCTTAAAATAGGCCTATATGTTGATCATGCAATCAGCTAAGCTAGATTTGAATATATTCGATCGAATAATCTCACAAATTAAAACTCCATGATATTGTTTAAGTTGACACGAAATTCATTTGAGAAATTAATACCAATCCGTAAGTAACTATGGTACCACTCTAATTAATCATCACATAATGTGGATATCCATAAACACTATGGATCAACTTCAAGGTGTTTTAGGGGTGTAAAAAATACCCGTGGAGCCAGATCCCCGAGGAGAACCAACCCGAATGGGGCGGATATAGAGGAGTATATATAAGAACCAGGTGGGTATGCAGGTCATTTTGAAACCCGATAGGTTTTGGAGCAGGGACGGATATTATGATCTCCAATCCCGGACCCGACCCAATTATATACTTTATTTAAAACATTAGCTAATATATACGGTAATTTATAGGCTTACCATAAATTTTGTGTAGTGTGTTCAAGACTTTAAATCTGTATTTTGTTTGGGTTAAATTTAGTTGAAGTTTTTAAGTTGAATTTGTAATTCAAAATATTATTATGACAATTTAAATTTATGAATGGTCATTATTATTGTTATATTTTTTATTATCTAAAACTAAAAATGAAGCCTCACAGGGAACCGATCCCTATTGGAGGTGGGGACAGGGTTCCCCGAATAGTCTCAAATGGGAAACAGACAGGAATGGAGACTAAAAAACTAAATGGGAATGAGGATGGAGATAGAGGTACCCGGCCCCGAACCAACTGGTCGTTAACATCCCTAAGGTGTTTAGAGGTCTAGTGAGCAAGTTTCTATCCATCACACACTCTAATCACAAAATGTGGATATTCATAACCATAAACACATTGTGTCGACATATTGTTTTCATAAAACAAGGCATCAAGTTGAAGTTTTTCTTCTAAATCAACTTTGATTTTTTCATCCATGTATATGAAAACTAAAGAGTGAAAAGTCCCACTAAGATGTCAAGAATGACTAGAGGGGGGGTGAATAGTCCAATAAAAATTATCTAGGTCAAGTGAACAATTATACAAGAGAGGAACACACTTAACACAAGATAAATAAACTAAACAGGAACGTCCCTCACCCAAAAACCCAAATTAAGCCAACACTAGTCTCAGTCTGACAGGGTCCAGTTAACTGGGGTCCAGTCGACTCAGCCTTGTCAGACAGAGAGGTCAAATTCCAGATTAGAAGAGAACCAACAAGAAGAAGATGATGAGAGTAAGAAGAGATGCTGGTATGATTATGAATTAAATATTATAAGCATAAAGGTGAAGTCTTTGTGTGATAGACCCAACCCCACACCTACACATACAACTAACAACAAGGAATGTGTGTGTGCTTAATGTTGAGACATGAATATGATGGATAGATAGAGATATTTAGAGAGCAAGCAAACCACACAAGAGACACTTGGTTTATAGTGGTTCGGCAAGGATGCCTACGTCCACTCTTCAAGGAGGCTTTCTTAGCCTTTAGAAATTCCAAGCAAAGCAAGATAGTCACACCCATAGGTGAAAAAATCGAATTTGCCGACCGGATATTCACGAAATATTCCGGTTTTTGGCAGATCGGATCGGTACGGCATACGGCATATAAACGGATTTTAAAACACCCCATGCCGTTCGGAATTTATCGGATATTCACGAAATATTCGGCAAAAACCGATATTTATCGAAATTTATGAAATTTTCGATTATAAAATTAACACATTTATTTTTAATCCCCCCGAACTAGAATTTTCGATGAGATTATCAAAAAAAGGTCCAAAAGGCACTAGACGTTTGGAAACTTTCGCGACGAACTTCATGGCCCTCTCAATTGATATAATATAAA